>CAKAOJ020000030.1:4795000-5185000 GCA_916701645.2 Sebastolobus alascanus | reverse complement strand
TTAGGTTTTGTAGTGTCATATGATACCAGTATCTTCACTCTAGCTTTAAAACTGACCCGCTACAACCTAAAAATCGCAAGTTGCGTTAATGCTTTAAAGAAATTAGTGGCGTTAAAACACATTTGTGTTAACACATTATTATCGGGTTAACTTTGACAGCCCTAGTGTGAACCATTCATCAGGTCTTTCATGCCAAGCTTATGTAATTATTGTTCAATAGATCTATTTGTATCTTTACTGAAAAACTGATACGTCTCATTATTTTTTTAACATTCAAGAACTTTGAGCAAATCCTGCCATTCGCACGCCACTTTTGTCAATCAATACTTCCTAAGACATATAAATACTTGGCCGGAAAATCAGCTATGCTGACACAGTGTGTTGTTAGGTTATCGTCACTGACTAGATGTGTGTTGTGATGTTTACCTTTGTAGATCAATACACCTTTGATTCAGATCTCGGTGGAAATCACATGGGACGGAGAGACTGATAGAGGGACTGGCATTTCTCATCCTCTTATCTCATCTACTGTTTAGTGTTTGATTTGCCTCTACGCTTTTCTCCTCTCTTCTTTTTTTCCAACCACCTTTAAATAATCCAAAGACCTCTTAATATCACCCAGTTGAATGAAAATGCCACGGCTAATGCAGAGGTGCACCAGCAGCTTTAGATGAGGTGTCCACTTCAGCACTTATCCAGTCGCAGGGGAGGGAAAGATAGAAGAGAGAGAGAGCGAGACAAACTCAATTTACACCTGGTATTAAGATGTGAGCTGCATGTGTATATGCTCTGTGGATAATGAGCAATCCAATCACCCCGTCACATTTACACCTGACTTGAATATGCATCGCTGTCTGCACGCTGTCTGCATTGTGGCTGCATCTCATTTTCTCTGACAAAGTATGAGATTAATGGATTAACGGCCAAATTCCATTTTTTGAAAATTTAACCGGTATAATAATTCAATGTTTACATTATATTTCCCCCCTTCATTATTAGCTTCTGGCAAATACAGCATGACTAAAGTCTTCAGTTTTATGTTTAACCAACTGAAAGTATGAGGTTATGTGAGGGACACATTGTGGTCATAGTTTATACAATACGATTCAGATCAGGCAACTAAAACACTTGGGGTTGGGCAAAGTTTGTGGTTTTAGTTAAACCTGCGTTAACCGATGTTTGGCCACTTCGGGGCAGCGCAATGTCTCACAACATGTCGACAAAAAGCTGCTTATATATACTTCCAGCAGACATGGAGCAACATTATCATTCATTTGGAGTCGACTTTCAGGTCACTTGACAAAGTCCAATACTCCTCTTTTTTTAGCTCTGTTTTGGCCTCCACTGTACCGACCCTTGAGGGAAATATCGAAGCAGTCCTCCCATTGTTACGTTTTGCCTCGTCGAGGCATGAATATTACATGCGTGTATGAAGGTGCAATACCAGCAGGGGGGAACAAAACCACTGACTTAGGTTTAGGCAACAAAACCACTTAGTTAGGTTTAGGAAAAATGTCATGGTTGACCTTAAAATAAGTACGTAAAATCAGTATGGAAATGTTACATATTCATGTGGATGCATTTACATTGCAGTCAGTACAGACTACATGGCATACAAATGACACACCTAAAGCAAGAAAGCCCTTCTTAGTACACACTTTCCCCTTGCGCATTATCGTGTAATTCACACACCTTGATCCAATCCCCCCCTTAAGTTTCCAAGATCGCTTCAGAGAGCATGCTGTGTATGTTTACATCTTACATTTATATTTACTTTTTCTTTGCCTAGAAAGGAGACAATATCACATATAGATCACATTAATTGTAAAAAGGGGTCAGGGAATAAAATGTGGCCCGGACTGGACTCCATTATATTTGAATGTCATCTTTTCTCCATCTCATTTTATTTAACTTAGCTTTTTTTCTTCTCTTCCAAACTGTGACTGTCTTAAGATCTCCTTTGTTATTTCTCTCTTTTCCCTCCCTCATAGGGTTAAAACCCCTTTTAGAGATCCCAGCACAGTGGGCTGGATCAGCATATTGCTCAACTGATGGAGGACCTTGTCAGTTGTGTCCAATGGACTGGAATACTGGAACTGTCTTTTCCTCTTCACTTGTCCTCCCTTGGCTCACCGTGTCCTGTCTTAACTTCTTTTCTTTTAAACATCCAACGTATTCAGAGCTCAGAAGCAAGATAAAGCATATCCAATAATAATAGAAAATTGTATGTTACTTAACTTATTTGTTCTTTTCTCTCCTCTCCCCTCATTCCCGGAACATAATGTACCATGTCTACAAATACCGAGCGCATATTCCCTTCCCAGGTCTTTTGTTCCCTCTTCTCTTCTGTTTTCATGCTATGCTAAAGTGCAGTTGTGTTACTTTCGTCTCTCTAAGCTCAACTCTTGTCTTTTGTTGGTGAGGCACACAATGAGCTGAACTGGAACTCACTGTTTCTCTTCTTCTTATTCACTTATTTTCTACTATCTTCTACTACTCAAGCTGCATTTTTTTCTCTCTGTGGTTGCGGTGTGGCTTTTCTATTTTCCACACCTCTCCCCCGTTCACTACATCTTGTTTCTGTTGCTTCAGAATGAAAGATAGTAAAGGGGTTCGAACACTCACGTTTGAAAGGTTATTGAGAATAATGTGAACATAAATGAGCTCTGTCCTTGATCAAGAAATCCCACTGACAGGTCTTTGTATCTTTGTTGATTTACTCAACAACCCTTTCAACCTCCTACATATATTTCATAGTCATTTTTTTTTACTGTCTGAAAAGCTGATGATAACAAAGAAAACAGCAGCTGAACAAGGATTATATCTGCTCTCCGGAAGTAGGACTTTAATTTTAAATGAATTAAGTCTCCAATCAGAAAGCAGAAACCCAGACACTAGATCAATCAACCATCCTGCCAGCTGCAAGTGCAAAATAAAATCTATAAAGAACCATTTAAGGGGTAATTAGTCCACTTGGTCTTTTTTGAACATCCTGCAGAACCTTGAAAACCCAAAAGGTTGAGAGAATTGTTGTCCATTACTTTCATTGAGGGTACTTGTACCTTTATCTCTCTTTAAAGACACATCATAGCGATTAAATATGCTGTTTCCTTTCTGTAGTGTCTTGTTGAGTTGCACAGTGGGATACTATTATACAATACTTTCAACCTCTTTAGTGTTGTAGAATTTTTCAGGGTTTTATATTTCGTTCTTTCCTAGATTCTATGTGCCAGGTATCAACATTGTACTATACAGAGGCCAGCTGTTTGCAGAAGTATCATTTTTGCCAGCTGGTTTCATACACTGTTCGTAGGTATACCTACAAAAAGTAATGCACTGTAATTCATGTCTATCCCACAAAATCAATGTGTGTAATCAGGTAACCATGAACCCCGATGCATAAAGAGCAGCGAACGCTGTGTAGAGAGGAGGTCGGGGTGGGTCAAAAAATACCATACTTTCACCCAGAAGACCGCTGTTCGTATCCCGTGTGACACCAGAAGTCAACGTTGATTTATTTGTAACGTAACTTACGTACTTAAGTCACGCCACTTCCGTAGTTATTTTAACCCAAACCACGATCTTTTCCTAAACCTAACTAAGGAGTTTTGTTGCCTAAACCTAATGAAGTTGAAGACGGAAGTTTATTTTGAAAAGACTATATGCATGTAACAAGCGGAAATGTTGCTGGAAATTCGTGGGAACGAAAGACAAACGAGGACTGACTTTTTTGTAAGATACCATACGAACCGTTGTATGAGAATACATTGCATTTTTGTAACTTTGGAAATGCTTACCTTCATTAAATCTGTTTATTAATTAATAAATGAATACATCATGCATACAACCTGGATATTATTACCCTGAATAACTCCTTTTTGTACACAAACTCCGAAAACAGAAACAATGTCATCTTTTAAAATATGTTCAAGGGATGTCATAAGTAAAACATGTATGTATTTCATATCTAAAACCCAAGTTAACCTGCAATTCTCAAACTAATGTCAAAACAGTTGTTAAACACGAGTGGTCCATTTATATTCAATTCAAATCAAAATTCAAGGGGTTCATCGGTATGACCATAACCAGATGCACTATTGCCAAAGCACTGTATGAATACTGATCTTACATATTTACAGGTATTCAGGATATTTTAATAAAAAATAGAATAAAATGTAAGTAGTATTTAAGAACTCTGAAAATTGAAGTGCTTTTAAAACCTTACTGAAACAGCAGATTTAACTTTTTTTTTAAAACAGCATTAGCACAAAGTTATTTTAGAAAGAATAGCTAAACATGACATAATTTCCTTTTGTGTGTGATGTGTATGAGTCAATGATATTGATGTTAAGAAGAGGAATATAACAGACATAAAAAAATGAATTCTCCCTAACTTGTTGCATTAGCTACCACAACCTGTAACTTCAGTTCCCATTGCTTGAATAATTTGACACAATTAATTTGAGAGAATTAATTGTACCTTGGGGGGCACAATATAATCTAAAGGGCACAGATTATTCATTTGACGAAACATATTAGCTAATTTGCAAGTAGAAGTTATTGATGTGAGGGCACTAATTGCTGCTCACCAATTAGTTAGTACAAAACAGCTTTTACCTGATCTAGGTCTTTAACAGTATAATTAGAGATGAATAATTATCTGAATATGCAGTAAATGATTAAATATAGATTGGTAGATAAACGTCAGGAGTAATTGAGATGGTTTGAAGAGATTTTGAACTCTATTTTGAACTAAAATAATAGTTATCTCATGATTTTTTAAAAATTAATATGGAAGGCTATAACTGTGATATTTGATTTAATCATAGTTTTCTAAAAATGTAGAAACCCTGTGATGATAGTGTGACTTCAGAGCTCACCATTTCATCAGTTTTTTTATTTCAGTTTTACCAATTTTTTTCAAAACACAGTTTAAGTTTTTGGTTTGGTGCATTGATTGAGTCATCACAGAGAATTATGAATTACATACTGCCCCTTTACTTCTTTCATCACAAGTGTCTTCAAAAGCAAGTCCATTTAAAGTGGATACACCACAAGGACAGCAGCACAGACACTGGTAGTAAGAATTATAGCTGCAGTCCAAAGCCTGTTAAGGCCGCTCATACCGTGTAGCAGGTTTTGCTGCGGCACAACCAAGAGTCACTTATCAAACTTCCTTTGGTCAGCTGAGAGAAAACAGTTGAGGTTCGGGCGGTTACATCCCGTACCTCAAAGGACCAGATGACAGGATGATGAAGGGGTTCATCCCGTGTATGTTTGGCCTACATCAGCCCAGGTCACAGGAGACTTTGTTGGTACGAAATCCTAAATTGAGCGTGTGAGAGATGAAAAAAATCCAGAGCCGAAGCATCAGCTCAGGTCTTCTTGGCGGAATGGAACATTACATGGACACAAAACCTTTAATGTAGTAGCAGTAGTAGTACAATTACACTCTAAAATATTCAACATTTAATTAATCTCAAGAGAATGTGAATGGGATAAAAACGTGATTCATCAAACAGTGATGAGTCTCATCCTTTTCTTTAGGAGCTTTTCATTTTTTATCTCTATACATAGTTTTCCTGTTTGAGAGCTCGGAGCTGCCAGTATTTATTGTTTCACAATGAAAAGATTACACGATTTTAGTTTGGGTTTACTCCTCATTATATCAGATAACAAAGTATAGAGAAAATATGTAGAGACACAATGTCACATAAGTACGGAAAACCACCTCACAAATGTTGCTAACGTAGCTTACAAAACAGAACACCGGTCTCCTGGTTAAAAAATGTGTGTTTGTTGGACCCATCCACCTCCCCACCTGCCATAGGCAGTCTTTCTCGCTTACGTCACTACCTCTGAGTGTAGCATATTTACATGGATGCGTTTACATCGGACTCAGTGCAGACTACTTGGCGTACTAACGACACGCCAAAAGCAAGGAAGGCGTTCTCATTGCACGCTAAATGCCTTGCGCATTATCGTGGCATTCGTACGCCTTTTTGTGCGAACGGACTGAACGAGCAGATAATAAGACGTGAAACAATAGGGATTTCACCTGCTGTATCACCTTTAGTCATCAATGGTTAGCTGTAGAAGAGCAGGATAAAGAAGAAAGAAATAAGACACTGTGCTATACCCTCATTCGTCATTACCTTAAGGGTACCGATGCAATGCTCATAAAACACCGAGGGCCATACAGAGAGGCAGTGGAGAGAGAACAAAACAATTAAACAAATGCAGGAGCAAGCTGATGACTTGATGAAAATGCTGCAGAGATCAATCGATAGACAAATGCCAGACAGATAAACAACACTAGATGAGTTTGTTGGAGGAAAAACATTTAGGAAATGGAGGAAGAGTGCAGTGGGATAACGAGGAGTGAAATTAATGCTGATGCGCGGTCAGATATAGGAGGAGGGCTGTCAACTTCACATGGGTTTGTGTTTTGAGGAAACAAGGAAGAAAGGTAGCATTTATATGAGCAAATAGTTTTTTCATGAACGCCAGTCTCAGCCAGAATACTGTTCTATGGCATCTTTTACTTTTGGAACAGGGTTCTGGTACATTATGCCTTATTTATATCTAGTCATATGGTGATAGATGGTGTTGGTGTTAGAAACATCTTTCAAAATAATGCAGTCCAAATAACAACAACACCAGCACTAACTACAGATTCAAAAGGGTCTATTACCATCTGTGAATAACAAAGCACACCATCTTAGTTAAGCGTTTTAGTGTGCTAAAATTTCATTTCATTTCAATAGTAAAAAGCACAAAGTATCATTAGTTTTGCAGGTATTTGGTCATAAACCAAAGTATTGGACAGATTATAATTTTGACCTGATGATAGCTAAGTGATCACCAAAACGACTACAATTCATCCTGAGGGGGACACAATAGGCTACCACCAGGTCTGAAAAGTGAAGCCAATGCGGAAGTGCCTTAAACTTGCATACTTTCTAATAGCCAGCAGGGGGCGACTCCTCTGGTTGCACGAAGAAGTCCAATTGCACAGAAGTCTATGAGAAAATGAGCCTACTTCTCACTTGATTTATTACCTCAGTAAACATTGTAAACATGAGTTTATGATCTCAATCGCTAGTTTCAAGTCTTCTTCAATACAACATGATGTTCATTTAGTAAATTATGGTCCCATTTAGAGTCAAATAGACCATAAAGCAGGGTATGCTTTATGGCGTGGCTATCTTGTGATTGACAGGTCGCTACCAAGGCGTTGTCCGGTCTCGGAGTTGTCCGTGTTTTCGTCTTACAACTTTAACCCTTTCACAGTGTGTTTTCAGTTCATGAAAGTTAATTATAATATTTTTGGTCGCCTTAAAACGTCTTATTCAGCTTTCAGTTGTACTTAGCTCCACCCTCTCATGCCACTTCTCGTTGCAAAAAAACAACATGATGACGGCCAAAAACCAAGATGGTGATAACCAAAATGCTGAACTCAAGGCTTCAGAACGGCAGTCCACAAACCAATGGGTGACGTCATGGTGACTACGTCCACTTCTTATATACAGTCTATGGGGGGACAAGAAAGTTAGGGCCAAATTTTATGATAATCCATCCAATAATTGTTGATTCAAGTTTCAGTCAAGGGATCACCAAAGTCAGTGAGATTCATCCTTCAGGGCCATGAATGTCTGCATCAAATTACATGCAAATCCAGTCGTCGATATATTTCCCTAAAATCCAAAAATATCAACCTCCTGGTGGCGCTAGAGGTAACATCAGAGGACCACCAAAGTCTTTAGGAATAAAGTGTGAATGCCTGTAGAAAATGTCATGGCAATTTTTCCCAATTGTTGTTGACTTCGCCATCTGACGAGTCAAGCTTGGCAAAAAAACTGAAAATGAGACAATAGCATAAATGCATTGGAATCATTATCTCACTCTAGTCTTAGAGATGAATCGAAACACCATCAGGGAAAGAAAACATTAGTGATGGAAGAGAGCAACCTTATTAAATGTTTAAAAGTTCATCAGTGCAGATGTGGAACTGCTGTGTGTTGAAATTCATAAATGTTAAATGAACAGAGGAAGGCCAGATAATCAACACCACTTATATTAGAGAAAGCAAACTGTTGTTGAATCTGCTTGCAAAGACCCATCGAGTCCAACAATAAAAACTGTTTTATTTATTGATCTGCCCGTTGGAAAAGAACAGAGAAAATAATCGACACTGAGGAGAATGAAAGAAAGGGGAGACAAAAGAGCAATGGATGAGGAAATGGAGATTAATAAGAAGAGAAAAAAAGGAGGAGGTGATTTTAGGGAGGAAAAGCTCCGCACAACGATACCTAAACGAGAAGAAAGGCGGTAAAACCTGGTGCCAATCTACTCCAGCTTACTTCAACAAAAGATCAGCAGTGTCATCAAACACAACATATTTACCCAGCACGCTCTAATTGCTATGTTATAGAGTCACACTATTTGGTACATTCTGTAAAGCTGGTATGTCAGGCTTCCACTTCAGATTACAGCTTCAAACAACACCGTGCATTTATGTGCTTAACACACACGAGCACGCACTGACACGCAGACAAAATAAGATATGCAGCGAGGACGAGAGGGCTGACAACTCCCAGCAGGTTGGCTGTTGTTAGCCATAAGGGGATTAAGTGTAGAGCAGATGGGACAGAGGCAAATGACTAAAATAGGACCGAAATAGAGACACAGATTCATGCAGAGAGAAGAAACACAAAGTTGTAATTTCAGGTGCCATATTTTTACCAAAGCTAAAGAGAAGTAGTCTCGCAGACAGACAGACAGACAGACAGACAGACAGACAGACGGAAGACCTACTATTGTAATTCAAGGACAGTCTGGAGTTGAAGAACTTTTATTATAAGAGTCTATCTCATGGTCTAAAATCAAAGGACACCAGGCGAGACGGTATTCAACTCTGAAGAGGTTTTTGGGACAAACGGCTATTCGTACGTTAACGTAAACGTTATAGCTGTGAGTGTAGCAGTGCAGTGTGTGTACAGTTTAGGCTATCGGTGAATTACACCTCTTCCTAACATACAGCGAGGTATTGGTAGGCATATTTCTGAACTTTGGTGAGAGCCAGGCTGGCTGTTTGCCACTTTTCTTTATGCTAAGCTAAGCTTACAATTTCCCGGCTCTAGATCCAGTGTTGGTGCACACTGTTTGATATTAACCTTATTGAGATTAATCTTCTCATCTAACCCTC
Organism: Sebastolobus alascanus; assembly: GCA_916701645.2. NCBI lineage: Eukaryota > Metazoa > Chordata > Actinopteri > Perciformes > Sebastidae > Sebastolobus > Sebastolobus alascanus. Next base: position 5,175,792 of record CAKAOJ020000030.1, on the reverse strand, counting down.
AAGAGAGTGAATTAGTGTATTCACCAAAATGTCAAACTATTCCTTTGACTACATGTTCATGTGGGCATCATGCAAGATGACAACAACAATTGCAGAAAGTTTTGGTAGGGACGGGACATGTAATATTAGCCTACGACTTTATTCTCGACTTCTTGAACACAGATATGTGGGAAATTGTGCAGAAAGTTTCGAACATGAGCAGCATTTTTGTTGCTGAAACACGTGAGCTATTAAAGTCCAGGGGTTTATAAATTAATTAACATGAATTAATGTATCATTGATGTGTCACATGCACACTAAAGAGGTTACTTCCCCAAACTAAAGACACAAAAGAGGACAGAAGAGTAAATCAGCAGAGATAACATAAATATTTGAAAGCAATACAGAATGACTGAGAGCAGGAAATGAAGTCGCGACATTCAACATTTTCTGGGGGAGGACAACCAAGCTCCACATGCTTAATATGTGTTTCCCCCCTTCACCCCCCCCAATGTTGAAATGAAACCTACGCCCCTGTATTCTACTGCACAGCTTCAGAGACAGACAAAGTATACTACAAGTTAGAGGTATAATAAAACCCAAGCAGTGCAGAAGAGATAGTCTGAAAAATGTTAGCAGGTGGTGTAAAGGGGACAAGGACGAGAAGAGGTGAAGAGGAAGGAGAGGAGAAAATGGAGGAGGCTGTGGTCCATCAGAAGTGTGAAAAATAGATCTGTCTAAAGTCAAAGGTCTCTGCTCAACAAGACTTGAGAATGTGAGTGCCCAACGCTGCATATCAGCCAACAGCGGCGCTGACACATACACACACACAGTCGCACTTCCTCTCTGAAGCTGATTTGTTATCGCTGCCTCTCCAGGGTCACTGCTCGTGTTTGATTGGCTGCCACGCAGTAATTTAGAGGAAGTGGAGTGTTGCTATGCCGACACCAGTCAAGGCCAGAGACAGAAAGGAGGAAGAAGAGAGTGATGTGTGACGAATATTGATTCGTTCAGCGTAACATTTGCTCAGTCACTGCTTCCTGATGAAGTTAAAGGGTGATGAAGTTCTAAGGACTGTGATTCGTAAATGTCTCAGGTGACGCTAATGCACCTGCATGCAGGTATCAAATACAATACGAAATACAAGCATCAGTCTAAGTGGACACGTCTTTCTGAAATGTGGAAGGCAGGGTGCCACTATATACATCTGATTTTAGCACACCTGCAGGGCTGAATTATATACATTTAAACCGTGACTATCTGGCTAACTTACTAGGTCTGCTAATCAAATGTGTCTTTCATTGTGTAAGACAGGGGTTCTCAAACTTTGTTGGGCCAGGGATCCATTTTCCAAAGACCCCCTCTTAATCTTGACAATGTGTATTCACTGTGCCCCTAGCTGCTCTCACCTTAGGAAACCCTGACCACTCCAGCTGAGCAGAAGTACTTCAACGTTGCAAAAATATAATTCCCTGTGAAAAAAAAAGCATCGGTAAGCTGCCGGTCCAGGTGCACCCCTCTTTTCCTGCCCGACAGCGTTAAAAAAGAGGTCAAGTCAGGTGAAGTTTCAGGCACTTGCCCCCGTTTGATCTGACCATGTGCCTGCGAAGAAATTGAGGTCCATATTTGAGGATGGAATCACTGAGAGTCTCGCTGGCTAAGGTCCTAACATCAAGTACTGGCAGCTTCACCTCTGCGTTTCAGTGGGTGTGTTTTGATGCAGTTCAAGTCCAAGTCTGAGCCATGATTCATTTCACCACTTACATGGAGTTAATTTAAAAAAACTCCCAGTGACTAACTGAATAACTGTGTTAATAGAAGCTTGTGTATTTGGCTGATGTGGCTGCAATAGTGAAATTTATTTTCTTATTTTTATTTTTACCTGTGTCCCTATTTTATACCACATTCTAATAGTAGTTAATTTGTGCTCCGGGTATGCACAATTTTTACAGTATACGTTTCTTTTTTTTTTTTTTTACAGATTTGTACCAACATGAAATTATACAAAACATGCACTTGCTGACACCAATTATCCTAACATCTTAATTAGTGTAAAAAGGTTACATTTGCATTAAAAATACAGAAATATCCTTATACACTAAAAATGTTCAGTATTTAAGTGTTTAAGTATGTGAGAATAACTGGATGTTGGGAAAGGAAGAGCAAAGGAGAGAAAAGTGAAACTGCAACTTATATTGACATCCAGCTACACATGAAAAAAAAAGTAAAATGTTTCTTTTTTGGTTTATGATAAACTGCATTCCCTTTACATGCAATGAGGTTTTTTTTTCTAGTCGGAAGTAGCTCCTTCATTTCCTACAAACTTCAGTATTGAACTGTAGTATTTAGTATACATACTATACTTGAGTATATTGTCACTTCTCCACTGTAAACACCTTACATACTTTAAAACAGAGACAAACTGAAAAATATTTTTGCTACGAAAATGAGTGAAACGATAAACAAAATTGTTGCAGATTAATTTCCCGTTGATCGGCTAATCAATTAATTGATTAATTGTTTCAGCTCTAAACATAGACTGTATATAAGAAGTGGACGTAGTCACCGTGACGTCATAGATTTGTGGACTGCCAATGAACATCATGCTGTATTAGACAAGACTTGAAACTATTGATTGAGACCATAAACTCATGTTTACAATGTTTACTGAGGTAATAAATCAAGTAAGAAGTAGGCTCATTTTCTCATAGACTTCTATACAATCAGACTTCTTTTTGCAACCAGAGGAGTCGCCCCCCGGCTGGCTATTAGAAAGAATGCAAGTTTAAGGCACTTCAGTATTGGCTTAATTTTTCAGACCCGGAGGTAGCCCACTGGTTCTAAAGCATGTCAATCTATTCCCTTTAAGTGTCTTGTATCAAATGGTGTAGACAGTTACAATTAAACGTTGCTATTCAGGAATGCCTTCATTTAGCCTTCTTCAGTTGTGCACCAGTCCCCATAGGCACAAAAGAACCTCATGTAACCCTTTTCAAAAAATACATTTCTAACCTATTCACTCTTTTATTTTTATTTTCATCATTTCATATTGAATACAGGTTCTTTCTTTTCATAATCCACATAATAATCAGCATTACTGTAATCCCTCATTTTTAATCCTCTAATCCGTACGCTGCTCTCTCAGTCATATTTCTGAAGCCTCCTGAACAGCATGAGCGTAGGACTGGGGACTGACTGCACAAACAAATATGCAGGACAAATATTTCATTTACACCACTCCAAGCAAATAGAGCCAAAAGGCAAGGTAATAAGAAAATGTCACACACACTTACATGTTCTGGCAAGCGTATACACACTCATCCCTGTAATTCTGAGAGGAGAGATGATGTGCAAATACACAGAAAACATAAAGACCCAAAGCATAGATATGAATACAGGTTTTGTGTTCCTAGCTTTTTAATAGAACAATTGGCAAGTATCTCTTTTGTATGGATGTCTTCTTGCCTCTTCAGCCAATAAACTGTGTTAACAAACCTCAAATATTCCTAAAATGATTCTGTTTGTTTATGAATATTGTGGCGTATACTGCTGCTCCTTCATAGACTGACAGCAGCTCAGTATACTTTCATTTGAGCTCAGAATAAAGAGCACTGAGAGGCCAACAACTAGGGTTTGATTGTAGTGTTGACATGAACCCAAGAGAGTGCAAAGGACAACTGATCTGGTTTTACCCCTTTTTCACATCCATATAGCATTTTATTTTTTCAAAGCCAAAATATTTCTCTAGACTCCAGTAGTATTTGTGAATGATGCTGCTACTGTACCCATTGGTGCATCAAGGTTACTGACAAAGATCTCCACAATAGAGTGCTACAGGGATGAATCCTAAAACCCGGGAAATGAGTTAGCAATTTAGCGCTTCCGGTTTTGAATGGGTTTTTAGTTACCTAAAAATAAGGTCTGTGGTTAACTCAAGCTTAAGAGATTTTCACGTTTTGTTTTATGCTATAAAATACAAGTAAATGGCTAAATGAGACTACTAAACGTCATCACGCCGACTCGTCCACCTTTACAGCCTCGTTGTGTATACTCGCGTTCATGCGACCGTGGTGTAGTTTGTTTATAGCCTATCGTTAGCTTTTTACCTTTGGGATTGCATTCACTCTTCAAAAATCATAAAAGTGGTGTCCATTTGTGGAGATTATTTTGTTGAACAAAATGTTTATGTATCATGAACTTGTGTTTGCCACAGAGCTCATTTTCTGAAATAATCCAAAACCCAATGGGAAAATCCCATTGGCTTTTTGTCCGGGGAACCAGTGCGATGCTAGCTTCCTGGTTGGCCTACAAAAATGCTTCATGCCCGCAGCACTTTATTGGGAACTTGTTGGCATACTTACGAATGCAAGGGCAGTGGTAAGCCTCTGGATTAAAACATTTCAAAATGGTGGCGAGCTGGGCCATGTGCAACCGTGACCATTCAAGCCATGCTTGCACAAATCAATTTTTATCTCCACAGCCGAGCATTGTAAGGTAAAAATTATTGTTTCTTTGATGGCATGAGCCTGGAGTCTAGTATTTAATACTCTAATCAACATGGATAAATGCGAACAAATATGCTTGCTTTATGCAAATGTATGTACATATTTATTATTAAAATCAATTATCAACACAAAACAATGACAAATACTGTCCAGAAACCCTCACAGGTACTGCATTTAGCATAAAAAATATGCTCAAATCATAACATGGCAAACTCAGGCCCAACAGGCAACAACAGCTGTCAGTGTGTCAGTGTACTGACTTGACTATGACTTGCCCCAAACTGCATGTGATTATCATAAAGTGGGCATGTCTGTAAAGGGGAGACTCGTGGGTACCCATAGAACCCATTTTCATTCACATATCTTGAAGTCAGAGATCAAGGGACTCCTTTGAAAATGACCATTTTTTTTTTTTCCTCACCAAAATTTAGCGCAAGTTTTGAGCTTTATTTTACTTCCTTCTCGACAAGCTAGTAGGACATGGTTGGTACCAATGGAGTCCTTAGGTTTTCAAGTTTCATACGCCAGTATCTTCATTAGCTTTAAAACTGAGCCCGCTTCAACACCTGAAAGATCGATTGCATTAATGCGTTCAAGAAATTAGTGGTGTTAAAACAAATTTGCCTTAACGCGTTATTATCGCATTAACTTTGACCGCCCAAAAAGGTGTTTTCTCCCTTTTTGTGATATAACAAAACCAAACATCTCCTCTGGTACAGTATACTGTACGTATTTGTCTTTTTCATTTACTTCTTTAGAGTTTATAACAATAAGCTGGGCAGGCAGGGAAACAGAGATGGAAAGAGATAGCAATAAAAATTTGAACAAAAGTTCGGGCAAAAGATGAGAGAAAAATTAGGGTAACATTAGATTGAAGGCAAATGGCATCTGCTTAATATTTTTCAAGTTTATATTGAATAGCTGGACATTAGTTCATAGACAAGAAGGTGACCACATGCATGGGTTCAGCTGTGGGTCAGTACTGTAGGTGTTGGACAGTATGCTTGCTGAGTATTAGTGATGCTTTTTCGGCCAAGATGGGGTTTTGCTTTCTTCGGCTTCCTTCTCTTGTCTGTGTGTGTGTGTGTGTGTCTGGGTGTGTATATCGTGTGTGCTTGTATCTATCTGGGCTCTGTTTCTTTCTCTGTTCATTTGCCAACAGCAGTAATTACATCACTGTCACTACACACGCAATCACACACAAATGAGCACACACAACTTATTAAATAGATGACCTGGTTTAAAGCACCATACTGGTATACCTATCTGTTTTCATGTAGTTAATAAAGCCTATGAAGAGTCTAAACCCCACTGCTGTATTTACCACAAAGCTCCCACTGTCTGCTGCTGTGAGATTAACTTACCGCACACACGTCATAGGCTCCCATTATTTTCAAAAAATTCCTAAAACAGCTCAGACACACTGCTGCTCTGTCCTAACATAACAAATCATGTCGAACAGCATGCCTATTGCAGCTTTCCTAACCCGGCCTCGCTCAAAGTTTTTTGCTGTGAGTGAAACTCTTTTTTCGTTTTTCTCATTAGGGTCTACTGTTACACATACCTGGTGACAGTGACAGCGTTAGAAGAATGGAGAATAATGTCCAGCTGGAGACACAAAGTGAGTCTTTATATTAAATTCTGGTAGACTAGAAATACCTCAGATGCAGCTACTGTGGTATTTTAGAAGTCGTGTTAGGAGGAGGAGAGCTATCTGATTTACAGTGATGGATTATGTTTGTCAAGGAAGAAGCATTGGATGCCCTTGAGTAAAAAAACAAAACATGAATTTTAAAGCAATAGAAAAATAGAAATGTACACTGGTGTTACCCTTTATGATATTGACACTGTTTATTAGATGATGATACAGGCAATTATTGCAATATCTACGGCATCTCCCTGAGCAAAAACCTATGGCTGATACTGGAAAAAAAAAGGTTCGTGGGGAGAAAAATATATTTACTTAGTGCAAGTAGAAAAAGTATTACGTATTGTCACATACCCGTTATAGACATACAATATACAGGTTGTACTGTTTGTACTACACTTTGTCAATGATGGGTCCTATTTTTCAAACAATATGCTATTTTTTCTAGAAATTAGACAAAGGTCCAACTTTCAAATCTGTGATAGTTATTGGACTGTTAAAGAGGACTTATTATGCTTATTTTCTGGTGCATACTTGTAGTTTGTATATAAAAAAAATAAATATAACATGGATGTAAACGAGTTGTGTACTCAAAGTTTACTACTCTTACATTTAAAGTATACTTATAAGTATACTTTTATAAACTAAGAAGTTGGCCAATTTAGTCCCAAGAAGTGTTCAAGTATACTTACAAGTATACTACTAGTACATTGATATGAGCATACTTATTACATAAAGTATACTTGGGATTATACTTGAACTATACTTAAGTTTACTTCATAAAATAAACTTGAAGTATACTTCTTTTTTGTAAGGGCACATAAGCTGTGTGCTCCATATCAGCTGATCAACTATCAGCACCGCTCGTGGCCAGTTAGGACACTCCAATAGAAAACAATGCAATCAAGCTGATTTTTGTCGCTGATACTTGCTTGTGTCGCACCCAGTTGGGACACGTGTAAGAGGTATACTATTAACTGTTCCACTCAGCCAACAGGGGGTGGTGCAGTACCCTCAACACCTCCCTTCCCACCCCTGTTTCAAATGTTAGCTACAGCCGTCGCTTGAGCCTGTTTCAAACACTGACACTAATTCACCTTCACAGCATGCTGAATCAGATATCAAGTTTGCTCACAGCTTTTCCAAAAAACACATTCCAGAAATGTGTAAATTGGCATGTTTCTTTTTCACATGTAGCCCAATTGAGTCCTTGTCAGCTCCTGAGCTAAAACTCACAGTGGAGCCGTAAACCTCCCAGGGTCTCTGGATGTTACCTGTAGCCTCTGAAGAACAATTTTGTCTCATTTCTTTTAACTTCCCTCTTCTCCCTCTCTCCATCTCTCTTGCGGAGTGTTAAATAAAAAAAAAAACATGTATTCCTCCTTTCATCTTTCCCTTCTCCCATCCACCACTCCCTGCGCAACACTCCCCTCTGCTTAAAAATACATGTATTCATGCATCTTTCTCACCCTTCTCTCCTTCTCCCTGTCAATCTATCAGTGTATCCAGCCTCCCCCTCCCCGGCCTCCGCTCTCTATTTAAACATCTCTCCACTTACCATTCATTCATCCATCCGCAGAGAGGGATTGAAGAGCATGGTCACACTGCAGAGTGGGGCAAATTGGCAAACGCTGCCTGCACTACTGGGATGGAGGGAATGGTTGTGGAGAAGGACTGGGAGGGGAGGAGAGGAAATTACAGCAGAATGGAGAGCTTTTGGAATGGAAAGGGAGAGACTCTCTTGACCTCCACATTTTCCCATTTTTTATTTCTTCTTCACCGCCCCTCCATCGATTTCTCTCCCACTTTCACGGTTTATTTAGCCCACCATCCAGTGTGTTTACCCATGTTTCCTCCCTCCACCTCCTCCATACCCTCATTCTTCATCTGTCTAACTCTCGCGTCCACTAATTCCCCTGAGGTCTGAATATAAATGTTGCAAAAACCTGACATCTGCCGCTGTTGTGGTGTGATAATGTTCTTAAAAATGCTTTTTCGCTGCCCTGTTTTGAGGCACTGAAGCTTGATTCTAATGAATGCCGACATATGAAACTGCATTAGAAACAAGAGCAATTATCTGACCCCCAATGGTAGATTTTTTTAGCCTCTATCCTCACCTCTCTTGCTTCTCTTTCCCAAAGGTGTCTGTGTTCTTCCATCTCAGCCCTCTAAACATCCACAACACGGGCGAAGTAAACAAGCAGCCTTAAGGAATGTGTTAACATTCAGCCAACAGCAATTGATCCACATGGCATACAGTTCTTATACTTATACATTCTTCATCTGCAGTCAGTCATAATAATAATAATAATAATCTTTATTTATATAGCACCTTTCACAACACAGTTACAGAGTGCTCTACAATAAAAACAGAACACATTTAAAACACAAGGATAAGGATAAGGATTTCTACAATCTGGTTTCAATTCACCACCTCACCATCTGCATCGCCAGTTTCCCCTGCCTCCATAATGTGCGTACTTATGGGTCAAAGTTTCCGTAGAGGTGCGCATATTCTCTCGTCAAGTTTGTTTTTATAGACAAAAAAATATATTGATCTTGCACGTTTAGCTGCAATGTCTAACAATCAACTGGAAATGTGAATACATAGTGCACTGGCTGGCAGACTTGGAAGACATATCCAAAAGATGACCTTGTAAATGTCCAAATATTTGTGTTCAAAGCTCCATTCTAAATAGGATGGCTACTTATACGACACAATTTGGAAAAGGGTGTTTTGTATGCAGAAAGTGTATCCTTTTTTAGGTCGACATTTTGGGATATACACGTATTTGTTTTTTTTGTTGAGAGTTAGATGAAAAGACCACTCTCATGTTTGTACATTAGATAAGAAGCTGAAGCGAGGAGAGGTTTAGTTTAGCTTAGCATAAAAACTGAATGCAGAAATGTACAAACATCCAGAAGTCACTGGCCCGGCCAAGAGATACACAACTTGTGGGTTTTTTCCATTTTGGTGTACGAATTAAACAAACAAGATCTAACCATAAAGCACGGAATGTCTGTCTGTCTGTATATTTTGTATATCGTTTGCATATCTCGAAAACCGTTCATCCGATCTTCTTCACACTTGGCGGGTGTATTATGACCTGCAGTGCTGAAGTTGGTGCAATTTGGACATGCGACACGTTCAATATTAATAACATATATGAGCTTTATTTAACTAGGAAGTCACTTCAAGATTAAAACCTCTTTTATAAGTGAGACTAGCAAAGACAGGGTCAAATAGCAGCATCCAACACATAACAAGACAACAACATTGAATCAGCAACAATAGGTACGAAAAAATGCATTACATCATACAGTCCATTAACAGGGCAGCGTGTTGGTCATGAGTTTGATATTTAATGTGACAACTTTCTTCATTCTATTTTTAAAATCATTTAACAAAATAAGGGTCTCAAGTGTAAGCTTGGCCTGCAGATCATTTAAGGACCAAGGACCACAATGGAACAGTCTTCTGTACTGATAGAAGGCACTTTGAACTGAAGCCATTTATGTGATCTAAGATTATAACGTTTTGGAGGTTAAGTAAGTAGGAAATTTGCCAGAGATGATCTTATAGACTTAAATGAACTAATAAACTTTGAATAAACAAGCGATAGCTGGATGCTGGATATACTGGTGTTACAACCAAACTCTTCTTCACTTCCCTGAAATCAATGAGCAGTTCTTGACAACGCTTTCTGAACTGCCACTTTCTCTGAACGGCCGTGCCCCCCCGACAAACGCTGCAAGCGGTAATACCGGGAGCCAAGCAATCTTTAGAGCCAAGTTAGCTCTTTCCTCCTGCTCCTTTATGCTGATAAGCTAAGGGTCCTCCTGGCTCAAGCTTCATATTTAGCTTGTAGATGTGAGAGAGTTGTCAATCATCCAACTCTTGGCATGTTGAATTTGAATGCATCACCCTTAGGGTAGTCTTCTTCTGTTGTGGTTCTTTTCACCACTCAGATTTGCAAAAATGTAGAAAAATCTCAGATATGGGTCCTCACTATGATGATTACTTTTGATTGAAGTCTCTGGGGGGTGTTAGAAAATGTTGTTACCTAGCGTTCACTTATAGAACTACATAATAGCATAGCAGTACCCCATATGCACTAGCTTTTCAACCTTGGCATGTATAAGCAGCAAGGCACGTTTTGTCTGAATGCATAGGTAATGCTGCATCTTTGACATCTGTCGGTGTTGACAACACTACGCTTAACGCAGATGTGTTGGAAATTATACCTTTTCAAAAGTGCAGACCTTCATCCACTCAACTATTCATTCACCCAATAAATATGGATTCAAATGTCCTTGCTTCTCCCCTCGCTCACCCCTACTCCCCTTCTGCCGTGCTACCATCCCTCCTGTTCCATGCCTCCCTTCATCCCTCCTTCACCTTCTTGAAAAGAAAAAGGGGAAAAATCAGACAGCATGTAGTATTCAAATCAGTCCGGTCCCCGGGGGAGTGCTGCAGGAGAGTGTACACTTAAGGCACTTTGGGAAGGGGGGGGTGGAGAAATGGGTGAAAGAGCGTTGCAGGTACGAACACCTCCCTCGTCCTTTCATCCCTCCTTTCGAGTCCTTCACCCCCCCCCCCCCCCAAAGCCTCTCAAGTACATTTGGCGCTCAGCTCTGTCTCCGATTTTTAACATTCCGTGATGTATGAGCAAGCCAGACATCCTCCGCACAGCATGGTGCTGCAGGAAGGTGTTTCTTCTTCTCTCATTTCACCCATTCATACTCCGTTTAAGGCTTGAGCCGTGTGACTAATTGGCTGGCAAGTCAAATTCAAGGGGTAAGGGTAACGCAGAGCAATAGTGTGTTTTCAGGGACACAGCAGAACAGCTTCAAGAAAACACGATCTGCCACGGAGCCAGCCTTCTTCTTTATACTGTCATCATGTTGTCGGCTACAGTGTGCCAACACACTCACAGAGCTTTTTAGTAAGACTGCTTAGGAGTTGGAGAAGAAGTGAAGAGGAGGAGTTGGCCACCAGTTACAGGCAGTAAAATAAATGAAATAAAAAATACATATTTATTTGTGAGATTGTTTACAGTATGTAACTTCTGGGGCTGAGTGTCAACTTGTGAATACTTTAATCTCGTCCCTACCAAGTTTTGAACGCAAAACTTTTACTTTTAGTGGAGTCGTTAGTCGTTAGTCTATACTGCTTCCGGACACAGCTGGAAAGGTAACACTCTTTAATGCAGTATATGCCGTAGAAACGTAACATCTGTTCACGTGTTTGCATTTCTTACAGTGTTCACACCTAACCTGTGTGGTGCTGTTGAAATTAATTCGGATGGATGTGCTTGTTAGGTCACTTCAGATCTGCACTGAGGAGTAAAAGTTAAACTAAAGGAACTGATTTGTCAGCTCATTATTGTATTGTAGCAACACATTCTCTCTTCCAACTCGTCAAATACCAACGCTTGGTCAGTACCCCTCGACACCCCTCGAGACCGACGCACGAGGTACCCCTCTTGCGTTACTTTTGGACGGACCGGGGACGGTGTGTCAATATACGCTCATGCATAGTGTCCTTTCAAAGTAGGTGAAGAAGAAGAAGTTTGGTTTAGGCAACACGACTACTTAGTTAGGGTTAGGAAACGGTCGTGGTGGACGTTAACTTCACTGACAAGCAACGTGACTCACGGACTGACAAAATTGTTCAGACAAGTGACTAACGACTGACGTGACAAAATAAGTTACTTTTAGTTTCCCACGGGACACGAACACCGGCCTCCTGGTTGAAAGTCTTGTGTTTGTTAGAACTGAAATACAAAAATGAACCACAGTACAGGTGTGAGTACAGCCTAACATGGTACCAGTACTTTCAAATGATAAATTGTAGTATTTGGACAAGTTTTAATGAAAAGATGGGAAAGGAAAGACACTTGACTAAACATAAAAAGACAGTATATTTCAGAGTAACACCAACCCAGACTTTCTGGGTCTGAGGAGCAAACCTGGGAACATTCTGTTTGGAACTCTGCAAACAGATGGATTTGCAAAAAATGGCAATCTTTTGAGTTAGAATTGTTATCAAAGATTCATTTGTGACATATTTTCAGCACATAATGTATCCCATTAAAGGAGATATTAGATGCATGGTAACGGTGTGTTAGATGTGACAAAAACCATGAAACTAGACAGTAGTCATGTTTCCATCCAAATTAAGCGCAAATTTAACTGAATTTCTAGAATATCTGCAAAAGAAAATGTTACTGTTACTGCCAATATTAGGAGTTGGTACATCAACATGAACAGCCGGTGGCGCTAAATCTTCAGATGCCATTGAATCATTGCAGAAGAAGAGGGTGCAACAAGTCAAAGTAATTAAAAGAGCGGCAGTCAAACAACTTTTTTTTAAACAACTTTAAACGATGTAGAAAACACGATAGACATATGGCATTACTGTTTTAATCTATTAATTTGAAGTCTCCTCATCGCTCCGCATAGATCATGTTTCCATTGCCCTTTGTCGCATTTTTCGTTCATCAATAAACCAACTTTTGCACCTCAGCCAAGCGTATAGGAACTTTTTTGCAATAATTCTCTTTTTAATTTTTCTTTTTTTTCTCGAATAGCTGGCATTTCTGCTCTGTTTTTTTTAATGTGCAAATTGAAAATTCATGTAAAAATGGGGGTAGACACACACTTAATAACAATAAACCTAGTGGAGTTGTGGCAAATGTCAAAGAAACACTAGAACAGGCTCATTCCCTTTGTCTCCTCTCTGAAGTAATGTAATATGTGTAGAGAGCTTGATGTGAATGTTGCTGTTTTTCCTTGTTTCTACAGCATAGTAAACTACCTCACCTTCCTCGGTCGAGTCGGCAAGTCATTTTAAAGGTTGCCTTGAGATTACTCACGTAATGAAAATAGAACCATCCGTGAAAGAACAGGACATTCACAGTCACACAAGGTTTGAATATGCAAGGCCAGATGATCATGAGTAACAAATATGATTCTGCCTTATATATGCACCTTTACAACCTCTTATAATAAAGCAATGAAGTTTTCCATTCCATTTCTCCCGTTTGCTACTTCCCATATAGTGCATCAATGTTTCTTTCAAAGCAGGGACGCTTAAATAAAAGGTGCATAGGCTTGTGCTTGTATTAAGTCCTTGATAATAAATGATGCCGGATCCACTTAAACAACAGTGTTTGTGAGGCACCTCATTTTAGGGACCTTTTATTTATTCTGAGGATGATTTAGTTGTTATCTCCTTTCTCTGTAATGGAATGCATTTCATAATGTATGTAAATAATGTATTTTTATGATGTCTAAAGAAAAAAAAAAGACACCTCAAGGTTTCAGAGGTCTAATCTAAGTTTGTAAAGTTTCACAGCATGAATGACTTGACTTTTTTTTCCCCTTAAACCTGCAGTAGGCAGAATGTGTTTTTGGCATCATTGGGCAAAAAATCCATAATAACCTTTCAGCATATTGTAATTCAAGTGTTCTGAGAGAAAACTAGACTTCTGCACCTCCTCATGGCTCTGTTTTCAGGCTTTAAGAAAATCTAGCCTGTGACGGGAGACTTTGGCCAATCACAGGTCATTTCAGAGAGAGACAGCGTTCCTATTGGCTGTTCATTCAACGGAGGCAGCTGTCAATCACTCGCAAACTCCGATCAAACAGTCAAACTAGGCAGCGCTGATCAAATATGAATCAATATGTTGATACTGTAATGCCTATTTCTCGCCTCAAATGTTTTCAGAAACATCTTGTAGTGTACTGTTTAGTTGGAAAATGAGCAAGTTTGGTGGTCGGTGCTTCGTTTTTCCTCAACTGATCTCAACATGGCTGCTGAGTCCCAATCTTTCTCATTTTACAGCTAAACAGTCTTGCAGATGCCATTAGGAATACCCGAGGACACCGGAGGACACAGAGGCACATGATTTTTTTTCAGATTACCTGTCTCATGCACTGGATATAGTGACCGTTTTTAATCATATTTGCTCCAATTCTACCCATTGCTGCTTTAGATGATTAGTTGACTAACTATTTTCCTGTTTTCATGCGGAGTCTGAACCTCGTGCCCTCAGCCGGTAACTTTCGAATGCCAGCTCAGAGGAAAACAAGATGTAGAGCCTCATTTGTTCCCGGTGCGGTCCATTTGCTTAATACAAAATGATGTTGCTAACTTGACACTTTGCACTTATTTAATAGGATGCTGTTGAAAAACGAATCTCATTATTTTCCTTTGAGGTGATGTCGAGGTGATGTTCGCTTCACTCATTACACACAGACGTTCGAACCAAATCACACACACAAGCACACACTCGCACACACTTCCTGCGTCGCGTACATGCTGACGCTCCCTTTCTCTCGTACACAAACACAACGCCACAGTTGGCTGGCACATGCTGACACACTCATTAAGCATTCCTTCTGGCTTCATGAGCAAAGGAAAAGGGGCAGAATCATTTCTCTCTTACGCACACACACACACACACACACACACACATACATGTTTCTGCTATTCTGCTCTCCAGAACGATGCATTTACTTACATTACATCCCTAATTCTAACCTCTGTTTTAATCCCTCAGTTTGACATTTGATCCTATAGAAGTAAAGCACAGTTATTTAAGATGGACAAAAACATTCAAACAGGCTTGCACGTACACACACACATAAGAATAATTAGCGTTCGGCTCATTATACATCACCACAGTCCCTGAAGGCTCAGATAATTCAGAATGGGAAATCTCCTGTAAAACCGCAGGATATTGTTTGTATGTGTGTGTGTGTGTGTGTGTGTGTGTGTGTGTGTGTGTGTGTGTCCACAATACATGATACACCTGCTCAGATGCTCACATAACCATATGGATGGCATAACAAGGTGGGGGGGGGGGGAAGCTGAAAGTGAGAAGACTATCTGATACTGTGGTTGTAGGAACTCAATACGCAGCTATGGGGGGTAAAGCATATCAAAAATCATGAGCACCAGTACCTCAAACGCCTCACTAGTGCCCGACCGACCTCCGACATTACATCTACAATTTCCATAGATGCAAGCATATGTGGCGTAGGCGATGTGTGTTTCATTTAGATGTGATATTATAATGATCGCCTGTGCCACGCGTACGCTACACATTATGGCGTAACACTACATCTGAAACTACACTTAGAGAATAGAAAGTTCACAGTTACATGTGGAGGCAGGTGTGGCGCTGTCTCGTTGAGTGTGGCGTATCAGTGCAGAGTTGAGTGAAGCTGATGCCAGTTGGTGCGAAACACTATTTTGCACCGTTTCCATCTAATCCCTTTGATGCACTCTTCTAGGAAGGCTGTATTCACCCAGAGAGAGAGAGAAAAAAAAAAGAGATTAACCATTTGTTATTAATAATAGCGAGTAAATGTTTCTGTGAAATTTTCTGTTATCTGTTAAAATATTCTGTTATGAAGTGTTAGGTGTAGCGTCCGACGTTGCTTGATAGTGCAGCACACCTGACCATTGTAGCATCACACACCTGCTTCAACACCGAACTAGATTAACTAGGTTAGGTGAGTGTAAGTTAGGCACGCAGGTACGTGTTTGAGGTACTGGTGCGCCTGATCCGTCCCTATGATCTCACTTAACAGTTTGACAGGTTTCCAAGCTTGTTCTTTTTTCGCAGGTTAAGGTTGCCACAGGAAAACCACATTGTGAAAGCGTATTTGTTTTCCAATTCCATTAAATAACATTCCTCATATGTCGTTGCGACATCTTAGCTCCCATCAGCCTCAGAAAAACGGCCAGTCTTCTCCGAGGAATCAAACAAACCACCCCTCTCTCCCTCTCTCGCCCCATGAAAGCCTGTAGCGTCAACCTCGAGTTTGGAAATGAGGGATGCTCACAGTCAGTTTTATTTTCTTTCTACATGATTATTTTTCTCAACTGAAAAAAGATGAGATCACTAATGTCACCCTGGCCTTGGTTGCTTGCTCTACTTGTGTATTCAGTGTCATTCACGCTGGAGGAGAGCGTCAGACAAATTCTTAAAATGCAAAATTTCAAAGTTAGACAGACTGTGACACGGACAAGATGAGTAACCATGGGGTAGAGGAAGGGTATAAAAAATAGCTTTAGAAAGTTTTAGTTAGCAAGTTTCTCTTATTTCTTCATTTTGTACCCCGTGTTGATCTCTGCTGTGATTGTTTTGTGCCGCATTTCCTTGAGATTAGTTGTCAGTGAAAGGCTGTGGATTTGATTTTCCTTGGCTTTTTCTCTGATTGAGTTACAGTCAATGGCATTCTTGTTTATGTGTTACCCAGATAATAAGAAACACATCACTCTCTATGTGTCGGGGCACTTTGTTTTTCGGGGAATGACTTACCAGACTGTGTATTTAGAACAGCAAATGTGAAGCTGTCTTGAGCAGGATGACCCAGCAATCTGGAGTAGCAAAGCAGGGATTTATTTTTTCAGAAATTGCTGAGCCCACAGTTTGCACTATTCACTCCGGCTTAGCTTCTTCATCACCTTTAACACCTGAAACACTGATGAAGTTAAACCTGAAATAACTGATGTTTTTTCGCCAACACAACATTGACATATCATCACCTTTTAAGGTGATGGTAGGGCAGGATTTGTTTGGTTTTTCGTCTAGAGCGGCAGAAGTGCATGCGCCGGCCCGGGTGATATGGCAAACTTGTGTTTCTGTCCACCTGATGAATGTTATGCTGGCCCCATACTAGAGGGGAATTGGGCAGATTTTGGGTCCCGACAATCGCAGGGGTGTTCCCGATTCTAAACTGGTCTGCCCAAATGATCCTGTAGTGTGAGGGGATCGTAGTTTACCCGATTTTGAATCGTAAATATCAAACATGTTTGACATCATGTAGTGTGAAAGGAGCAGCGATGGGATAGTGAGCAGAAACCCTCAATAGCCAATGAGAGCGAGCTGACCAGGAAGCGTGACCAACCGGATGTTGCTTATCTGTACCTTGCTAACATTAGCTAATGTGCTAGTAAGCCATGCTAATGTGATAATGCTCTCTAAGTAGCTAGCTCGCTATCGGTTAATCATTTTTAACTGTAAGGTAGTAAGCTCATTAATTCAATGGCTAAGAATACAACAAGTTCATACAACTTATTCAGAAGACATGTTAATATTGTATTTGTCTTCCGTCTTACAACTTTCTTAGAGCTGTTCTTAGTGGAGCAGTTTATTGGCTACTTGGACAGAGGCAAGTTAAATAAAACTGAACACAGCTGCGCAGCTAATACATAAAGCTGAGTGAATTCACATGTTAAAGTTCACCAAAGATGAACTTGAAAAAAAATCATGCAGATTTCCTTCGTTCCCGTGAGCGCCTTCACAGATTGCAACAATTCCATTGAAATTAATTGACTTCAGCGTGTTAAATACTGGTGTGACTGGGCCTTTATTCTGCAACAGATGGCGACTTCACCTGGAACCAAAAACCAGCCAAGAGCAGATGGCCTGTTTCTCACCATTAGATGTCAGGCTTCACACACATTTACAGGTTTATGGTTTTGTTAACTCTTTAAAACTATTATGGATCACCAAATACCAAAGTCTTTAATTAGCAACATTAAAACTGGAGTTCTGTAATAAGGCTTTTCGGGTCTTGTCCATCCTCCTCTCTCAAGCTTTTCTCATCTCATTCATTTCGTCAGTCTTTCCAACTGCAATTCTTGCAATAAACTCCCCGCGTTTCCTCAGTTTCAGCTTCTTGCCTCTCAGGCAACTCTGCCGCCCACCACCTGCTTCCACCAGATGACTCAAACTTCTGCTGGGGCTTGATCCGGTGGCCTCCATTAGAGCGCCCTGCCAGGTTCTGCTCCCCAGTCATGGATCACGTGACTCTGGAGTCCTCAACAAAACCTAATTCATTAATGTTGCACCTCATTCAGAATGTGGCAGGATGTTTATTCCTTGAAATGCAGTCTAAATGTCACAGCTTATTACTTTAAGCTTCTCCTACACAAACTATCACTCACAGCTGCACAAAGGATGCTGCTAAATCTGCCAAATACAACAATTATAAATGAGAGAAACTGGGAGATGGAGGCAGGGAGAGGGGTTGAAGGGGAGGGAAAACGAGGAGGAAGGATATACCAAAGATCACCAAAGAGAGGGATTGTCTCCTCCAAAGCCTCTTACCATTAAGCATTTACAGCTTAAGAAACGTATTGAAAGGTCAGTCAAGGAGGCATGAATCAGGACATTACTGACACACTTTTTAAGAGAGGAGGGTTGCGGCTGTGTGAGCTCCATTCTGTGGCTGTATTGGACAGCTGTACAGCCGAGGCAATGGGCTTTTTACACAAATTAAACAAGGACTATTGTTTCCCCCTCTCATCCTATCGTATGACTCTCCAGCGACTCTGGTTCCTGTTTAAATATTCACCTGATGTCTGTTGGTGTCATCAGCTATTGTAATTTAAAACCAGGGAGAGAACCTGAATGTGATAGCAGGGGGTTATTATGGTTTCAATCCCACATTAGTTTGTGTTTGTATCTCACTCTCTTTAATTAAATAACTTCGTCAGGATAAGAGACATCAGTTTTATTGACTTTATTATTAATAATTTAACCCAGTGCTCTAACTGTGTGGGCCCACCACTGCAGGAAAACACAGAGTAAACACTCAAATATGCCCAGAGAGGTCAGTAATGATTCGCCATCAGTTCAGTCAATTCAATTTACTTCATTAAAACAGCAATGTCTGATAATTGAAGTGAGAACGTCCATTTGCAATTGCCTGTCAGAACTGTTTCATGTCAAACAATTTTCAGCGATTTAATTGCAAAGTGAATCAATTTCCTGCGTTGATGTTAACCGATAGTGACTTCACCCGTACTGGCTGTGGCCCGTACCCCCCCCAGGTCGCCTTGTTGCTGTAGGTCCACGATAGCAGACTTTGTGGTGTTTATGATATGCATGTGTGTCATTGATCTGTGCTCACATTCTTATTGCTGTGATCACAGCGTATTCCGAGGAGGAGATGTTAAAGGTGGAGTTTGGGTTTGAGAGAAATTGACTCTTAACTAGTACTTGATTTAATTTACCACCTTGACTTGATATGGTCATATCGCACCTAATCTGTTTGAGGTGATTCAAATGAACTCTGGTGCGTTTGCCAATTTGGTTGGGTTTCGTTTGGGCTGGTGTGAAAGCTGTCAATAAAACTCGAACAACCCGACCGGACCAGTCTCGGACTGATCAGATGCTGGAACGGTTCGTTTGTGGTGTGAAAGCAGAACAGACCAACCTCATGATTTTATAACGTAGAGTTGCGATTCTAGCATGAATTCAAAAGCCACTTTTTTTAACATTTTGTAATTCACTTTTTTTTTTCCAAAAGCAATTACATCACACAGAACAAAGACATCAGAAACAAAAAAAAAAAAACAGTAATAACAATAAAACTACTAAAACCGCAGGAAAACACACACACACACACACACACACACACACACACACACACACACACACACACACACACAAACACAGGGTATGCATCGGTATTATAAAAATGATGGAAACAACCAGGGCAAGTATTGCTAAATATATAGCTCACATTTCTAATAGAAATGGCATTGACACAGCAAACATCCCATTGCATTGCTACCATTCACATCTAAATTATGTAGAGTATGACCATCCCTCACATATCCTGATAACATCTTATTGGGTAAACATCTCCATCCCATAGTCATCATTCATATTTCACAGTTGCCATCTGCCAAATTACTGTCAAATACACCTGTCAATCATGGGAACTGTCAAGGATGAGATCTATATAATTATGCAAAATAATTTGGTAACCATGGTAACACATGGCACCATGCATGTCGGCAAGTGGGAGCTTAGATTTTCCTGAACAATCAGAAAAGTGAAAAAGGAGTTTAAACAGAGGTGTGTTGTGCTTTTATCCTTCTGTGTGTATTTTGGCAGTCTTTCGATAGAACATGAGTGAGTAATTACTGTATTTCTCCCTAATATTATGAGTACAAAACACCTCTGTTTCAACCTGTCCATTATTATTCATGACACATGTGGTCCACTTCCATTCTGAACTAATAATAGTCATAGTCAGTTATCACCAGGGAAGATAAATAAACACATATGGTGCAGTGAAGTGCTGCATGACTTTCTCCATGTGAATCCATGTGGTGCTGATGATGCATAATGACAGTCACCAAAACTGTCCAATGAATGAGTTACCTGTTACTTATTTTGTATCTGCAATACGTCAGTGTGAACATGAAACAGAGCAGAACTAAAAGGCAACAATGTATATTTTTTTTCTTTGGTCCAGACCAATCCTGGATGTTTTGGTGCTCTGGGAGAACACTCATTTCACTGTTGATACTGATAGAGATGCACCAGGCAATTTTATCCATGTGTTCCCCATGTAGTGGTGGAATGTCACTAAGTACATTTACTCAAGTACTCAACTTAAACCTGCAGTAGGCAGGATATTTTTTGGCATCATTGTGCAGAAAATTCCATTATAACCTTTCAGCATATTGTAATTCAAGTGTTCGGAGAGATAACTATACTTCTGAACCTCCTCATGGCTCTGTTTTCAGGATTTAAAAAATCTAGCCTGTGACAGGTGACTTTGGTCAATCACAGGTCATTTCAGAGAGAGAGCGTTCCTATTGGCTGTTCATTCAAATCACTTGCGAACTCTGTTCAAATGGTCAAACAGGCAATGTCTATCTACATCATGTAGTATGACTTTTTTTCACTTTTTTCGACATACTATAGTATGACATTTTTTTCGACGTACTATAGTATGACCTTTTTCGAGATACTATAGTATGACTTTTTTCAACATACTATAGTATGATTTTTTCGACATACTATAGTATCACTTTTTTCACTTTTTTCCCCATACTATAGTATGACTTTTATTTCACTTTTATCGACATACTATAGTATCACTTTTTTCGACATACTATAGTATGACTTTTTTTTCACTTTTTTCGACATACTATAGTATGACTTTTTTTCACTTATTTCGACATACTATAGTATGACTTTTTTCGACATACTATAGTGTCTTTTTTTCAATTTTTGACATACTATAGTATGACTTTTTTCGACATACTATAGTATGACTTTTTCCCTTTTTTCGACATACTATAGTGACTTTTTTTCACTTTTTTCGACATACTATTGTATGACTTCTTTTCACTTTTTTCGACATACTATAGTATGACTTTTTTCGACATACTATAGTATGACTTTTTTTTCAATTTTTTCGACATACTATAGTATGACTTTTTTCGACATTCTATAGTATGACTTCTTTCACTTTTTTCGACATACTATAGTATTACTTTTTTCAACATACTATAGTATGACTTTTTTCGACATACTATAGTATGACTTTTTTCACTTTTTTCGACATACTATAGTATGACTTTTTTCGACATACTTTAGTATGACTTTTTTCACTCTTTTCGACATACTATTGTATGACTTTTTTCACTTTTTTCGACATACTATAGTATGACGCTTTTTAACTTTTTTCGACATACTATTGTATGACTTTTTTCACTTTTTTCGACGTACTATAGTATGACTTTTTTCGACATACTATAGTATGACTTTTTTCGACATACAATAGTATGACTTTTTTTCACTTATTTCGACATATTATAGTATGACTTTTTTTCACTTTTTTCGACATACTATAGTATGACTTTTTTCACTTTTTTCGACATACAATAGTATGACTTTTTTCGACATAATATAGTAAGACTTTTTTGGACATACTTTAGTATGACACTTTTCTACATACTATAGTATGACTTTTTTCGACATACTATAGTATGACTTTTTTCGTCATACTATAGTATGACTTTTTTCGTCATAGTATGACTTTTTTCGAGCTTACTATAGTATGACTTTTTTTCACTTTTTTCGACATATTATAGTATGACTTTTTTCGACATACTTCAGTATGACTTTTTTCACTTTTTTCGAAATACTATTGTATGACTTTTTTCACTTTTTTCGACATACTATAGTATGACTTTTTTCGACATACTATAGTATGACTTTTTTCGACATACTATAGTATGACTTTTTTTCACTTTTTTCGAAATACTTTAGTATGACACTTTTTTCGACATACTATAGTATGACTTTTTTCGACATACTATAGTATGACTTTTTTCGACATACTATAGTATGACTTTTTCCGTCATACTATAGTATATCTTTTTTCGACATACTATAGTATGACTTTTTTCAAGCTTACTATAGTATGACTTTTTTGTCACTTTTTTCGACATACTATAGTATGACTTTTTTCGACATACTATAGTATGACTTTTTTTCACTTTTTTCGACATACTATAGTATGACGCTTTTTCACTTTTTTCGACATACTATAGTATGACTTTTTTCACTATTTTCAACATACTATGGTATGACTTTTTTCGACATACTAAAGTATGACTTTTTTTGACATATTATAGTATGTCTTTTTTCGACATACTATAGTATGACTTCATTCGACATACTATAGTATGATTTATTTCGACATACTATAGCATGACTTTTTTTACTTTTTTCGACATACTATAGTATGACTTTTTTCACTTTTTTCGACATACTATAGTATGACTTTTTTCGACATACTATAGTATGGCTTTTTTCGACATACTATAGTATGACTTTTTTTCACTTAATTTGACATACTATAGTATGACTTTTTTTTAATTTATTCGACATACTATAGTATGACTTTTTTCGACATACTATAGTATGACTTTTATTTCACTTTTATCGACATACTATAGTATCACTTTTTTCGACATACTATAGTATCACTTTTTTCACTTTTTTCCCCATACTATAGTATGACTTTTATTTCACTTTTATCGACATACTATAGTATCACTTTTTTCGACATACTATAGTATGACTTTTTTTTCACTTTTTTCGACATACTATAGTGGGACTTTTTTTCACTTATTTCGACATACTATAGTATGACTTTTTTTCACTTTTTTCGACATATTATAGTATGACTTTTTTCGACATACTATAGTGTCTTTTTTTCAATTTTTGACATACTATAGTATGACTTTTTTCGACATACTATAGTATGACTTTTTCCCTTTTTTCGACATACTAGTGACTTTTTTTCACTTTTTTCGACATACTATTGTATGACTTCTTTTCACTTTTTTCGACATACTATAGTATGACTTCATGCGACATACTATAGAATGACTTTTTTTTCAATTTTTTCGACATACTATAGTATGACTTTTTTCGACATTCTATAGTATGACTTCTTTCACTTTTTTCGACATACTATAGTATTACTTTTTTCAACATACTATAGTATGACTTTTTTCGACATACTATAGTATGACTTCACTTTTTTCGACATACTATAGTATGACTTTTTTCGACATACTTTAGTATGACTTTTTTCACTCTTCGACATACTATTGTATGACTTTTTTCACTTTTTTCGACATACTATAGTATGACGCTTTTTAACTTTTTTCGACATACTATTGTATGACTTTTTTCACTTTTTTCGACGTACTATAGTATGACTTTTTTCGACATACTATAGTATGACTTTTTTCGACATACAATAGTATGACTTTTTTTCACTTATTTCGACATATTATAGTATGACTTTTTTTCACTTTTTTCGACATACTATAGTATGACTTTTTTCACTTTTTTCGACATACAATAGTATGACTTTTTTCGACATACTATAGTAAGACTTTTTTGGACATACTTTAGTATGACACTTTTCTACATACTATAGTATGACTTTTTTCGACATACTATAGTATGACTTTTTTCGTCATACTATAGTATGACTTTTTTCGTCATAGTATGACTTTTTTCGAGCTTACTATAGTATGACTTTTTTTCACTTTTTTCGACATATTATAGTATGACTTTTTTCGACATACTTCAGTATGACTTTTTTCACTTTTTTCGAAATACTATTGTATGACTTTTTTCACTTTTTTCGACATACTATAGTATGACTTTTTTCGACATACTATAGTATGACTTTTTTCGACATACTATAGTATCACTTTTTTTCACTTTTTTCGAAATACTTTAGTATGACACTTTTTTCGACATACTATAGTATGACTTTTTTCGACATACTATAGTATGACTTTTTTCGACATAATATAGTATGACTTTTTTCGTCATACTATAGTATGTCTTTTTTCGACATACTATAGTATGACTTTTTTCAAGCTTACTATAGTATGACTTTTTTTTCACTTTTTTCGACATACTATAGTATGACTTTTTTCGACATACTATAGTATGACTTTTTTTCACTTTTTCGACATACTATAGTATGACGCTTTTTTCACTTTTTCGACATACTATAGTATGACTTTTTTCACTATTTTTCAACATACTATGGTATGACTTTTTTCGACATACTAAAGTTATGACTTTTTTTGACATACTATAGTATGTATTTTTTCGACATACTTTAGTATGACTTCATTCGACATACTATAGTATGATTTTATTTCGACATACTATAGCATGACTTTTTTTACTTTTTTCGACATACTATAGTATGACTTTTTTCACTATTTTTCAACATACTATGGTATGTGTCTTTTTTCGACATACTATAGTATGACTTCATTCGACATACTATAGTATGATTTATTTCGACATACTATAGCATGACTTTTTTTACTTTTTTCGACATACTATAGTATGACTTTTTTCACTTTTTTCGACATACTATAGTATGACTTTTTTCGACATACTATAGTATGGCTTTTTTCGACATACTATAGTATGACTTTTTTTCACTTAATTTGACATACTATAGTATGACTTTTTTTTAATTTATTCGACATACTATAGTATGACTTTTTTCACTTTTTTCGATATACTATAGTATGACTTTTTTCGACATACTATAGTATGACTTTTTTTCACTTATTTCGACATACTATAGTATGACTTTTTTCGACATACTATACTATAACTTTTTTTCACTTTTTTCGACATACTATAGTAGACGCTTTTTCACTTTTTTCGACATACTATAGTATGACTTTTTTCACTATTTTCAACATACTATGGTATGACTTTTTTCAACATACTAAAGTATGACTTTTTTTTACATACTATAGTATGACTTTTTTAGACATACTATAGTATTACTTCATTCAACATACTATAGTATGATTTATTTTGACATACTATAGCATGACTTTTTTTCACTTTTTTCGACATACTATAGTATGACTTTTTTCGTCATACTAGTCTGACTTTTTTTCACCTTTTGCGACATACCTTTTTATGAATTTTTTCGACATACTATAGTATGACTTTTCGATATACTATAGTATGACTTTTTTCGACATACTATTGTATGACTTTTTTTCACTTTTTTCGACATACTATAGTATGACTTTTTTCACTTTTTTCGACATACTTTAGTATGACACTTTTTTCGACATACTGTAGTATGACTTTTTTCGACATACTATAGTATGACTTTTTTCAACATACTATAGTATGACTTTTTTCGACATACTATAGCATGTCTTTTTTCGACATACTATAGTATGACTTTTTTCGAGCTTACTATAGTATGACTTTTTTTTCACTTTTTTCGACATACTAGTGTGACTTTTTTCGACATACCAGAGTATGACTATTTTTCACTTTTTTCGACATACTATAGTATGATGCCTTTTCACATTTTTTTTACATACTATAGTATGACTTTTTTCACTATTTTCAACATACTATGGTATGACTTTTTTCGACATACTAAAGTATGACTTTTTTTGACATACTATAGTATGTCTTTTTTCGACATACTATAGTATGACTTTTTTCGTCATACTATAGTATGTCTTTTTTCAACATACTATAGTATGACTTTTTTCGAGCTTACTATAGTATGAATTTTTTTCACTTTTTTCGACATATTATAGTATGACTTTTTTCGACATACTTCAGTATGACTTTTTTCACTTTTTTCGACATACTATTGTATGACTTTTTTCACTTTTTTCGACATACTATATTATGACTTTTTTCGACATACTATAGTATGACTTTTCGACATACTATAGTATGTCTTTTTTTCACTTTTTTCGACATACTATAGTATGACGCTTTTTAACTTTTTTCGACATACTATAATATTACTTTTTTCACTTTTTTCGACATACTATAGTATGACTTTTTTGGACATACTATACTATGACTTTTTTCACTTTTTTCAACATACTATGGTATGACTTTATTCGACATACTAAAGTATGACTTTTTTTGACACTATAGTATGACTTTTTTAGACATACTATAGTATGACTTCATTCGACATACTATAGTATGATTTATTTCGACATACAATAGCATGACTTTTTTTCACTTTTTTCGACATACTATAGTATGACTTTTTTTGTCATACTATAGTATGACTTTTTTTCACTTATTTCGACATACTATAGTATGACTTTTTTCGACATACTATAGTATAACTTTTTTTCACTTTTTTCGACATACTATAGTATGACGCTTTTTCACTTTTTTCGACATACTATAGTATGACTTTTTTCACTATTTTCAACATACTATGGTATGACTTTTTTCAACATACTAAAGTTAGACTTTTTTTTACATACTATAGTATGACTTTTTTAGGCATACTATAGTATTACTTCATTCAACATGCTATAGTATGATTTATTTCGACATACTATAGCATGACTTTTTTCACTTTTTTCGACATACTATAGTATGAGTTTTTTCACTTTTTTCGACATAGTGTAGTATGACTTTTTTCGACATACTAGAGTATGGCTTTTTTCGACATACTATAGTATGACTTTTTTTCACTTATTTCGACATACTATAGTATGACTTTTTTTTACTTTTTTCGACATACTATAGTATGACTTTTTTCGACATACTATAGTATGTCTTTTTTTCACTTTTTTCGACATACTATAGTATGACGCTTCTTAACTTTTTTCGACATACTATAATATTACTTTTTTCACTTTTTTCGACATACTATAGTATGACTTTTTTGGACATACTATACTATGACTTTTTTCACTTTTTTCAACATACTATGGTATGACTTTATTCGACATACTAAAGTATGACTTTTTTTGACACTATAGTATGACTTTTTTAGACATACTATAGTATGACTTCCTTCGACATACTATAGTATGATTTATTTCGACATACAATAGCATGACTTTTTTTCACTTTTTTCGACATACTATAGTATGACTTTTTTTGTCATACTATAGTATGACTTTTTTTCACTTTTTGCGACATACTATTTTATGAATTTTTTCGACATACTATAGTATGACTTTTTTCGACATACTATAGTATGACTTTTTTCGACATACTATATTATGACGCTTTTTCACTTTTTTCGACATACTATAGTATGACTTTTTTCACTATTTTCAACATACTATGGTATGACTTTTTTCGACATACTATAGTATGACTTTTTTTGACATACTATAGTATGTCTTTTTTCGACATACTATAGTATGACTTCATTCGACATACTATAGTATGATTTATTTCGACATACTATAGCATGACTTTTTTTCACTTTTTTCGACATACTATAGTATGACTTTTTTCGACATACTATAGTATGACGCTTTTTCACTTTTTTCGACATACTATAGTATGACTTTTTTCACTATTTTCAACATACTATGGTATGACTTTTTTCGACATACTATAGTATGACTTTTTTTGACATACTATAGTATGTCTTTTTTCGACATACTATAGTATGACTTCATTCGACATACTATAGTATGATTTATTTCGACATACTATAGCATGACTTTTTTTCACTTTTTTCGACATACTATAGTATGACTTTTTTGACTTTTTTCGACATACTATAGTATGACTTTTTTCGACATACTATAGTATGGCTTTTTTCGACATACTATAGTATGACTTTTTTTCACTAATTTCGACATACTATAGTATGATTTTTTTTACTTTATTCGACATACTATAGTATGACTTTTTTCACTTTTTTCGATATACTATAATATGACTTTTTTCGTCATACTATAGTATGACTTTTTTTCACTTTTTTCGACATACTATAGTATGACTTTTTTTCACCTTTTGCGACATACTATTTTATGAATTTTTTCGACATACTATAGTATGACTTTTTTCGATATACTATAGTATGACTTTTTTCGACATACTATTGTATGACTTTTTTTCACTTATTTCGACATACTATAGTATGACTTTTTTTCACTTTTTTCGACATACTATAGTATGACTTTTTTTCACTTTTTTCGACATACTTTAGTATGACACTTTTTTCGACATACTATAGTATGACTTTTTTCGACATACTATAGTATGACTTTTTTCGACATACTATAGTATGACTTTTTTCGACATACTATAGTATGTCTTTTTTCGACATACTATAGTATGACTTTTTTCGAGCTTACTATAGTATGACTTTTTTTTCACTTTTTTCGATATACTATAGTATGACTTTTTTCGACATACTATAGTATGACTTTTTTCACTTTTTTCGACATACTATAGTATGACTTTTTTCGACATACTATAGTATGGCTTTTTTCGACATACTATAGTATGACTTTTTTTCACTTGTTTCGACACTATAGTATGACTTTTTTCACTTATTTCGACATACTATAGTATGACTTTTTTCGACATACTATAGTATGGCTTTTTTCGACATACTATAGTATGACTTTTTTTCACTAATTTCGACATACTATAGTATGATTTCTTTTACTTTATTCGACATACTATAGTATGACTTTTTTCACTTTTTTCGATATACTATAGTATGACTTTTTTCGACATACTATAGTATGACTTTTTTCACTTTTTTCGACATACTATAGTATGACGCTTTTTAACTTTTTTGGCCATACTATAATATTACTTTTTTCACTTTTTTCGACATACTATAGTATGACTTTTTTCGACATACTATAGTATGACTTTTTTCGTCATACTATAGTATGACTTTTTTTCACTTTTTTCGACATACTATAGTATGACTTTTTTTCACCTTTTGCGACATACTATTTTATGAATTTTTTCGACATACTATAGTATGACTTTTTTCGATATACTATAGTATGACTTTTTTCGACATACTATTGTATGACTTTTTTTCACTTATTTCGACATACTATAGTATGACTTTTTTTCACTTTTTTCGACATACTATAGTATGACTTTTTTTCACTTTTTTCGACATACTATAGTATGACTTTTTTTCACTTTTTTCGATATACTATAGTATGACTTTTTTCGACATACTATTGTATGACTTTTTTTCACTTATTTCGACATACTATAGTATGACTTTTTTTCACTTTTTTCGACATACTATAGTATGACTTTTTTTCACCTTTTGCGACATACTATTTTATGAATTTTTCGACATACTATAGTATGACTTTTTTCAATATACTATAGTATGACTTTTTTCGACATACTATTGTATGACTTTTTTTCACTTATTTCGACATACTATAGTATGACTTTTTTCACTTTTTTCGACATACTATCATTGGAAAAGTCATGTTTAAAATTTCGACATTTTTGTGAAAAAGTCATACTATAGTATGACTTTTCATGAAAATTGATGAAAATTTAAACTGAGTTTTTTTTCCACCAAATGAATCGACAGACTATACTATGCCTTTTTTCATTAACATTTTCGACATTCTATACCTTGACATTTTTTTACGAATATTTTCGAAAATGTTCATGAAAAAAGTCATGTTGAAAATATTCGTAAAAAAATGTCATAGTATAGAATGTCGAAAATTTTAATGAAAAAAGGCATAGTATAGTCTATCGATTCAATTGGTTGAAAACAAACTCAGTTTAAAATTTCGACATTTTCATGAAAAAAGTCATACTATAGCATGTTGAAAATATTCGTAAAAAAAAGTCATAGTATAGAATGTCGAAAATTTTCATGAAAACAGGCATAGTATAGTCTGTCGATTCATTTGGTGGAAAAAAAACTCAGTTTAAATTTTCGTCAATTTTCATGAAAAGTCATACTATAGTATGACTTTTTCACAAAAATGTCGAAATTTTAAACTGAGTTTTTTTTCCACCAAATGAATCGACAGACTATACTATGCCTTTTTGCAATAAAATTTTCGACATTCTATACTATGACATTTTTTTACGAATATTTTCGACATGACTTTTTTCATGAAAATTTTCGAAAATATTCGTAAAAAAATGTCATAGTATAGAATGTCGAAAATTTTAATGAAAAAAGGCATAGTATAGTCTGTCGATTCATTTGGTGGAAAAAAAACTCAGTTTAAATTTTCGTCAATTTTCATGAAAAGTCATACTATAGTATGACTTTTTCACAAAAATGTCGAAATTTTAAACTGAGTTTTTTTTCCACCAAATGAATCGCCAGACTATACTATGCCTTTTTGCAATAAAATTTTCGACATTCTATACTATGACATTTTTTTACGAATATTTTCGACATGACTTTTTTCATGAAAATTTTCGAAAATATTCGTAAAAAAATGTCATAGTATAGAATGTCGAAAATGTTCATGAAAACAGGCATAGTATAGTCTGTCGATTCATTTGGTGGAAAAAAAACTCAGTTTAAATTTTCGTCAATTTTCATGAAAAGTCATACTATAATTTTCAAAAAAATGTCAATTAATGTTTTTTAAATGAACCAGTATATTGCCTTTTCAAAAAATTCATTTATATATGACTTTTTCAAATATTTAATGACTTTTTTTGAAAATTTAAATATTCTAAATTAATAAATTCGAATTTCTAAACAGCATTTATATATGATTTTTTAGAAAATTTTAAATTTTTCTAATTTTCGAAAATTAAAATGTCTAAAATGTCGAAAATTTTAGTATCTGCAAAATTTTGCAATATTGTTTATAAAAATTTTCGAATTCTATATTAATTTTACAATATTTTCACAAATTTTTCAAATTTACTAATATTCTTACAATGCATGAAATTGACATTTTTAAACATTTTCGAATATCTTCATGACTTTTTTAGAAATTTTCGAAATATTTTTCAATTATTGTAAGAATTCGATAAATGATTTAAAAATGTAAAATTTTATGATTTGGAAAAATTTTCGATTATTCTTCATAACATAAATTTTCGATATTTTCTAAAATTAAATATTGTATGACTTTTTCACAAATTCGAAAATATTTTTCAAAATTATGAATCAAATACTATACATTTTTTTAAAAATTTTCGTATTTTCATAATTTTGAAAATATTCGAAATTTTCATAAATTTTAAAATTTCAAAAAATGTTTTTAAAAATGTCGAAATTTATATTGGATAAAAATTTCATCTTTTATATCATAATTTTAAATTTTCGACATTTTCAAAAAATTTTTACGATTTTTTCACAAATTCAGAATTTAAAATTTTTTGCAAAAAATTTTATATACTATAATTTTTTTCAGTAAATTTCAATTTTTGACATTTTTTAGAAAATTTTCAATTATTTTTAAAAATTTTGAAAATTCGAAAAATTTCTTTAAAAATGTCGAAATTTTACTGATTTGAAAAATCAGTCGAATTGCTTTTAAATGCAGTAAATTTTCGAATTTTTACAAATTTTTAAAATTTACTTTTATTTTTCAAATAATCGATATTTCAATTGCAATAAATTCGACATTTTTGAATACATTTTGATATTTTACATCATTTTTTAGAAAATTTTCGAAATATTTTTCAATTATTTAAAATTCAAAAAAATTTATTTAAAAATGTCGAATTTTATGATTTGAAAAAAATCGTCATTTTGCAATTCATAAGTTAAATTTTCGACATTTTCACAAAATTTTTAGAATATTTTACAAATTTTTCAAATAATCGATATATTTCAAAATGAATAGATAATTCAATTTTTAATAAAATTTTCACATTTTCGATGCATTTTTTAAAAATTTTCAATATTTTTAAATTAATTAAAATATCGAAAATTTTTCAAAAATGTCGAAATTTTATGATTTGATAAAATCGTTTAATTCTAATATCATATTAAATTTTCGACATTTTCACAAAAGTCTTTTAAAATTTTTTAAACTTTTAATATAATTTTTTTTCAAAAAATAATTCGACATTCTAATTTTTCATAAAATTTTCGATATTTTTTTTTTTGAAAATATTAATATTTTTAAGAAATTTTCTAAAATTAATATAATGATATTAAATATGTCGAAATTTTAAAGAGGATATACCTTTGAATCTCGTTTAAATGACTTTAATATATTTTACTTTTCTAAAAGTGAATTTTTAGATTTTTCACAAACTTTTATAAACTTTTAATATCCTAAAAAATTTTCAATTCTTTTGCATAATACGATTTTGACTTATTTTTTTAATTTTTAAAAATGTTTAATTTATGTCAATTTTCAAAATATTCATAAAAAATGCATTTAAATGTCGAAATTTTAATAAAAAGTTTATTTTCCGATTCTGATAAAACTTTTAAAATTTGTCATTTTCAAAAAGTCAATTTTAAAATTTTTCCAAATGTAATTGAAACTTATATTTTTCAAAAAATTTGACATATATGAATTTTTTCATGAAATTTCGACATTATCTTTTTTTATGAAAAATTTTCGAAATTTTTTAAATTTTCAAAAATATTTAAAAAATTATAAAGTCGAAATTTTGAAAAGATTCAGTTAAGTTCGTCAGTAAAAACTCATTTAAATATTGATTTTCATAAAAGTCAATTTTATATGATTTTTCACAAAATTGTCGAAATTTACTATTTTTTAAAAAATTTCGACATATACTGACTTTTTTTAAAAATTTTCGACATTTTTATCATTTTTGAAAAAACTATTTATTTTAAAATTTTCGAAAAATTTAAAAAAGTAGATTTTAAAGTCGAAATTTTGAAAACACTAGTTTATTATTTCTATTAATGAAAAGTCAGTTATATATCTTTTTCAAAAATTAATTTTATATGATTTTTTTAAAAATTTCGAATTAGACTATTTCTTTTTCAAATAAAATATCGCATTTAATTGAAAATTTTCACAATCTATAATGATTTTTATATTTTCGAAAAACTAATTTCATGTAAAATTTTCGAAAAATTTATAAAAAAGTATAGTTATAAAAATTTTGAAAACAGATTTTTTTCATATTGAATGAAAAAACCTTTAGTTAGTCTTTTCAAAATGTCAATTTTTACGATTTTTCACAAAATTTAATCTAAACTATTTTATTTTCAAAAAATGTCAATATACTATGCTTTTTCAAAAATAGACATTTATATCTGACATTTTTGTAAAATATTCGAAAATGTTTATTTTCATGAAAATATAATAAAAAGTATAGAAAATGTCGATTCATTAAAGAAATATTCGTAATTCTCTTTAAAAACGTTTTAGTTAGTCTTTTCAAAAATGTCATATTTTTATGATTTTTAAAATGACAATTTTAACTATTTTTTTCAAAAATTCAGATTCTATCTTAAATTTTATAAACATTGACATATTTTTTGATATTTTCGAAAAACTAATTATAAATTTTAAATTCGTAAAATCATATAAAGATTAAAAATGTCAATTAACAAGTATTTTTAATTATCAAAAAAACTCTTTATTCTAATTTTCAAAAATCTAATATAAATTTTTTTTCACAAAATGAAATTTAATGTTTTTTCAAAATTTTAAAAAATATTATTCATTAATTTTCGAATTCGACATGATTTTTTAAATTTTCGAAATAAATATTTAAAATTTTCAAATTTTTGAAAATATAATAGTATAGATTTTCAAAAATGTGAAAAAATCAGTTTTATTCTAATAAAAAACTCATATATTTCATTTTCAAAAATTCGAATATATAACATTTTTTTACAAATTAATTTAAAATTGATTTTTTCATTAAAATATTCGAAATTTTACTATGACTTTTTTCAAAATTTTCGACATACTTTTTTTACAATTTTCGAATTGTAAAAAAAATTTTAAAATTTCTAAAATTTCATGAAAAGATAAATTGATATTTTTGAAAAAGAAAATAGTCTGATTTTTTTAAAAAAAGTCATACTATATATGACTTTTTCATAAAATTACATATTAACTTTTTCACTTAAATGTCGAAATTTTAACAGCTTTTTTCCTAAAATTAATTCTCATATATACTTTTTATAAATTATTTTCGAAACTTTTTTATAATTTCGAAATATTGTAAAAAATCATAGTTTGAATTAATTTTCATGAAAAAATAGTATAGTTGTCAATTTGGAAAAAACTAGTTTTTTTCCATTTATAAAAAGCAACTATAGTATGCTTTTTCAAAAATTTTCGAAATTTTAACAAATTTTTTTCACAAATAATTTAATGACTTTTTTCATAAAATTTTCGAAATATCTATAAATTAAATTTTCGAAATTTTCATGAATTTTTTAGAATTTTATATTCGTAAAAAAATTCAGTTAAATTTTCGAAAATTTTCATAAAAAATTTAGTATAGTTGACTTTTCATTTGAAAAAATCAGTTTAAATTTTCTTCATTTAATGAAAAGCAACTATATATGCTTTTTCAAAAAATTCGAATTTAACTATGACTTTTTTCACAAAATTCGACATAACTTTTTAAAATAAAATTTTCAATATACTAAATTTTTATTCGAAATTTTCACATACTTTTCATTAATTTTGAAATATTGTAAAAAATTCAATATTAAATTTCGTCAATTTTTGAAAATCATATATAGTCTGCTTTTTAAAAAAATCATTTTAAAATTCTTAATTTTCTAAAATCATACTATAATGATTTTTCACAAAATTGTCGAAATTTTACGATTTTTTTTACAATATTTCGATATCATGCCTTTTTCATAAAATTTTCGACATTCTAATATGACATTTTTTAAATTTTTCATGATTTTTCATAAAAATTTAAAATATTCGTAAAAATTCATAAAAAAATGTAAATTTAATGTGGCATATTTTTAATTCATTTGTAAAATTTCATTTAAATTTTCGAAATTTTTAAAATATTTTTTAAAATTTCACAAAATGTCAAATTTTAATATTTTTTTCCAATAATGACATAATATGCTTTTTTAATAAATTTTCG
The DNA here is from genome assembly GCA_916701645.2 of Sebastolobus alascanus. Lineage (NCBI taxonomy): Eukaryota > Metazoa > Chordata > Actinopteri > Perciformes > Sebastidae > Sebastolobus > Sebastolobus alascanus. The sequence goes on along the minus strand of CAKAOJ020000030.1, from coordinate 5,140,483 downwards.
AATTCTATACTATATTTTTTTACAATATTTTACATATTTTTTCATGAAAATTTTAAAATACAAAATCATAGTTATATGTCGAAATTTTGAAAAAAATAGTTAGTTTCGATTCATTTTTGGAAAAAATCATTAAATTTAATTTTCATAGAAATTTTAATGATTTTTCACAAAAATGCAAATTTTAAACTTTTTTTTTCACCAAAAATCGCAGACTATACTATGCCTTTTTTCATTAAAATTTTCGACATTCTATACTAATGACATTTTTTTACGAATATTTTCGACTGACTTTTTTCATGAAAATTTTCGAAAATATTCGTAAAAAAATGTCATAGTATAGAATGTCGAAATTTTCATGAAAACAGGCATAGTATAGTCTGTCGATTCATTTGGTGGAAAAAAAACTCAGTTTAAATTTTCGTCAATTTTCATGAAAAGTCATACTATAGTATGACTTTTTCATGAAAATGTCGAAATTTTAAACTGAGTTTTTTTTCCACCAAATGAATCGACAGACTATACTATGCCTTTTTTCATTAAAATTTTCGACATTCTATACTATGACATTTTTTTACGAATATTTTCGACATGACTTTTTTCATGAAAATTTTCGAAAATATTCGTAAAAAAATGTCATAGTATAGAATGTCGAAAATTTTCATGAAAACAGGCATAGTATAGTCTGTCGATTCATTTGGTGGAAAAAAAACTCAGTTTAAATTTTCGTCAATTTTCATGAAAAGTCATACTATAGTATGACTTTTTCACAGAAAATGTCGAAATTTTAAACTGAGTTTTTTTTCCACCAAATGAATCGACAGACTATACTATGCCTTTTTTCATTAAAATTTTCGACATTCTATACTATGACATTTTTTTACGAATATTTTCGACATGACTTTTTTCATGAAAATTTTCGAAAATATTCGTAAAAAATGTCATAGTATAGAATGTCGAAAATTTTCATGAAAACAGGCATAGTATAGTCTGTCGATTCATTTGGTGGAAAAAAAACTCAGTTTAAATTTTCGTCAATTTTCATGAAAAGTCATACTATAGTATGACTTTTTCACAAAAATGTCGAAATTTTAAACTGAGTTTTTTTTCCACCAAATGAATCGACAGACTATACTATGCCTTTTTTCATTAAAATTTTCGACATTCTATACTATGACATTTTTTTACGAATATTTTCGACATGACTTTTTTCATGAAAATTTTCGAAAATATTCGTAAAAAAATGTCATAGTATAGAATGTCGAAAATTTTCATGAAAACAGGCATAGTATAGTCTGTCGATTCATTTGGTGGAAAAAAAACTCAGTTTAAATTTTCGTCAATTTTCATGAAAAGTCATACTATAGTATGACTTTTTCACAAAAATGTCGAAATTTTAAACTGAGTTTTTTTTCCACCAAATGAATCGACAGACTATACTATGCCTTTTTTCATTAAAATTTTCGACATTCTATACTATGACATTTTTTTACGAATATTTTCGACATGACTTTTTTCATGAAAATTTTCGAAAATATTCGTAAAAAAATGTCATAGTATAGAATGTCGAAAATTTTCATGAAAACAGGCATAGTATAGTCTGTCGATTCATTTGGTGGAAAAAAAACTCAGTTTAAATTTTCGTCAATTTTCATGAAAAGTCATACTATAGTATGACTTTTTCACAAAAATGTCGAAATTTTAAACTGAGTTTTTTTTCCACCAAATGAATCGACAGACTATACTATGCCTTTTTTCATTAAAATTTTCGACATTCTATACTATGACATTTTTTTACGAATATTTTCGACATGACTTTTTTCATGAAAATTTTCGAAAATATTCGTAAAAAAATGTCATAGTATAGAATGTCGAAAATTTTCATGAAAACAGGCATAGTATAGTCTGTCGATTCATTTGGTGGAAAAAAAACTCAGTTTAAATTTTCGTCAATTTTCATGAAAAGTCATACTATAGTATGACTTTTTCACAAAATGTCGAAATTTTAAACTGAGTTTTTTTTCCACCAAATGAATCGACAGACTATACTATGCCTTTTTTCATTAAAATTTTCGACATTCTATACTATGACATTTTTTTACGAATATTTTCGACATGACTTTTTTCATGAAAATTTTCGAAAATATTCGTAAAAAAATGTCATAGTATAGAATGTCGAAAATTTTCATGAAAACAGGCATAGTATAGTCTGTCGATTCATTTGGTGGAAAAAAAACTCAGTTTAAATTTTCGTCAATTTTCATGAAAAGTCATACTATAGTATGACTTTTTCACAAAAATGTCGAAATTTTAAACTGAGTTTTTTTCCACCAAATGAATCGACAGACTATACTATGCCTTTTTTCATTAAAATTTTCGACATTCTATACTATGACATTTTTTTACGAATATTTTCGACATGACTTTTTTCATGAAAATTTTCGAAAATATTCGTAAAAAAATGTCATAGTATAGAATGTCGAAAATTTTCATGAAAACAGGCATAGTATAGTCTGTCGATTCATTTGGTGGAAAAAAAACTCAGTTTAAATTTTCGTCAATTTTCATGAAAAGTCATACTATAGTATGACTTTTTCACAAAAATGTCGAAATTTTAAACTGAGTTTTTTTTCCACCAAATGAATCGACAGACTATACTATGCCTTTTTTCATTAAAATTTTCGACATTCTATACTATGACATTTTTTTACGAATATTTTCGACATGACTTTTTTCATGAAAATTTTCGAAAATATTCGTAAAAAAATGTCATAGTATAGAATGTCGAAAATTTTCATGAAAACAGGCATAGTATAGTCTGTCGATTCATTTGGTGGAAAAAAAACTCAGTTTAAATTTTCGTCAATTTTCATGAAAAGTCATACTATAGTATGACTTTTTCACAAAAATGTCGAAATTTTAAACTGAGTTTTTTTTCCACCAAATGAATCGACAGACTATACTATGCCTTTTTTCATTAAAATTTTCGACATTCTATACTATGACATTTTTTTACGAATATTTTCGACATGACTTTTTTCATGAAAATTTTCGAAAATATTCGTAAAAAAATGTCATAGTATAGAATGTCGAAAATTTTCATGAAAACAGGCATAGTATAGTCTGTCGATTCATTTGGTGGAAAAAAAACTCAGTTTAAATTTTCGTCAATTTTCATGAAAAGTCATACTATAGTATGACTTTTTCACAAAAATGTCGAAATTTTAAACTGAGTTTTTTTTCCACCAAATGAATCGACAGACTATACTATGCCTTTTTTCATTAAAATTTTCGACATTCTATACTATGACATTTTTTTACGAATATTTTCGACATGACTTTTTTCATGAAAATTTTCGAAAATATTCGTAAAAAAATGTCATAGTATAGAATGTCGAAAATTTTCATGAAAACAGGCATAGTATAGTCTGTCGATTCATTTGGTGGAAAAAAAACTCAGTTTAAATTTTCGTCAATTTTCATGAAAAGTCATACTATAGTATGACTTTTTCACAAAAATGTCGAAATTTTAAACTGAGTTTTTTTTCCACCAAATGAATCGACAGACTATACTATGCCTTTTTTCATTAAAATTTTCGACATTCTATACTATGACATTTTTTTACGAATATTTTCGACATGACTTTTTTCATGAAAATTTTCGAAAATATTCGTAAAAAAATGTCATAGTATAGAATGTCGAAAATTTTCATGAAAACAGGCATAGTATAGTCTGTCGATTCATTTGGTGGAAAAAAAACTCAGTTTAAATTTTCGTCAATTTTCATGAAAAGTCATACTATAGTATGACTTTTTCACAAAAATGTCGAAATTTTAAACTGAGTTTTTTTTCCACCAAATGAATCGACAGACTATACTATGCCTTTTTTCATTAAAATTTTCGACATTCTATACTATGACATTTTTTTACGAATATTTTCGACATGACTTTTTTCATGAAAATTTTCGAAAATATTCGTAAAAAAATGTCATAGTATAGAATGTCGAAAATTTTCATGAAAACAGGCATAGTATAGTCTGTCGATTCATTTGGTGGAAAAAAAACTCAGTTTAAATTTTCGTCAATTTTCATGAAAAGTCATACTATAGTATGACTTTTTCACAAAAATGTCGAAATTTTAAACTGAGTTTTTTTTCCACCAAATGAATCGACAGACTATACTATGCCTTTTTTCATTAAAATTTTCGACATTCTATACTATGACATTTTTTTACGAATATTTTCGACATGACTTTTTTCATGAAAATTTTCGAAAATATTCGTAAAAAAATGTCATAGTATAGAATGTCGAAAATTTTCATGAAAACAGGCATAGTATAGTCTGTCGATTCATTTGGTGGAAAAAAAACTCAGTTTAAATTTTCGTCAATTTTCATGAAAAGTCATACTATAGTATGACTTTTTCACAAAAATGTCGAAATTTTAAACTGAGTTTTTTTTCCACCAAATGAATCGACAGACTATACTATGCCTTTTTTCATTAAAATTTTCGACATTCTATACTATGACATTTTTTTACGAATATTTTCGACATGACTTTTTTCATGAAAATTTTCGAAAATATTCGTAAAAAAATGTCATAGTATAGAATGTCGAAAATTTTCATGAAAACAGGCATAGTATAGTCTGTCGATTCATTTGGTGGAAAAAAAACTCAGTTTAAATTTTCGTCAATTTTCATGAAAAGTCATACTATAGTATGACTTTTTCACAAAAATGTCGAAATTTTAAACTGAGTTTTTTTTCCACCAAATGAATCGACAGACTATACTATGCCTTTTTTCATTAAAATTTTCGACATTCTATACTATGACATTTTTTTACGAATATTTTCGACATGACTTTTTTCATGAAAATTTTCGAAAATATTCGTAAAAAAATGTCATAGTATAGAATGTCGAAAATTTTCATGAAAACAGGCATAGTATAGTCTGTCGATTCATTTGGTGGAAAAAAAACTCAGTTTAAATTTTCGTCAATTTTCATGAAAAGTCATACTATAGTATGACTTTTTCACAAAAATGTCGAAATTTTAAACTGAGTTTTTTTTCCACCAAATGAATCGACAGACTATACTATGCCTTTTTTCATTAAAATTTTCGACATTCTATACTATGACATTTTTTTACGAATATTTTCGACATGACTTTTTTCATGAAAATTTTCGAAAATATTCGTAAAAAAATGTCATAGTATAGAATGTCGAAAATTTTCATGAAAACAGGCATAGTATAGTCTGTCGATTCATTTGGTGGAAAAAAAACTCAGTTTAAATTTTCGTCAATTTTCATGAAAAGTCATACTATAGTATGACTTTTTCACAAAAATGTCGAAATTTTAAACTGAGTTTTTTTTCCACCAAATGAATCGACAGACTATACTATGCCTTTTTTCATTAAAATTTTCGACATTCTATACTATGACATTTTTTTACGAATATTTTCGACATGACTTTTTTCATGAAAATTTTCGAAAATATTCGTAAAAAAATGTCATAGTATAGAATGTCGAAAATTTTCATGAAAACAGGCATAGTATAGTCTGTCGATTCATTTGGTGGAAAAAAAACTCAGTTTAAATTTTCGTCAATTTTCATGAAAAGTCATACTATAGTATGACTTTTTCACAAAAATGTCGAAATTTTAAACTGAGTTTTTTTTCCACCAAATGAATCGACAGACTATACTATGCCTTTTTTCATTAAAATTTTCGACATTCTATACTATGACATTTTTTTACGAATATTTTCGACATGACTTTTTTCATGAAAATTTTCGAAAATATTCGTAAAAAAATGTCATAGTATAGAATGTCGAAAATTTTCATGAAAACAGGCATAGTATAGTCTGTCGATTCATTTGGTGGAAAAAAAACTCAGTTTAAATTTTCGTCAATTTTCATGAAAAGTCATACTATAGTATGACTTTTTCACAAAAATGTCGAAATTTTAAACTGAGTTTTTTTTCCACCAAATGAATCGACAGACTATACTATGCCTTTTTTCATTAAAATTTTCGACATTCTATACTATGACATTTTTTTACGAATATTTTCGACATGACTTTTTTCATGAAAATTTTCGAAAATATTCGTAAAAAAATGTCATAGTATAGAATGTCGAAAATTTTCATGAAAACAGGCATAGTATAGTCTGTCGATTCATTTGGTGGAAAAAAAACTCAGTTTAAATTTTCGTCAATTTTCATGAAAAGTCATACTATAGTATGACTTTTTCACAAAAATGTCGAAATTTTAAACTGAGTTTTTTTTCCACCAAATGAATCGACAGACTATACTATGCCTTTTTTCATTAAAATTTTCGACATTCTATACTATGACATTTTTTTACGAATATTTTCGACATGACTTTTTTCATGAAAATTTTCGAAAATATTCGTAAAAAAATGTCATAGTATAGAATGTCGAAAATTTTCATGAAAACAGGCATAGTATAGTCTGTCGATTCATTTGGTGGAAAAAAAACTCAGTTTAAATTTTCGTCAATTTTCATGAAAAGTCATACTATAGTATGACTTTTTCACAAAAATGTCGAAATTTTAAACTGAGTTTTTTTTCCACCAAATGAATCGACAGACTATACTATGCCTTTTTTCATTAAAATTTTCGACATTCTATACTATGACATTTTTTTACGAATATTTTCGACATGACTTTTTTCATGAAAATTTTCGAAAATATTCGTAAAAAAATGTCATAGTATAGAATGTCGAAAATTTTCATGAAAACAGGCATAGTATAGTCTGTCGATTCATTTGGTGGAAAAAAAACTCAGTTTAAATTTTCGTCAATTTTCATGAAAAGTCATACTATAGTATGACTTTTTCACAAAAATGTCGAAATTTTAAACTGAGTTTTTTTTCCACCAAATGAATCGACAGACTATACTATGCCTTTTTTCATTAAAATTTTCGACATTCTATACTATGACATTTTTTTACGAATATTTTCGACATGACTTTTTTCATGAAAATTTTCGAAAATATTCGTAAAAAAATGTCATAGTATAGAATGTCGAAAATTTTCATGAAAACAGGCATAGTATAGTCTGTCGATTCATTTGGTGGAAAAAAAACTCAGTTTAAATTTTCGTCAATTTTCATGAAAAGTCATACTATAGTATGACTTTTTCACAAAAATGTCGAAATTTTAAACTGAGTTTTTTTTCCACCAAATGAATCGACAGACTATACTATGCCTTTTTTCATTAAAATTTTCGACATTCTATACTATGACATTTTTTTACGAATATTTTCGACATGACTTTTTTCATGAAAATTTTCGAAAATATTCGTAAAAAAATGTCATAGTATAGAATGTCGAAAATTTTCATGAAAACAGGCATAGTATAGTCTGTCGATTCATTTGGTGGAAAAAAAACTCAGTTTAAATTTTCGTCAATTTTCATGAAAAGTCATACTATAGTATGACTTTTTCACAAAAATGTCGAAATTTTAAACTGAGTTTTTTTTCCACCAAATGAATCGACAGACTATACTATGCCTTTTTTCATTAAAATTTTCGACATTCTATACTATGACATTTTTTTACGAATATTTTCGACATGACTTTTTTCATGAAAATTTTCGAAAATATTCGTAAAAAAATGTCATAGTATAGAATGTCGAAAATTTTCATGAAAACAGGCATAGTATAGTCTGTCGATTCATTTGGTGGAAAAAAAACTCAGTTTAAATTTTCGTCAATTTTCATGAAAAGTCATACTATAGTATGACTTTTTCACAAAAATGTCGAAATTTTAAACTGAGTTTTTTTTCCACCAAATGAATCGACAGACTATACTATGCCTTTTTTCATTAAAATTTTCGACATTCTATACTATGACATTTTTTTACGAATATTTTCGACATGACTTTTTTCATGAAAATTTTCGAAAATATTCGTAAAAAAATGTCATAGTATAGAATGTCGAAAATTTTCATGAAAACAGGCATAGTATAGTCTGTCGATTCATTTGGTGGAAAAAAAACTCAGTTTAAATTTTCGTCAATTTTCATGAAAAGTCATACTATAGTATGACTTTTTCACAAAAATGTCGAAATTTTAAACTGAGTTTTTTTTCCACCAAATGAATCGACAGACTATACTATGCCTTTTTTCATTAAAATTTTCGACATTCTATACTATGACATTTTTTTACGAATATTTTCGACATGACTTTTTTCATGAAAATTTTCGAAAATATTCGTAAAAAAATGTCATAGTATAGAATGTCGAAAATTTTCATGAAAACAGGCATAGTATAGTCTGTCGATTCATTTGGTGGAAAAAAAACTCAGTTTAAATTTTCGTCAATTTTCATGAAAAGTCATACTATAGTATGACTTTTTCACAAAAATGTCGAAATTTTAAACTGAGTTTTTTTTCCACCAAATGAATCGACAGACTATACTATGCCTTTTTTCATTAAAATTTTCGACATTCTATACTATGACATTTTTTTACGAATATTTTCGACATGACTTTTTTCATGAAAATTTTCGAAAATATTCGTAAAAAAATGTCATAGTATAGAATGTCGAAAATTTTCATGAAAACAGGCATAGTATAGTCTGTCGATTCATTTGGTGGAAAAAAAACTCAGTTTAAATTTTCGTCAATTTTCATGAAAAGTCATACTATAGTATGACTTTTTCACAAAAATGTCGAAATTTTAAACTGAGTTTTTTTTCCACCAAATGAATCGACAGACTATACTATGCCTTTTTTCATTAAAATTTTCGACATTCTATACTATGACATTTTTTTACGAATATTTTCGACATGACTTTTTTCATGAAAATTTTCGAAAATATTCGTAAAAAAATGTCATAGTATAGAATGTCGAAAATTTTCATGAAAACAGGCATAGTATAGTCTGTCGATTCATTTGGTGGAAAAAAAACTCAGTTTAAATTTTCGTCAATTTTCATGAAAAGTCATACTATAGTATGACTTTTTCACAAAAATGTCGAAATTTTAAACTGAGTTTTTTTTCCACCAAATGAATCGACAGACTATACTATGCCTTTTTTCATTAAAATTTTCGACATTCTATACTATGACATTTTTTTACGAATATTTTCGACATGACTTTTTTCATGAAAATTTTCGAAAATATTCGTAAAAAAATGTCATAGTATAGAATGTCGAAAATTTTCATGAAAACAGGCATAGTATAGTCTGTCGATTCATTTGGTGGAAAAAAAACTCAGTTTAAATTTTCGTCAATTTTCATGAAAAGTCATACTATAGTATGACTTTTTCACAAAAATGTCGAAATTTTAAACTGAGTTTTTTTTCCACCAAATGAATCGACAGACTATACTATGCCTTTTTTCATTAAAATTTTCGACATTCTATACTATGACATTTTTTTACGAATATTTTCGACATGACTTTTTTCATGAAAATTTTCGAAAATATTCGTAAAAAAATGTCATAGTATAGAATGTCGAAAATTTTCATGAAAACAGGCATAGTATAGTCTGTCGATTCATTTGGTGGAAAAAAAACTCAGTTTAAATTTTCGTCAATTTTCATGAAAAGTCATACTATAGTATGACTTTTTCACAAAAATGTCGAAATTTTAAACTGAGTTTTTTTTCCACCAAATGAATCGACAGACTATACTATGCCTTTTTTCATTAAAATTTTCGACATTCTATACTATGACATTTTTTTACGAATATTTTCGACATGACTTTTTTCATGAAAATTTTCGAAAATATTCGTAAAAAAATGTCATAGTATAGAATGTCGAAAATTTTCATGAAAACAGGCATAGTATAGTCTGTCGATTCATTTGGTGGAAAAAAAACTCAGTTTAAATTTTCGTCAATTTTCATGAAAAGTCATACTATAGTATGACTTTTTCACAAAAATGTCGAAATTTTAAACTGAGTTTTTTTTCCACCAAATGAATCGACAGACTATACTATGCCTTTTTTCATTAAAATTTTCGACATTCTATACTATGACATTTTTTTACGAATATTTTCGACATGACTTTTTTCATGAAAATTTTCGAAAATATTCGTAAAAAAATGTCATAGTATAGAATGTCGAAAATTTTCATGAAAACAGGCATAGTATAGTCTGTCGATTCATTTGGTGGAAAAAAAACTCAGTTTAAATTTTCGTCAATTTTCATGAAAAGTCATACTATAGTATGACTTTTTCACAAAAATGTCGAAATTTTAAACTGAGTTTTTTTTCCACCAAATGAATCGACAGACTATACTATGCCTTTTTTCATTAAAATTTTCGACATTCTATACTATGACATTTTTTTACGAATATTTTCGACATGACTTTTTTCATGAAAATTTTCGAAAATATTCGTAAAAAAATGTCATAGTATAGAATGTCGAAAATTTTCATGAAAACAGGCATAGTATAGTCTGTCGATTCATTTGGTGGAAAAAAAACTCAGTTTAAATTTTCGTCAATTTTCATGAAAAGTCATACTATAGTATGACTTTTTCACAAAAATGTCGAAATTTTAAACTGAGTTTTTTTTCCACCAAATGAATCGACAGACTATACTATGCCTTTTTTCATTAAAATTTTCGACATTCTATACTATGACATTTTTTTACGAATATTTTCGACATGACTTTTTTCATGAAAATTTTCGAAAATATTCGTAAAAAAATGTCATAGTATAGAATGTCGAAAATTTTCATGAAAACAGGCATAGTATAGTCTGTCGATTCATTTGGTGGAAAAAAAACTCAGTTTAAATTTTCGTCAATTTTCATGAAAAGTCATACTATAGTATGACTTTTTCACAAAAATGTCGAAATTTTAAACTGAGTTTTTTTTCCACCAAATGAATCGACAGACTATACTATGCCTTTTTTCATTAAAATTTTCGACATTCTATACTATGACATTTTTTTACGAATATTTTCGACATGACTTTTTTCATGAAAATTTTCGAAAATATTCGTAAAAAAATGTCATAGTATAGAATGTCGAAAATTTTCATGAAAACAGGCATAGTATAGTCTGTCGATTCATTTGGTGGAAAAAAAACTCAGTTTAAATTTTCGTCAATTTTCATGAAAAGTCATACTATAGTATGACTTTTTCACAAAAATGTCGAAATTTTAAACTGAGTTTTTTTTCCACCAAATGAATCGACAGACTATACTATGCCTTTTTTCATTAAAATTTTCGACATTCTATACTATGACATTTTTTTACGAATATTTTCGACATGACTTTTTTCATGAAAATTTTCGAAAATATTCGTAAAAAAATGTCATAGTATAGAATGTCGAAAATTTTCATGAAAACAGGCATAGTATAGTCTGTCGATTCATTTGGTGGAAAAAAAACTCAGTTTAAATTTTCGTCAATTTTCATGAAAAGTCATACTATAGTATGACTTTTTCACAAAAATGTCGAAATTTTAAACTGAGTTTTTTTTCCACCAAATGAATCGACAGACTATACTATGCCTTTTTTCATTAAAATTTTCGACATTCTATACTATGACATTTTTTTACGAATATTTTCGACATGACTTTTTTCATGAAAATTTTCGAAAATATTCGTAAAAAAATGTCATAGTATAGAATGTCGAAAATTTTCATGAAAACAGGCATAGTATAGTCTGTCGATTCATTTGGTGGAAAAAAAACTCAGTTTAAATTTTCGTCAATTTTCATGAAAAGTCATACTATAGTATGACTTTTTCACAAAAATGTCGAAATTTTAAACTGAGTTTTTTTTCCACCAAATGAATCGACAGACTATACTATGCCTTTTTTCATTAAAATTTTCGACATTCTATACTATGACATTTTTTTACGAATATTTTCGACATGACTTTTTTCATGAAAATTTTCGAAAATATTCGTAAAAAAATGTCATAGTATAGAATGTCGAAAATTTTCATGAAAACAGGCATAGTATAGTCTGTCGATTCATTTGGTGGAAAAAAAACTCAGTTTAAATTTTCGTCAATTTTCATGAAAAGTCATACTATAGTATGACTTTTTCACAAAAATGTCGAAATTTTAAACTGAGTTTTTTTTCCACCAAATGAATCGACAGACTATACTATGCCTTTTTTCATTAAAATTTTCGACATTCTATACTATGACATTTTTTTACGAATATTTTCGACATGACTTTTTTCATGAAAATTTTCGAAAATATTCGTAAAAAAATGTCATAGTATAGAATGTCGAAAATTTTCATGAAAACAGGCATAGTATAGTCTGTCGATTCATTTGGTGGAAAAAAAACTCAGTTTAAATTTTCGTCAATTTTCATGAAAAGTCATACTATAGTATGACTTTTTCACAAAAATGTCGAAATTTTAAACTGAGTTTTTTTTCCACCAAATGAATCGACAGACTATACTATGCCTTTTTTCATTAAAATTTTCGACATTCTATACTATGACATTTTTTTACGAATATTTTCGACATGACTTTTTTCATGAAAATTTTCGAAAATATTCGTAAAAAAATGTCATAGTATAGAATGTCGAAAATTTTCATGAAAACAGGCATAGTATAGTCTGTCGATTCATTTGGTGGAAAAAAAACTCAGTTTAAATTTTCGTCAATTTTCATGAAAAGTCATACTATAGTATGACTTTTTCACAAAAATGTCGAAATTTTAAACTGAGTTTTTTTTCCACCAAATGAATCGACAGACTATACTATGCCTTTTTTCATTAAAATTTTCGACATTCTATACTATGACATTTTTTTACGAATATTTTCGACATGACTTTTTTCATGAAAATTTTCGAAAATATTCGTAAAAAAATGTCATAGTATAGAATGTCGAAAATTTTCATGAAAACAGGCATAGTATAGTCTGTCGATTCATTTGGTGGAAAAAAAACTCAGTTTAAATTTTCGTCAATTTTCATGAAAAGTCATACTATAGTATGACTTTTTCACAAAAATGTCGAAATTTTAAACTGAGTTTTTTTTCCACCAAATGAATCGACAGACTATACTATGCCTTTTTTCATTAAAATTTTCGACATTCTATACTATGACATTTTTTTACGAATATTTTCGACATGACTTTTTTCATGAAAATTTTCGAAAATATTCGTAAAAAAATGTCATAGTATAGAATGTCGAAAATTTTCATGAAAACAGGCATAGTATAGTCTGTCGATTCATTTGGTGGAAAAAAAACTCAGTTTAAATTTTCGTCAATTTTCATGAAAAGTCATACTATAGTATGACTTTTTCACAAAAATGTCGAAATTTTAAACTGAGTTTTTTTTCCACCAAATGAATCGACAGACTATACTATGCCTTTTTTCATTAAAATTTTCGACATTCTATACTATGACATTTTTTTACGAATATTTTCGACATGACTTTTTTCATGAAAATTTTCGAAAATATTCGTAAAAAAATGTCATAGTATAGAATGTCGAAAATTTTCATGAAAACAGGCATAGTATAGTCTGTCGATTCATTTGGTGGAAAAAAAACTCAGTTTAAATTTTCGTCAATTTTCATGAAAAGTCATACTATAGTATGACTTTTTCACAAAAATGTCGAAATTTTAAACTGAGTTTTTTTTCCACCAAATGAATCGACAGACTATACTATGCCTTTTTTCATTAAAATTTTCGACATTCTATACTATGACATTTTTTTACGAATATTTTCGACATGACTTTTTTCATGAAAATTTTCGAAAATATTCGTAAAAAAATGTCATAGTATAGAATGTCGAAAATTTTCATGAAAACAGGCATAGTATAGTCTGTCGATTCATTTGGTGGAAAAAAAACTCAGTTTAAATTTTCGTCAATTTTCATGAAAAGTCATACTATAGTATGACTTTTTCACAAAAATGTCGAAATTTTAAACTGAGTTTTTTTTCCACCAAATGAATCGACAGACTATACTATGCCTTTTTTCATTAAAATTTTCGACATTCTATACTATGACATTTTTTTACGAATATTTTCGACATGACTTTTTTCATGAAAATTTTCGAAAATATTCGTAAAAAAATGTCATAGTATAGAATGTCGAAAATTTTCATGAAAACAGGCATAGTATAGTCTGTCGATTCATTTGGTGGAAAAAAAACTCAGTTTAAATTTTCGTCAATTTTCATGAAAAGTCATACTATAGTATGACTTTTTCACAAAAATGTCGAAATTTTAAACTGAGTTTTTTTTCCACCAAATGAATCGACAGACTATACTATGCCTTTTTTCATTAAAATTTTCGACATTCTATACTATGACATTTTTTTACGAATATTTTCGACATGACTTTTTTCATGAAAATTTTCGAAAATATTCGTAAAAAAATGTCATAGTATAGAATGTCGAAAATTTTCATGAAAACAGGCATAGTATAGTCTGTCGATTCATTTGGTGGAAAAAAAACTCAGTTTAAATTTTCGTCAATTTTCATGAAAAGTCATACTATAGTATGACTTTTTCACAAAAATGTCGAAATTTTAAACTGAGTTTTTTTTCCACCAAATGAATCGACAGACTATACTATGCCTTTTTTCATTAAAATTTTCGACATTCTATACTATGACATTTTTTTACGAATATTTTCGACATGACTTTTTTCATGAAAATTTTCGAAAATATTCGTAAAAAAATGTCATAGTATAGAATGTCGAAAATTTTCATGAAAACAGGCATAGTATAGTCTGTCGATTCATTTGGTGGAAAAAAAACTCAGTTTAAATTTTCGTCAATTTTCATGAAAAGTCATACTATAGTATGACTTTTTCACAAAAATGTCGAAATTTTAAACTGAGTTTTTTTTCCACCAAATGAATCGACAGACTATACTATGCCTTTTTTCATTAAAATTTTCGACATTCTATACTATGACATTTTTTTACGAATATTTTCGACATGACTTTTTTCATGAAAATTTTCGAAAATATTCGTAAAAAAATGTCATAGTATAGAATGTCGAAAATTTTCATGAAAACAGGCATAGTATAGTCTGTCGATTCATTTGGTGGAAAAAAAACTCAGTTTAAATTTTCGTCAATTTTCATGAAAAGTCATACTATAGTATGACTTTTTCACAAAAATGTCGAAATTTTAAACTGAGTTTTTTTTCCACCAAATGAATCGACAGACTATACTATGCCTTTTTTCATTAAAATTTTCGACATTCTATACTATGACATTTTTTTACGAATATTTTCGACATGACTTTTTTCATGAAAATTTTCGAAAATATTCGTAAAAAAATGTCATAGTATAGAATGTCGAAAATTTTCATGAAAACAGGCATAGTATAGTCTGTCGATTCATTTGGTGGAAAAAAAACTCAGTTTAAATTTTCGTCAATTTTCATGAAAAGTCATACTATAGTATGACTTTTTCACAAAAATGTCGAAATTTTAAACTGAGTTTTTTTTCCACCAAATGAATCGACAGACTATACTATGCCTTTTTTCATTAAAATTTTCGACATTCTATACTATGACATTTTTTTACGAATATTTTCGACATGACTTTTTTCATGAAAATTTTCGAAAATATTCGTAAAAAAATGTCATAGTATAGAATGTCGAAAATTTTCATGAAAACAGGCATAGTATAGTCTGTCGATTCATTTGGTGGAAAAAAAACTCAGTTTAAATTTTCGTCAATTTTCATGAAAAGTCATACTATAGTATGACTTTTTCACAAAAATGTCGAAATTTTAAACTGAGTTTTTTTTCCACCAAATGAATCGACAGACTATACTATGCCTTTTTTCATTAAAATTTTCGACATTCTATACTATGACATTTTTTTACGAATATTTTCGACATGACTTTTTTCATGAAAATTTTCGAAAATATTCGTAAAAAAATGTCATAGTATAGAATGTCGAAAATTTTCATGAAAACAGGCATAGTATAGTCTGTCGATTCATTTGGTGGAAAAAAAACTCAGTTTAAATTTTCGTCAATTTTCATGAAAAGTCATACTATAGTATGACTTTTTCACAAAAATGTCGAAATTTTAAACTGAGTTTTTTTTCCACCAAATGAATCGACAGACTATACTATGCCTTTTTTCATTAAAATTTTCGACATTCTATACTATGACATTTTTTTACGAATATTTTCGACATGACTTTTTTCATGAAAATTTTCGAAAATATTCGTAAAAAAATGTCATAGTATAGAATGTCGAAAATTTTCATGAAAACAGGCATAGTATAGTCTGTCGATTCATTTGGTGGAAAAAAAACTCAGTTTAAATTTTCGTCAATTTTCATGAAAAGTCATACTATAGTATGACTTTTTCACAAAAATGTCGAAATTTTAAACTGAGTTTTTTTTCCACCAAATGAATCGACAGACTATACTATGCCTTTTTTCATTAAAATTTTCGACATTCTATACTATGACATTTTTTTACGAATATTTTCGACATGACTTTTTTCATGAAAATTTTCGAAAATATTCGTAAAAAAATGTCATAGTATAGAATGTCGAAAATTTTCATGAAAACAGGCATAGTATAGTCTGTCGATTCATTTGGTGGAAAAAAAACTCAGTTTAAATTTTCGTCAATTTTCATGAAAAGTCATACTATAGTATGACTTTTTCACAAAAATGTCGAAATTTTAAACTGAGTTTTTTTTCCACCAAATGAATCGACAGACTATACTATGCCTTTTTTCATTAAAATTTTCGACATTCTATACTATGACATTTTTTTACGAATATTTTCGACATGACTTTTTTCATGAAAATTTTCGAAAATATTCGTAAAAAAATGTCATAGTATAGAATGTCGAAAATTTTCATGAAAACAGGCATAGTATAGTCTGTCGATTCATTTGGTGGAAAAAAAACTCAGTTTAAATTTTCGTCAATTTTCATGAAAAGTCATACTATAGTATGACTTTTTCACAAAAATGTCGAAATTTTAAACTGAGTTTTTTTTCCACCAAATGAATCGACAGACTATACTATGCCTTTTTTCATTAAAATTTTCGACATTCTATACTATGACATTTTTTTACGAATATTTTCGACATGACTTTTTTCATGAAAATTTTCGAAAATATTCGTAAAAAAATGTCATAGTATAGAATGTCGAAAATTTTCATGAAAACAGGCATAGTATAGTCTGTCGATTCATTTGGTGGAAAAAAAACTCAGTTTAAATTTTCGTCAATTTTCATGAAAAGTCATACTATAGTATGACTTTTTCACAAAAATGTCGAAATTTTAAACTGAGTTTTTTTTCCACCAAATGAATCGACAGACTATACTATGCCTTTTTTCATTAAAATTTTCGACATTCTATACTATGACATTTTTTTACGAATATTTTCGACATGACTTTTTTCATGAAAATTTTCGAAAATATTCGTAAAAAAATGTCATAGTATAGAATGTCGAAAATTTTCATGAAAACAGGCATAGTATAGTCTGTCGATTCATTTGGTGGAAAAAAAACTCAGTTTAAATTTTCGTCAATTTTCATGAAAAGTCATACTATAGTATGACTTTTTCACAAAAATGTCGAAATTTTAAACTGAGTTTTTTTTCCACCAAATGAATCGACAGACTATACTATGCCTTTTTTCATTAAAATTTTCGACATTCTATACTATGACATTTTTTTACGAATATTTTCGACATGACTTTTTTCATGAAAATTTTCGAAAATATTCGTAAAAAAATGTCATAGTATAGAATGTCGAAAATTTTCATGAAAACAGGCATAGTATAGTCTGTCGATTCATTTGGTGGAAAAAAAACTCAGTTTAAATTTTCGTCAATTTTCATGAAAAGTCATACTATAGTATGACTTTTTCACAAAAATGTCGAAATTTTAAACTGAGTTTTTTTTCCACCAAATGAATCGACAGACTATACTATGCCTTTTTTCATTAAAATTTTCGACATTCTATACTATGACATTTTTTTACGAATATTTTCGACATGACTTTTTTCATGAAAATTTTCGAAAATATTCGTAAAAAAATGTCATAGTATAGAATGTCGAAAATTTTCATGAAAACAGGCATAGTATAGTCTGTCGATTCATTTGGTGGAAAAAAAACTCAGTTTAAATTTTCGTCAATTTTCATGAAAAGTCATACTATAGTATGACTTTTTCACAAAAATGTCGAAATTTTAAACTGAGTTTTTTTTCCACCAAATGAATCGACAGACTATACTATGCCTTTTTTCATTAAAATTTTCGACATTCTATACTATGACATTTTTTTACGAATATTTTCGACATGACTTTTTTCATGAAAATTTTCGAAAATATTCGTAAAAAAATGTCATAGTATAGAATGTCGAAAATTTTCATGAAAACAGGCATAGTATAGTCTGTCGATTCATTTGGTGGAAAAAAAACTCAGTTTAAATTTTCGTCAATTTTCATGAAAAGTCATACTATAGTATGACTTTTTCACAAAAATGTCGAAATTTTAAACTGAGTTTTTTTTCCACCAAATGAATCGACAGACTATACTATGCCTTTTTTCATTAAAATTTTCGACATTCTATACTATGACATTTTTTTACGAATATTTTCGACATGACTTTTTTCATGAAAATTTTCGAAAATATTCGTAAAAAAATGTCATAGTATAGAATGTCGAAAATTTTCATGAAAACAGGCATAGTATAGTCTGTCGATTCATTTGGTGGAAAAAAAACTCAGTTTAAATTTTCGTCAATTTTCATGAAAAGTCATACTATAGTATGACTTTTTCACAAAAATGTCGAAATTTTAAACTGAGTTTTTTTTCCACCAAATGAATCGACAGACTATACTATGCCTTTTTTCATTAAAATTTTCGACATTCTATACTATGACATTTTTTTACGAATATTTTCGACATGACTTTTTTCATGAAAATTTTCGAAAATATTCGTAAAAAAATGTCATAGTATAGAATGTCGAAAATTTTCATGAAAACAGGCATAGTATAGTCTGTCGATTCATTTGGTGGAAAAAAAACTCAGTTTAAATTTTCGTCAATTTTCATGAAAAGTCATACTATAGTATGACTTTTTCACAAAAATGTCGAAATTTTAAACTGAGTTTTTTTTCCACCAAATGAATCGACAGACTATACTATGCCTTTTTTCATTAAAATTTTCGACATTCTATACTATGACATTTTTTTACGAATATTTTCGACATGACTTTTTTCATGAAAATTTTCGAAAATATTCGTAAAAAAATGTCATAGTATAGAATGTCGAAAATTTTCATGAAAACAGGCATAGTATAGTCTGTCGATTCATTTGGTGGAAAAAAAACTCAGTTTAAATTTTCGTCAATTTTCATGAAAAGTCATACTATAGTATGACTTTTTCACAAAAATGTCGAAATTTTAAACTGAGTTTTTTTTCCACCAAATGAATCGACAGACTATACTATGCCTTTTTTCATTAAAATTTTCGACATTCTATACTATGACATTTTTTTACGAATATTTTCGACATGACTTTTTTCATGAAAATTTTCGAAAATATTCGTAAAAAAATGTCATAGTATAGAATGTCGAAAATTTTCATGAAAACAGGCATAGTATAGTCTGTCGATTCATTTGGTGGAAAAAAAACTCAGTTTAAATTTTCGTCAATTTTCATGAAAAGTCATACTATAGTATGACTTTTTCACAAAAATGTCGAAATTTTAAACTGAGTTTTTTTTCCACCAAATGAATCGACAGACTATACTATGCCTTTTTTCATTAAAATTTTCGACATTCTATACTATGACATTTTTTTACGAATATTTTCGACATGACTTTTTTCATGAAAATTTTCGAAAATATTCGTAAAAAAATGTCATAGTATAGAATGTCGAAAATTTTCATGAAAACAGGCATAGTATAGTCTGTCGATTCATTTGGTGGAAAAAAAACTCAGTTTAAATTTTCGTCAATTTTCATGAAAAGTCATACTATAGTATGACTTTTTCACAAAAATGTCGAAATTTTAAACTGAGTTTTTTTTCCACCAAATGAATCGACAGACTATACTATGCCTTTTTTCATTAAAATTTTCGACATTCTATACTATGACATTTTTTTACGAATATTTTCGACATGACTTTTTTCATGAAAATTTTCGAAAATATTCGTAAAAAAATGTCATAGTATAGAATGTCGAAAATTTTCATGAAAACAGGCATAGTATAGTCTGTCGATTCATTTGGTGGAAAAAAAACTCAGTTTAAATTTTCGTCAATTTTCATGAAAAGTCATACTATAGTATGACTTTTTCACAAAAATGTCGAAATTTTAAACTGAGTTTTTTTTCCACCAAATGAATCGACAGACTATACTATGCCTTTTTTCATTAAAATTTTCGACATTCTATACTATGACATTTTTTTACGAATATTTTCGACATGACTTTTTTCATGAAAATTTTCGAAAATATTCGTAAAAAAATGTCATAGTATAGAATGTCGAAAATTTTCATGAAAACAGGCATAGTATAGTCTGTCGATTCATTTGGTGGAAAAAAAACTCAGTTTAAATTTTCGTCAATTTTCATGAAAAGTCATACTATAGTATGACTTTTTCACAAAAATGTCGAAATTTTAAACTGAGTTTTTTTTCCACCAAATGAATCGACAGACTATACTATGCCTTTTTTCATTAAAATTTTCGACATTCTATACTATGACATTTTTTTACGAATATTTTCGACATGACTTTTTTCATGAAAATTTTCGAAAATATTCGTAAAAAAATGTCATAGTATAGAATGTCGAAAATTTTCATGAAAACAGGCATAGTATAGTCTGTCGATTCATTTGGTGGAAAAAAAACTCAGTTTAAATTTTCGTCAATTTTCATGAAAAGTCATACTATAGTATGACTTTTTCACAAAAATGTCGAAATTTTAAACTGAGTTTTTTTTCCACCAAATGAATCGACAGACTATACTATGCCTTTTTTCATTAAAATTTTCGACATTCTATACTATGACATTTTTTTACGAATATTTTCGACATGACTTTTTTCATGAAAATTTTCGAAAATATTCGTAAAAAAATGTCATAGTATAGAATGTCGAAAATTTTCATGAAAACAGGCATAGTATAGTCTGTCGATTCATTTGGTGGAAAAAAAACTCAGTTTAAATTTTCGTCAATTTTCATGAAAAGTCATACTATAGTATGACTTTTTCACAAAAATGTCGAAATTTTAAACTGAGTTTTTTTTCCACCAAATGAATCGACAGACTATACTATGCCTTTTTTCATTAAAATTTTCGACATTCTATACTATGACATTTTTTTACGAATATTTTCGACATGACTTTTTTCATGAAAATTTTCGAAAATATTCGTAAAAAAATGTCATAGTATAGAATGTCGAAAATTTTCATGAAAACAGGCATAGTATAGTCTGTCGATTCATTTGGTGGAAAAAAAACTCAGTTTAAATTTTCGTCAATTTTCATGAAAAGTCATACTATAGTATGACTTTTTCAGAAAATGTCGAAATTTTAAACTGAGTTTTTTTTCCACCAAATGAATCGACAGACTATACTATGCCTTTTTTCATTAAAATTTTCGACATTCTATACTATGACATTTTTTTACGAATATTTTCGACATGACTTTTTTCATGAAAATTTTCGAAAATATTCGTAAAAAAATGTCATAGTATAGAATGTCGAAAATTTTCATGAAAACAGGCATAGTATAGTCTGTCGATTCATTTGGTGGAAAAAAAACTCAGTTTAAATTTTCGTCAATTTTCATGAAAAGTCATACTATAGTATGACTTTTTCACAAAAATGTCGAAATTTTAAACTGAGTTTTTTTTCCACCAAATGAATCGACAGACTATACTATGCCTTTTTTCATTAAAATTTTCGACATTCTATACTATGACATTTTTTTACGAATATTTTCGACATGACTTTTTTCATGAAAATTTTCGAAAATATTCGTAAAAAAATGTCATAGTATAGAATGTCGAAAATTTTAATGAAAACAGGCATAGTATAGTCTGTCGATTCATTTGTTGTAAAAAAAACTAATTTTAAATTTTCGTCAATTTTCATTAAAAGTCATACTATAGTATGACTTTTTAACAAAAATGTCGAAATTTTAAACTGAGTTTTTTTTCCACAAAATGAATCGACATACTATATTATGACTTTTTTTCCCAAAAAAATAATCAAAATACTATACTATGACATTTTTTAATGAAGATTTTTGACATACTATACTATGACCTTTTTTCAACATACTCTACTATGAATTTCTCATGAGTTTTTTAGACATACAAAACGATTAATTTTTTTCGACCTACTATACTATGACTTTCTTTAGACATACTATACTATGACTTTTTGTACGACAAACTATACTTTGATTTTTTTCCTACATACTATACTATGACTTTTTTTGACATACTATACTATAACTTTTTTTCGACTTACTATACTTTGACCTTTTTTTCGACATAATATACGACTTTTTTTCGACATACTATACTACGACTCCTTTTCAGCATACTATACTATGATTTGTTTAGACATACTATGCCTTTTATTTCGACATACTATACTATGACTTTTTTGCAACATAGTATACTGTGATTTTTTTGACGTTTTTCGACATACTGTACTAATGATCCATTTTGTGTCAGTGCATCCGAGGGAATGTTAGCTAGCTAACTGTGGCAAACCACCTTTCTCTCTACCTGGTGATGTGTCATTGTTGCTATGGTGATATTCAAACATAACTGGTCTTTTCAATTCTGCATTTTGATTTGACTTTTTTATGTATGTTAATTCTTGAGCACATTGCGATATAATAACTATCTAGGTTTGTGTATTATCAATTTTTTTTTCATTTTAATCTAACCATTTGGCAGTACCTTCACGGCCCACTAGATGACACTCTCAGGCCCACCAATGGGCAGCGGCCCACTGGTTGAGAATAGCTGTCCTACAGCCCATGCAGCCTGCTGAGTTCTGGATATAGCTTTTGTTTAATATAATGCTGGTTTTATTAACATATCCACAACAGAATATTTCCTTTAAATGGAGCGAGTAGCAGCCAGAGAGGGCCCATGGGCAGAGGTGAATACTAGTGAAGCTAATGTAAAAGTGCCTTGCATTCTTTCACATGGCCAGCAGGGGCCGACTCCTCTGGTTTCTAAAATAAGTCTGATTGTATAGAATTCTATGAGAACTGGCCCTACTTCTGACTTGATTTATTACCACTGTAAAAATTATAAACAAGAGTTTATAGTTGCAATCGCTAGTTTAAAGTCTTCTTCAATACAGCATGATGTTCATTTAGTAAATTACGGTCCCATAAAAAAAATAGACGATAAAGCAGGATATGCTTTAGGGTGTGGCTACCTTGTGATTGACAGGTCGCTACCAAGTTGTTGTCTGACTGTGGTCCGGGTTCACCTCTTTAAACAAACAACTTTAAACCTTTCACAGTGTGTTTTGATTTCATTAAAGCTAATTATAACCTTTTTGGTTGCCAAAAAATACTTTATTCAGCATTTGGTTGTACTTGGCTACACCGTTGTGCCACTTCTGATTGGAAAAATTACAAGATGGCGATGGCCAAAAACCATGATGGCAACGGCCAAAAAGCTGAACTTGAGGCTTCAAAACGGCAGTCCACAATCCAATGAATGATTTCACCGTGACTACGTCCACTTGCCATTTACAGTTTATGGCCCCAAATTCAAAATTCAAACAAACTTTTACTATTTCATACCATGACTATTTTAATACTATTATTTTGAAATATTACAAAATAAAAAAGCCCACAACAACATATCTAACTAACTACGTGACCCTACTTTCTGGGTTTCCTGCAACATCACACCAGTGCATACCCAACACCCCCCGTTAGTTAGACTTACCTCAGTCTCAGTGAGTGAGCAAGTCATGCTGACTGTGAAAAATATCCTGTATCATGTCAATAAGACCAAAGCCTTCTGGGGCCCAGGAAAGAAAAAGAAGAAGAGAAGGGGGAAAAAAAGGTTAAAAAACAGAGGTAATATGATGAATGACAACAGCACATTTGCTAATTTAGTAAATAGCTAGAGCTAATGTCAGTTAATCCCGCCTTACATTCATTAGGGAACACTGTTCACGTGTTTTGGGAATAACCTTCAACATAATGTTGAGAAATACACTTTTTTTTGTTTCTAAAATAAAAACAATCTCAAAGACATAAAGCTGTTTCTGTGTGAGTGTATACTGTAAACACAATTATTGGTGGTGGAATTGGCTGCGATGCAAGGGCACCAGCTAAAATCTTACCTAGGGCACCAAACCGGTCAGGCAGCAGCTCTTGTGTTACAGCAAGTGCCCGATACTTTGGGAGGGGTTTCTACTGAATAAGAGGGTTCAAGCAAAACATTTGTGCATCAAATCACAAAAAGATGAATGAAAATGTGAAACTTCAATTGTTTTAATTAAAAACTACCACATGTCTGTTCTGTTTTGGCAGTGGGAAATTGTTGTTTTCAAAATAAAATGCAATAATGGGAAGAACAATTGATGCCACAGACATTGATGCCAGATGACAAGTGATTGTGACCTCCCATTATTATTGTCTTTCCTGTTAGAAAGCAGCAATCCCAGTAGAGACTGATGCTGGAGACATATTGCGACAGTTAGAACGTCATCCTCGCTAAATATGCAAAGATCGAAGAACATTTCCTCAGAATAATATTTTCAACATCTATGTACGTAAAACACACGTTTCACATTTCCAGTTTTCATTTTATCCCTTTTTATTTTACACAACATAACAACACAGTACATGTTGTCTTTTTCTGTACAGAAGCTTTCCGGGAGCTTGTGACCAACACAGGCTGCAGTATACCAATGTCAGTGAAAAGCTCATAAGGTTTTTATGTTCTTTTTTTTCTTTTATTCTTCCCTTTAAAAAATATCAATTTCATAAGAGGTCCGTTAAAGTCTTCATCTGTATGTTACTTTTTGTCTCAGTTTGTGTCTGGCTATATGTCAATAAATGTCTGTACTCCTCAGTAGGTAAGAAAGGCTATGTGTGAAATCTCTCTCTTCCTTTTGTTTGTCCCCTCCGTCCTAATCCCTCCTCATTCAGGGAGCGTGGTGGAGTCCTAAATCCGGTTAGGTCATCTGTCAGAGTGTGTGTTAGTGCAAAAGAAGGCACCGACTGCTATTCTCTTGCCGCGGTATGGACACACTTCCTGTGGACGTGTGACCGTGAGAATGGTGTGCTTTGCAGTTCTTGTATTGTTTTTCATCCTCTTTTTTTTTCCTGTAATAATTCCCTTTTCGTGGTATTTTCAGATAAGGTGAGCGTGAATCGGGAAATGACGTGGCGAGCCCATTGTCTTGTTTTATTTTGTGCTATAAAGTGGAACCAACGAGACAACTCGGGGACGCTACGAGACAAGGCGAGTTATCCACTTGCTGAAGGACCAACTGAAAAACAGATCACTGTCAAAGTGAATAAAACTGTAAACTGAATACAGAGAAATTCTGAAAATAAAAAAAAAACAGGCTGAAAAAGAAAAGTATGGTCACGCTTTCACCCAGAAACACACAGTCACCCTCTCACACATATATAAACAAAGGTTCCGACATTAACACACACATACTGTACACACCGAAAACGCACACCGTAAACGGCAACAACCCACACACTGTTCCATATGTCACAAACACGCATTAGCCTTCACTCATACACCTCTAGACAAAGTCAAACTAACACACACACACAAAATCTCAGACATAAACTCATACAAAAGATAAACAATAATGGATAAACCAAAGTCTATTTTATGGGTGCTGTCTCCAGTTCAAACCGTGCTTTCTAAGATCCAGTCTGAATCGCACCGCCCTTTGTCCGAGTCTCCATCCCCGTCTTTCGGGAGTAACATCCCGCTCATTGATTGGCTCCTTTTGTTCCGCATTATGCGCCCTATTTTGGGTGCTCCTCCTGCTCCCTGATGGGACAAGTGAGTCTTTGAGCCTCCTTCGCTGAGCGAGTACCTCCTCCTCGCCCTGCTCCTCCCTGCCTCCTCCACAGGGAGAGTCTGGTACTTGCCGGAGGCAGAGGTGGAGGCGCGAGGAGCCCTGCGCAGGATGGGCGTCTCTCGAAATCGGGTGGAGTGGACGGGGCTCGGGGTGGCGAGAGGGCTGGAGAAGGGGGAAGGGGCGAAGCAAGGCGGGGTTTGGTTGAGAGAGGTGGAGTTGTTGCGGTTGGTGTTGAGGTTCTCCAGAGGGGTGGAGGGGAGGAGCGCAGAGGAGGCAGTGGAGTAGGAGAAGGAAGGAGGACGAGGGGAGGAGGACGGGAAGTTTTCAGGAGTGGCCGAGGTGTTGGAGCAAGTCGAGCCTGGCTTACTCGGAGCGGGCTTCCGCTTTGGCTTATGTAATGAACCGGTGGTGCCGGTGGGCGATGAGACGCCAGCTTGAGCTCTCTCTTCACCCGCTTTCTCCCGTTCCTCGGCTCCAGCTGTTGGGCTTCTGGCTGCCCAAGGCTGGCTGAGAACTGACGTAGTCGTGGAGCAGTCGGGAAGGGATGAGTCAGACGACTGAGTTATCGTATCCCTGCAACCTCCTCCTCCTTCTCCGCTCCTTTTCTTTGTGCCTCCTGAGAGGTCATCTAATCCGATTGAGCCGTGTTTAGAGGAGCTGGGAGTCACAGTGCATCCCTGTGACTGTTGCCCATTGGTCTGCGAGTGAACGTTGGTCATGGACAATGAAACGCCTTTACCCCCCTCGCCAGGATTACACACCTGAGTAAAAAACAGATGGAAGAAGGGGGTGTTGATTCTTTTTTCAGTTTGCATATGAACTCTTTTATATATGAAAAAAACATTACCACAATTTCGTTTCATATCATGACATAAATCAAGTGAGCTTAAAATGCCCTAGTAAGTGACTTAGAAACATGAAAAATGACCGAGAATTATAAGCTGCAAACAGAGAATATATCTAAATAAATGAATTATACAAAAAATAAACTTCAACCTTGTCTGTCTTGATCCTTCAAAATGTTGCATTGTGATATGTTTACAGCAATGGACCTTAAAGAGGACCTATTATATAAGGTCTGCAAAGTTACAAAGCCCAAGGTCCATGCCAAAGGGAGTTACTTTTCCCACAGAAACACCTTGCTTGAAGTCCCGCCTTTTCTTCTGTAATGTGGTGATGTCACGAAGGAACACATTTGTATAATACCCGCGGTTAGTTTGGCACACCCTCAAACCATCTAGTTAGAGCGGAGTCCAAAGAGTTTGCTTTGGACAACGATGTTCAAGCTGACCAATCAGAGCATATGCATGATGCATGACGTCCACTATGTTACATATTTATCGAGGTCTGCCTTGAATCTCATCTTGCTGAAAAAGCATTTTTCTTACATGTCAGATTAGTTTGGACTAAAAGCAGTTAACAGACATTCCTGAGGAGCTCGGAACATCTCCAGCTCCCTCTGCCGTTTTGAATTCATGATGCAAGTGTGCAGATGCATTAACTTCTTTTCACTGACTATATTTTTGCATCCAGAACATTTCTAACTTGTAGTATGAGGTAACTCTGGAAACGTTTCATGTATTACTATTATTAGAGGGTATGGAAGTCCATCTCCACAATGAAAAGAAAAAAAAATGTAGATTAAATGTTAGAAATGACAAAATTACAATTACTCATTGTAAGAAATAACGACTTACAGCGGACCTATCACTGTGCAATTAAAGTAAATGCACGAGAAAAAAAAAAAAAAAAAAATTGTTAAAAAAAGACATAATACTCCAAATTGTCTTAATATCTCCTATGTTTTACCTTGAGTATCTCTATTTTTTAAAATTCCAAATGTCGGAAATGGGCTTCCATAGAGAGTCATTGAGACATGATACACTTGTAGTAATACTTGTAGTAGACTCAATGGGATTTGGTTGCATGCTGTGGTACAAAAAATGTCTTGAGTGCTTGACAGTTAATCAAAAGTAGACTAGGCCAAATAAGGCCACCATGTGAGTAATGCCAATCTTCCTACGTAATGAAAACCTCTCCTCTTATTCTCTCTCCTTTCTGGCCAGAGAGGATTAGGCGAGACAGACAAAGACCCACCTTGTACCGTATCATCAGGATGATAATGAAAACGAGCACCGAAGCCACTATTATCCCTCCGATGATGATGATCATAGTCCCGCCGAGGAACTGAGACTGCATAAAATGACACCTCATGTACTCCGACTCGGTGGAGAACTGCACGCAGCCGACCACACGTGTTGCTGTCAGAGAGGTGATGACATCGTCGTATATGGCCAGCACGCAGAGGTCGTACGGGGTCCCTGCTGCCAGGTTGTTGACCAGGAAGTTCTTGCTTGATGGGGGGATCATTCTGTGGCAAAGGAGGGGGTCAGAGAGGTGAGGAGGAGACAGGAAATACAGATTTTTAATCCTTGACAGCGTCAACAGACTAGACGCACTTTGAGGAAGAACAATGTACAAAGCACAATAAGTAGAGGAATGCACTGGTAATGATAGGGTTGGATCCCCTCAACAGTTATACAGACAGCAACTCTGAAACCACTGTAATTTGCCCAACATTGACATAGTATGACCTTTTTCAGTTGATATGGTGAACATGTTTGAAAGATTACCCATTTACACACCCAGAACAGAAGCCCAGACATGTTTGAATTTACTGTAAGTCCAATATTCACTCACCTTTTAGCTCTGTTTTGGTCTCCACCAATTCTCGAGGGAAATATCTGGCTCTTTAGCTGCTAAATGCTCCACTGTGTTCATCGGCTGGTCGCTAACCGTGTCTGTCTGCCATTTGGTGCAGAACAGGTAGTGTACAGTTGGTATTTATTTAGAATTTTTTTAACAATTCGCTGAAAACAGCTGCCTGCTGCGTCTGGAAATAATGCTCATACGAGCAGAGTGAGAGTGAACCAAAACAGTGAAGATGTGGGCTGTAAAAAAAACCCAGAAAAATAGCTAAAAGACGCTAAAAAAGCAAGGTCGGGTGATAATTCTCTGTGGGTTTGTCAACACCTTTCACAAACAAGCAGTCCTGTGATCCATTGTTAATAAAAAAAAAAAAATGGTGATCATAGCAGCTTCCTCGCTCTGACATCTCTCCATTTATGCATGTGTGTAGGTCCTGTTTGTGCATGTGTGTATTTCTGTTAGTGTGTAATGTGTAAAAATAACAACCGAGTGAAAAAATTGAAATACCCCTTGGGGATCAATAAAGCATGTTTTCTTCTACTTATTCTATTTGCCACCCTCATGCGACTGTACATACATAAATTCCTATCTAGCAGTAGGGAGACAGGCGGGACAAAGGACACATACGCTTTCTGTACAACATACAGTATATAATACATTTACCTTCTGCTTTGTTACTAAACACTTTCCTCCAGAGGAAAAACATTACAGTATATTGTTGAAAGAGGAGAAATGTAGAAATTAGGGCTAGCAAAGTTAACGCCATAAAAACGCGTTAACGCAAAATCGCTTTAACGCCACTAATTTCATTAAGGCAATAACACACTCAATCTTTCGGAGGTTGTATTAAATACTTGACAAATCTCCCTTTAAGGTACATTTTGAGCAGATAAAAAAAATGTTTGATTAATTTTTGATTAATCGCAATTAATCATGGGCAATCATGCAATTAATCATGATTAAGTATCGATTGACAGCCCTAGTAGAAATACAAAACAAATCTAAATAAAATACTCAACAGGGATTGACGAATGGAAATGATAAAGAATTAATGCACTCAGCTCCACTGTGTATAGCTGGGTGCTGAATCCTCAAAAACCCAAAAGTCATCAGCAGAACAGGAGACCAGTTAGATGATTTATTATTGCACGGATCAGGAGAGATGCCGAAATCTTTCGCCTTCAGGTTTCACTATAAAACATACTGGGGGAAATCGTTTCCAGCTTGCAGTGAATAAATCTGGATATTGTTCTCGACAAATACAAAGATGCTCTGCCACTTCGAGTGAAATTTGTAATTCTTCACTGGACATTTGTCACATTAGAGATTTGCACATTTGTCCTTCAGTTTCCCTTAAAGGGCTTGTCAGCTTTCCTGGAGTCCCTCATTAAAATGCTAATGAAATCCCTCATTAAAACCAAAGAGGGTGGCTAGTTCACAGCTCACGGCCTTGTGTGCACTGAGAGGAGCAAAGGGCTTTTTTGGCCAGGTTAAGCATCTGGTTTAGAGCTCGAGTTAAGTGAAGGTTAGGAGACATGGTGAGGTTTAATGGTTAGTATTAAGAGCTAGGGAACGAATGTAGCGGTAGGTCATTAGAGCGCCCTCCGTGGAATAACAGCACAAGGCTGTAAGATTGTGAGCGTGTGTGTGCGAGCATCTATATGACCCCATGAATACTAAACGGACCATCTGAACGCTGGGTGACCATGAGTGTTCTCCTCTTTGCTTCTCTTGATGTTTTCATCGCTAGGGTGCTGAACCTTGGTCCCACACACACTCACAATGCCATTATTTCTGTGTCAGGACACATAAAGTGACATTGAAGTGTGTAGGTTAATGATAGGAGCAAATGACGCCGGAACCCACAAGCTCTGATACAAGCAGCTACATTTGTATACACATACAGTACATGCACAGACAGAGATTAATTTCCCTATTATTGCTGTGGCCTTGGGTTTCATTTGTGTGCATGTATGTGTGTGTGGTTGTGTGTCACATCACCCAGCAAAGCATTAATATATTTGTGTACAATAACTGTACATCCTCGGTTTATCTTTTTTCTTGCAGGCATAAACACTGTCACGCTCTAAAACAGAGACCACACTGTTTACCAGCTCATTAATACTGCATGTCTCTGGGATATGCATTCATATACCGGTATGTGTGCAGAACAGAGAGAGAGTAAACAGTTATGAATATTGAGTGGATTTTTGGAACATTTCTTGACCCTGAATGCCTGCACCTTTTGATTACGCAATGATTTGGACATTATGGGAGTGAGACCTTAGCCACTAAATGCACACACACACACACGCACATGCACGCACACACACACACATTGAAATGCTTATGTATCTTTTGTGTAAGTGCCTGTAGTCTGAATACAAAAATGCATATAATAAACTCCAAGAAGAGGGCCTCTGAGGACCTCCAGACTGATCTCCCTATAATATTATACTGATATCATATGATCAAAATATAATTAACTCACTGTTGAGTAGCCACAATAGGACCTTTTATTTACTATTGAAAACAGAGAAAGATCATAATGTCGCTGTCCTGAGAAAACTTAAAATATTATATTGAGGTTAATCAGCCTGGTCTCACCAAATGGCATGTAAATTACACGTAAAAGTAGTAAGGGACAAGTAATTTTGTATGGAATAACAATGCCTTTCTTGCTTTTGGCGTGTCATTTGTATGCCATAGAGTCTGTATTGACTACTTTGTAAACAGATTTGCGTAAATATGCTACGCTCAGAGCTAGCTACATACAATAAAAAGTGAAAAAGACTGCTTATGGTGGGCGGGTCCAACAAACAAAGGACTTTCAACCAGGAGACCAGTGTTTGAGACTGGTGTTCGTGTACCAAAGTGTTGTTGAGTTATTTTGAAGTTACGCTAGTGATGTGTTTTCCGTACTGACGTTATGTCGTTTATATATGTATTTTACTTAGTTAACATAGTTTCAAGCCCAATCATGAAGTTTTTCCTAAACCTAACTAAGTGGTTTTGTTGCCTAAACCTGACTGCGACCGTTAACATAGTTTTGTTGCCTAAACATAACCCCGACCATTTCACGGTAATGGCGTGGCGTTAATGTACAGTGGACATTTGTGCAGAAATAAATGCTGCAGCTCCTCCAGACCAACAGAGGTTTCCCGTGTCTTGTGAAGTAACAGGGCTCCGCAGTGAGTTACGTTATCGTCTCCCCTGTTCCCTCCGGCCGCGGTCGGCAGGCTGAAGCAGGAAAAGCCAACACTAGGATCAGCATTGATTCATGGAGAGATCTTCGTCTGGTCAGCTAACATTACTGCCAAGCAGGTGAAATATAGAGTGATATTGTGGTTTTAGCTGACGTGTGTCGCCTCGCTGTTTTGATGGACGTTCGCTCACATTCAGGTAGCGCGTTGTACACGGGCGAGCGCGAGGAACAGGACGCTGACTGTCGTTGACATTGCGGCCACAAGTGTCGCTGTTACAACCAATTTCTGATTCTTACAAACAGTCCCTTTAAATGGAACGCGAAAAGCTGCTTCACAACGTTAAACCTGTGGCGTATCAATGACATGCAACAAGCCTAAAATGCATTATCATGACACGCAGAAATGTCATGCTATTTATATGCCTTCTTATGAGATCAGGTCAGGGTTAATATTACAAACTCTGAGCTCAGATGTGCTCTCAATCCCTCCAGGAATATTTTAGGAAATGTACATATCTCGTACTGCCTTAAATATAGCCTATTGGGCATAATCAATACATTTCATGTTAAGGCTTGTTTTTTGTATGCATACATAATTTAAATTGATTTAAAAAGCCACTTAATAAAATTAGATAATAAGTGGTGTACTCTACTGGAAGAATGGGGCACCACTATTCCAAAGGTTATTCCTTCAGTTGATATTTTGATGATGGAGAGTGCTAACATGTCAGTCCTCAATCTCCAAAACATCATCTTTTGTCTTCACTGTCTCCACATTAGATAACTATGCTTGGAAAAAAACATCAAGATCATGAAAATACAACTGTGCTCTATTAGCATGGAAGAAAACCCTCCTCCTCACATCAGCAGAAGATAATCTATTATCTGTCTCGATCAGTATCTTGTAGCTCTATAAGTGGAAAGATATGCTTGATGAATCTGACTTATCTGGATATCTATTAGTAAGTTTTGTTTACAGTGAAGGCAGACAATTGTGATTTAAAACAGCAACGAGGCCAATTAAAAAACAAATGTTGCAGCTGTGTTTAATTCCAAAGACACTGAACGTGTTTTGGTTAAAAATATGTGAATGGGCTGCAATTATGTACCTTGCTTGAGGGTTTGTTTGCTGCTTTGCCGTTATCCACACGAATAAATGAAATTCTCTCTTTTCTCCACCTCAGAAAATCTTTGCTTCCAAGAAACCATCCGCTGCAAGACTCCTCCTGACCTGGACGCAGCCCAAATGTGTTTCTAAACGAAATCCATCCAACCGGATGCTCCGGCCAACGACACTCACACTGCATAGCTGTAGTTTTTATTGTCAAGCGTGTAAGCCAGGCTGTCATCATTTATAATTCATAGATACAATGCAACAATCGAGATATTGATAATGTGTTTGGCGTGTTTGGACCCCTGTTCCGCCGCATGCTGAGTCCACAAATACATTTTCATGCAAATCAGAGGATTTTCTTTTTGTCTCGCATACGATTATTTCTTGACTGTGGGAGCCGTTAGCATTGTGAACTCATCCAAACTGACTCATTCATTGTGGTTAATTTCTTTGTGTCTGAGCTGGATCTCGCTGCCAGTATTTGAAGCCCTACAGTGGGCAGATGATTGCCTTGGCCGAGACTATTACACTAATCTATCTACTCTGCTCTGCCAAGCCCTCAGCCCAGGGCGCCTGTGTATGTGTGCTTGTGTATGTGTGCTTGTGTATGTGTGCTTGTGTGTGTGTGTGTGTGTGTTTCTGGGGTTTCATTACGCTTTCATTACACAAGAGAAAGTGTCAGTGTGCGCGCTCCTCTATGAGTAGGCATTTGTGTACTTACGTCAATATGTCTCTGCAGTATATACTATGTGTGTACATACATGTGTGTGAGTTCCATTACAGTAATCTTCCCCTCCCGTGGCAGCCTCCTCTTCCCAGTGGCTGTCATTGTGTCTGGCTCTCTGCCAACATCCATCACCGATACAGCACTACATGCTGGTAAACCTTAATGTGTATGCACGTGCGTGGATGCGAGTGTGCATGTGTGCGTGTTAATCAACTCTAGCTTTTCCTCACTCCGAAGCCAGGAGGACAATGCGATCTCCATTAGTCACCCTCATCTTTCTGACTCAAGACAAATGATTGCCTCCATGCACAGAGCAGTGAACTATGATACCAGATTGTTCTATTTTCAGGCCATTTTCACTTGATTAAATATCGGACAAAGCCTACAGGACACGAACATGCATTATTCCAGGGGGAAAAAAAAAGGCTTTCAAAGCAATGATTCAGCACACAAGGCGAGGGCTTCCAGGTTGAGCTGGGGCCGTGCGATAAGGGGCCAGGGCCTCTAATAACTCAGCTGCACTGCAGTCAGTGGCTGCCCTCGCAGCAGAGCCAAGTCAGACCATGTGTGACAGCAACTTCCAATGTTTTAAATGATATTCACTGCTCTGGGCTAGCTCATTAGTGGTTTCACGTAGCTGCAGGGGGATACTGTTTTTGCATTTTATTAGAGGAGTGGAAGCTGTCAAGTTTTGAGGCAAAACTGAATTTCATTTTTGTGTATTTTGCGGAGTTTCCTGAGAGACTCGCACCTGACAGCTGCGTAGTAACTGGCATTACGCTCGGTTTCACTCGTGAACTTCTTAACGTCATGTCATATCCAATATTTAGATTCACAGGTCTACTTTATGTTTTTGCCTTACTTAAAGGAATAACTCAGCATTTTGGGACACACGTATTTGCTTTCTTCAGAGAGTTAAATGAGAGGATTGATACCTCTAATGGTAAATATGAAACTACAGCCAGCAGCCGGTTAGCTTAGCTTAGCATAAAGACACACGGGGAAACAGCTAGCCTGGGTCTGTTGACAGGTAACAAAATCCACCAAGCATGCCTTAAACTCAATACGTTATATCTCATTTACTTAATCTGTACAAAAACGTTTCTGCAAGCATGATATGATGCTGATATGAAACCTATTTATGAAACGTATTTTTGGTTCAGAAACGTTGCCATTCAATGTATGCGTGGTTTGCAGAAACGTCCAATGCCAACATTTTTTCTAGCGGCTGGGTTGACTAAATGGTAACTGCTGTTTCCAAGATCAAGAATGAGCTTCGGACATTATAGCTTTTAAGCCAACATGGAAGAGAAATGAACATGCTCAGAAAAAAAAATCTAATTTGATCATCTACATTTCCATGACAGATGAGCAACTCGTGTGGTGTGACGGAAAGCAACAGAACTGCTAATAAATGGACATTGCGGTGGAATTGTTTTCCCCAAAAAATCCTGAAAAGTACATTTGTACAAAACTTAAAGCAACACTTTCATTATATTCTAACATCTACTTCTGTTATAAAACAATATCACACTCACTAAAACCCCTGCTGATGAAGCTGTTTCAGCAGTTAAATGTTCTTGGTATAACGTAAAAGAGGAAACTACATTGGTGCAAATATCAGTGGGCTCCTGTAGTACTGTATATTACCACTACCCACTATCATTAGAAGTGTTTGAACAGAAAAAACATTGTAAAACTGCACAGCAGTGCCGGGACGGGACCAAAATTTGGGTCACAGATATCTAAAAGTAGGTTGTCCAATTATTTCAGAAAATGGTATTCAGTGCTTCTGGCTAAAGCCTCCCATGCTACCGCAATGCAAGCTAGTCTAAATTAAATAGCCTGAAACATCGAAAACTTTGTCGGATAAGCCAACAAAATAGCATGCAGAAGCAGTTATGGATTTTAACAAACTTTTCTTTACACTGCACTTTTTAAACATGTGTTATCCTCATGCTTCTTTTTGCGGTTATATAATGCATACACTAAATGGCAACGTGACATTTTCATGATTAATTTCTTTCTTATTCAACATCTTTTTTTTTTCCCCTGTTAATTTTCTCAACAATTAAGCAAACAATAACACACCGCATTGTAAGGCACACAAGTGCAATCAAATCAGTTAAGAATAACTGGTTTCTAAGCACAAGGAGAAGGGGATTAATGGTAGTCCAACTCCTGCCCCATTACTGTTGACCTCGAAGCTAATGTGGCTTATACGGCAGATGGCACGCTGCCATGCTAATAGGTCTGAGTCTCTCAGGCAGACAGAAACATTGCAGAAGTTAGCTTCTTATCTCTGTTTTACCATGCATAATGCCCCTGATTCCAGAGCTAATGGTTAACAAGCACCCACACAGCTTGTAGTCAGAGGTGGAACAGGGATTTTGAGCCCAGGCCAGGTGGGCTTTGCCAACACATCCCCATCCATTTTTATTCATCAGATCCTATTCAGAGTCAGACTCGGAGAACAGTTGCTGCAAATGTAAATATTAGCCACCTAGCTAGTGTTCTGGCAATCATTCCACAGTTTTATTAACCCGGCAATGGAGTGGAACAGTTCACACCGGCGGAAACAACTTGCTCCGAAGATAAGGATAATATTTTTCCCACCGATGAACAGTTCAAGAAATTAGTATTTTAAGTACAGTCATAATATTGCAGTTCCCAATAAAACACACTTTATTTAAATACCAGAGTGGAGGAGCATAATCTAAAAACGGTAATTATCGCCACCCTTTGATTTGCTTTCCTCATAATCATCCTCACAGACCAAAATAACTGAGAAGGAAAATAGCTTTTAAGTGTAGCTCCTTTATGTGAAAATATTGGACTAATACTCCTTTCTTATCAATTAACACATATGGCAAGAACATCAGAGTATTTACCCTTATCAGTTAATATTACAATCAAACAAACAACAACAAAACAAATCAAAACTTAGAAATGAGTTTAAAGGGTGGTTCCATTATTTTTTGGTTTGTTGATGTTTTTATATCATTCTGTAGCTTCCCAGTGGTGTTCATTATGTGTTCAGACCGAACATTCACATTTTGGAATGTATGTTTCAGCATCAAAATGCTATTTTCCCAAGACTTCTAAAAACTTTTTCCCACATGACGTTGGTTTTTGCATGATGACGATGCTACATATAAAGTTTATATACATCCTTATAGTCCGTGTATTAACATTACATACAATAACTTAGATGGTGGTACTGCTGTGGACGCCACCTTAGTTCGGACCCGAAAGTCCCACAATAACAACAACAAACTGTGATCTTCTCTTGAATAAAGACAAGCTTATTTTTTGCCAATTCCCAATTCCAACACTAAAGGAAAAGGGCTCCAGAAAAGATCTAATTACTGCTGAGCTCAGTCCAAACAAGCACGAGGCTAGATGTCAAAGTGTCGTGCGACAAAAGCTGTCCCAGATGTGGGGAAGACGTTTCAGCACCATCTGTAGCTGGGTGGAGACCTCCATCTGCCCAGCTCAGCTCCATTCCTCCAGTTTAGCTGAGTCATCTACATTTCTCTTTAATGCTGTGTTCGGCTCCTTCCACACTTTCTCGCTCCATACTGTCATTTATTCCCTTATCTACTCTTTCCTGCTTTTAAGTCTGTTGTTTTTAATCTCCCATACATTATTTTTTTCTTTATCTTCCTCATGTAATTGCTTTTTTTTTTTCATTTTTCTGGCTTTCTTTCTATTCCTTCATTCCTACATTTCCACCATCCTTCCTTCTCTTATTTTTTTTCATTCCCTCTGGCTCTCTTCTCCTGCCTGTTGTTCCTTTTTTCTCCTGTCATTTCTTCCTAAAACCATTTTTTTTCCCTCTTTCTTTTGATCATTCATTGATCTAAACTTTCTACTTACTACCTTATGCCCTTTTTTACTCCTCCCTTCCTCTTTTGTTCCTTCCTTTCCTTCCCTTCCTCCCATCTCTTTTTTTATCCATTTGTCCTCCAAAGTCTTCTTCATTGGTACTTTTTCCCATACTTCCTGCCACTCATCATTTCCTTAATTCCTTCCTTTCTCACAGCCTCTTTCTACTGTATGTTTTTCCCTTCTTCACTCCTTATTTTCTTCTTTTTGTCATTCCTCCTCTTCCTTCCTGCTTTCTTTCCCTCCCTTCCACTTTCCATCCATTTCATCTGATTGAACAGAGTCCTACAAATCTTCTTCATGTTCTGTTTGTCTCCTTCTATCCATCCTTCCTTCCTTGCTTCCTTTCCAGCCTTTTACCACTCCACCTTCTCTTCAGAATCATCCTTACTGCTGTCGTAGTTCCCCCCGTTTAAAAGCCCTCAGACTACTTACAACAATAACACTGTTACGTTAGGCCCGCGATATGTTTATGGTGCTATAAAATCAGAATTGGAACATTACGGCGGGATAAAGGCGGATGTTTCTTCACGCCTTAAGCACAGCTGAGTGAGGTGTTATACCTAGGCCGCAGGGACCATAGGGATAAGCTACTCCGTGCTAGTGAGAGAGAGAGAGAGGGGGGGGGGGAGGGAGTATGCCTTTTTAAAAGCCTGGATTCATCCCCCATCCCCTGTTGTGTAGCCTCATAAAAAGCTCGCCACAATTTGCTTGATGTGTAGTTTTTTTGGCAAATGGCAACCAGCCCCTGTAGCTCGATGGATCTGCTGGAGCGATAAACAACCGCTGAATGAACATAGAGGGAAAAAAAACACAACAACAACAGGCAGAGCAGATGAGGACTGGATAGAGAGAGAATAGGTTTGGGGTGTGTTTTATTAAGTAACTTAGTGAAAGTCAAAGTGGAGTTTGTGTCCCACAAAAAACAATGTAGCAGGCGCCCCGCTAGCTCAGCTGGTGTGCGGGCGCCCATAAGGCTGTGTCCCGCGGTAGGCCCGGGTTCGAATCCAACCTGTGGCCATTTCCGCATGTCGCCCCCTCTCTCTCCCCCTTTCTAGACTATCCACTGTCCTATAAATAAAGGCATAAAAGCTCCAAAAAATAATCTTAAAAAAAAACAAAAAAAACAATGTAGCCTCAGTTTTTGGCAGATATTTTGAAGCCTTTATGTCTGCAGGCTTGGAGTGGATGAACTATAAGCCTTAAATTTAGGTAAAAATTTCAAAGCTCAGCCTGGTTCATCTCCTAGCTATACTGTCAACATTCCCTAAGGTCCTACTCTCTACACTTTTGGTTGCTCAGAGGTACAAGATGAACTACAAAATGGGATTTTTATTTTGTTATCAGGATCCCCACATCATGGGACAACATATCTTAGCCAGGGCTACAGCTACCATTGAGGACATGTGCACATTGTACGTTTTTGTGCCTCCACGCCGGCGACAGCCGTGGCCGGAGGCATCATATTTTCTGGTTATCTGTCCGTCTGTCCGTCCGTACATCCGTCCCATTCTCATGAACGTCATATCTCAGGAATGCCTGGAGTGAATTTCTTCAAACTTGGTACGAACGTCCACTTGGACTCAAGGAAGAACTGATTAGATCTTGGAGGTCAAAGGTCAAGGTCACTGTAACCTCACAAAACAGGTTTTTGGACAACGCAATAATTCATATGCTAATTACGACAATTTCACACAAATATAGACATTCGCAGGATATGATAAAATGATGACGTGATGAAATTTTGGTAAGACATGGATGTGAACTGCAACTTGACTGGTTGGCGGAGGCATACAACCTCGAGGCGGTAATTCTAGTTTATACACTGGAAAATTGGCAAATACAGGCCTATATACACTCTAGTAGTATTTAATACAATATTTTTCTTTAAGTCTTTATCTTTTATATTTTTTTCTCTAATTCTTATTTCAATGTAATTATTATCATTGCTTACTTGCCTGTTAGCACAGCCTTAACAGTAACGAAATGTTTACATTTGACAACTTTTAAACCAACAAAATGATAAATAAGTTATAGTTTCAGCATGTCTTCTCC
Organism: Sebastolobus alascanus; assembly: GCA_916701645.2. Lineage (NCBI taxonomy): Eukaryota > Metazoa > Chordata > Actinopteri > Perciformes > Sebastidae > Sebastolobus > Sebastolobus alascanus. The sequence continues at coordinate 5,100,756 of CAKAOJ020000030.1, read as the reverse complement.
AGAATTGTATTCCTGGCTATGTGGGTAGGACTTTGGAATACCATTTAGACTCGCGACTCTCGCAAGGGAACACAATATGAATCTAAGGGGTTGAAAGAGTAGGAAATAAGAAATAAAGAAATAATAAAACTTCTTTCAGACAAAAAAGTCTGCTTCCCTCTTCCTTCTATACTCTAAATACAGTATGTGGTTCTATATCCCTTATAAAACCATCTGAGAAGTGAAAATCACTCTTCAACTGAACTGCTCACAACTCACAGGCATGCAACCTGGGACAAGGGATCACAGGGTACTGCTTTGTATGTATATTATGCAAAATACCTAATTAGAAAGCAGTCTTCTCTCTATCACACATCCTAAACAGCCTTTTTACTGTACCACCATCATTGTTTAATCTATTCATTAACTAAACATACATCTTTTCATCCTTCATCATTTGTGAACTCATTATTTCCTTAATTCCAGAATAGCTTGCATTCATCCAAACCCTTAATTAAGTGCAATAATTGGCTCTCTGTCTGAACAAGAGCACATTCTACTTTGTGGCAGTTTTATGGTCGGCGTTGTCGATGCTGGCTGTGAGTTTTATTATCATCATCGACACGACTGTGGATTGTTCAATAAAACCCAGCGAGCTGTAAAGGCCAAAGCCTGCATGATAGGTCATGTGTAAAGGGTTAGCACATTATGTTGGCGATATCATGCCTTCCCTTGACCTGACCCTGAAATAAGGGGTTAACAGCTGAAGCGATAAGGGCTGTGTGGATGACTCAATTTAGTTCCTTACAGTTTGCATTCAAGAATGAAAAGAAAAGACAAAAATAAACACCCAAGGTCCGTATATGGATGAGTAGCAAAAAAACGTTACTTTTGAAAGCCATGTATTATTTTTTTGCCAAAGCCTATAGATGTAAGACCCTACAGTTTAAATTGGCAATAGAGGAGTTGTTTGCTTTAACTTAACATTATGAAATAATATGTTGATTGCAATGTAATAATATACAATGTAATGGCTACAGAATAATGACACCATCTGCATTTAGATTGGTTCCCGATAAGCCCCGCTTTCACTATGCAATTCTGTCTGCCACCGGGTCACCATCTCCTGGGAAAATGAAGGCTTGATTTACGGCAAAAAGGAAGAGGATAGCGCTTGCGTTGCACCTTTACTTATGAAGGTAGACGGCACACTCTTTATTGCCTCCCACATATAGAAGCCCTACAAATAGAAGCCCTAGACATATACACTGCATCACTGCTAACCGGAGAACATTTCGCTCAGAGCCAACTCAACAAAATAGCTTACAGTAGCTATCCCCAGGAAGCGGAAATGGCGGACAGCGGACAACCGGAGTAAACTCTACCCGCCAAAAGAGCCCCGTTGACGGAGGAGGCAAAGAAGGCGAGGACGGAGAGTGATGAAAACCATTCTACTAAACTAGATCAGTAAGTAACAAATCCTGCCAACTTATTAATACTTACTACCGGGTGTTTTACTCATACCACTTACTTATAGCACTGGCCAGTTATGATATGACAAACTGCTGGTAATCACTAGTGGTTTGATATCTGACTGATGACACCTAATTTAGACAGCAATAAGCTAATGCTACAGTTTTCTGCACTGTAGCTGCTTGAGCAAACCAATGGGCAACTCCGGGGTCTGAGAAATGAAGCCAATGCGGAAGTGCCTTAAACTTGCATTTTTTCTAATAGCCAGCAGAGGGCGACTCCTCTGGTTGCAAAAAGAAGTCTGATTGTATAGAAGTCTATGAGAAAATGACCCTACTTCTCACTTGAATTATTACCTCAGTAAACGTTGTAAACATGAGTTTATGGTCTCAATCGCTAGTTTCAAGTCTTCTTCAATACAGCATGATGTTCATTTAGTAAATTATGGTCCCATTTAGACTCAAATAGACCATAAAGCAGGGTATGCTTTAGGGCGTGGCTACCTTGTGATTGACAGGTCGATATTACGGCGTTCTCCGGTCTGGGAGCTATCTGTGTTTTCGTCTTAGAACTTTAACCCTTTCACAGTGTGTTTTCAGTTCATGAAAGTTAATTATAACCTTTTTGGTCGCCTAAAAATGCCTTATTCAGCGTTCGGTTGTACTGTTATACAGTCAATGGAGCTAACATTAGCTTCATAGACTCACACACACTTAAAATAAGTTTAACTGGGATACTCTGTTCAGCAGCGGTCTGCCATACACTCGACAACTACTGAGCTGATACAATCACCTATTGTTTATATGGAAAAAGCCACACTATTAGTTTTGTAGGTTATAATTACATTTGTGGCTCTTGTGGATCTGAAAGTTGCACTTTTTGAATGATTTATTGTTAAGCCACACTTCACTCTTAATAATAATCACAAGCAAAATACTCATCATTATATTAATAAATTGATTATTTACATGTTAAGCAGAACCAGAATTGCTGTGAGTGTGCTGCTTTGAGGAAGTTTGCTGTGTGACCGACTGGGCAGTGGGCCTGCCGCTGGTACAGAAATACAATACTTAAGCAGGATTACTGGCGTTAAAACACCAGTAGTGTATCAGTAAACATCAGCCTGTCTCAAGTGTCCTTGAGCAAGACACCGAATCCCCGTCAGCTCAAGGAGTACTGTTCTGTAGCTGACCCTGACCTCCCAGTGGAAGGAGTGGTGGGTGGGGTTTCCCTGCAGCGATCAATACAGAATCAAGTGTTACAGCTATTCCATTTCATATGGGGCAGCATATTGCATGTTCAGGAGGTTAACATCACCGGGAGGATGTGCCTGTAAAAGCTTCAAACTATCACTCACTTATCCATCTGTTTATGCAGAGAGCTGAACTCACAGTATGAAGGAAACATGGAGCTAGAGCATAATGTGGAGCAGGTGGGGAGTAAAGCGCAGAAATGTCAATGTGCGGCAAATCAATAAGCTCTTATTGAACCTGAAAAGCAAGAGCCCCGTCTGTGACAATGGGATCCTTCTTCCCTTGTCTGTCTTTCGCTTTCCCTCATACTCTCGCCATCTCTCCCCTACGTCGCTCCCCCTATGTCTTCCACTCGTCTTTTCCCATTCTCCCTCTTTTGTATTCTCTCTCTCCCTCCCCGTCCCTCTTCTCTTTCTTCTCTGTGTTTTGGGTAATGAAAAAAACAGAATCAATGGGCTTCTGCTTTATGCCAGCAGAGGTGTTGAATGGAAATCAATCTGCTATCTAAAGACAAGAGGGCTGCGAAAAAAAAAACACACGGAGAAACACAAACGACTTCAAGGCAGGGAGAGCCAGAGGAAAAGGGGAGGATGAAAAGACAGGAATAAAGAAAGACTTTGAGTGACGTGACGGAGCGAGGAGGGATCGGGGTGGGTGGGCGAAAGGCTGTCCGATCACTCCTCCTCGGCGCCCCCACAGGAAGCTGCTTGTTTTCGTGGCCGTCACGCTTTCCAACGTAATACTTTCCAACAAGTATTTTAAAGGCTGAAAGTATAAACGCAGCCTTTTCTGTAAGATGACAATCTTAGAGAAGCATGAAAGAGAGAGGAGCAGAAAAATAGATGGAAAGAGAGGAAATCTTGACGTGAAAAGCGGAACGCTATATCTTTTGCGAGACAGACAGCTATAAATCCCATCGGCGCCGTCTCTCGGTGATGCATTCTCCGAATGGGGTTAAGTGCTGATGAATTATGTACAGAGATTAGGAATAATATGCAAGGCAGATAATACCATCTTCTATGAATGATCTGCGCTTGTTAATCATATATTGGTGTAGTCACAGAGAGATGAAGACGGTAAGGGATCAGACATGAAACAACCTGGAGTATTGTCATCATCGTGACCCCAGACGGTCAATCTCAATGCTCCACCGGCTCCCGATGATGACGATGAAGTATGTACAGGGATTAGCAGCGATATGAAGGGCAGATAATGCTGGCAGATTTCCCTACGAAAGCCCTATGTGTTTGTTAATTCCCTCTCCCCCATTTCACCGGAGTAAATATTTAGCTCAAATAACAATCATTCCCTGCGAGATCGATGTAATCTGCGTAATCCTGAGCAAACGGCAAATGTCAAGAGGGAGTGGCGCGGCTCTCGCTGTCAAGGCCGTCATGGCGAGTCAGCTTGATAGAGCGAGCTGCGTTATTTTACCGGGCTTTCACTGAGGATCATGAACTTTCTCACGTCGCAGTCTGTCCGGCGCCATTGCTGTCCGTCCCTGTTTCATCTCCCAGTTGGTCTAATGTGCCCTGATATGAACTATCTGTCTGTGCTGTAATGTAATAAGTCATGACAAATGGTCTGCACATAATATGCTCTGATAAAAACTATGCTCTTCTTCAACATTTTCTCTTTTTGGTGAGGAAACATTTATTATGTTTATGAAGTTATGCAAATTTAACTGAATAATTTGCACATTTGATTATTTAATAGCCTTTTATACATTTTTATTTGCCATTCCCTTTGGGTATCTTTCATCTTATTTGTAGCCTATCTTTCATTCACAGTATCAAAGCATTAAAGGGATGGTTCTGGTGTTTTGAAGTAGGCTTGTATGAGGTATTGGTATTGCTTTGCTCCGGTGTTGGTACTCCTGTTTGTTTCTCCAAGCTGGGGGCACGCCAACCGCCATCTACTGTAAGTAATACACCTACTAGGGATGAATACCTCATACAATCCCACTTCAAAACACCCAAACTATCCCTTCAAAGCGCCCTTGTAGCGCCTTGGTAGCGTGCTCCTAAGCCCTCCGTTGCGAAAGGATCCCATCAGGATCATTAAAGTTGCATCTAATCTACTGTAATCTAATCTATAAAACCCAGACTTGGGTAATTATCTACCTCATCAGCTATATCAAGTTTCGGTTTCCACTGCGTAAACCACCTGACTCTAATGTGATGAACGCCACGATGACGTCTGTCAGTCTTACCTGTAAACCAGCGAGTCGTCTTGGCTCCCATTGTACTGTATCTGGAACATCCTAATGCCCGGAATATTCCTCTGGAAGTTGAACTTGATCAGCGCCGTTGACGACGTGGCTTCTGCCGTCACCACCCTCCTTTCCACACCGCCCTTCACGTCGCCCGTCACATTGCTCCCATTGGCTCCGCCGCGGGTCGACGTGGAGATGTCCGACGATCCCGGGTCGGGCTCCTGGATGTTGTTGGTGTTGTTGGAGATGTGGGGGAGTTTTATAATAACCAGGTCTATTGTTTGGTGGGCTTCGCCTGCAGGATTGGAGGAGATGCAGGTGAAGGAGCCTGTGTCTTTCACCGTACTGATGAGGATGTCCAGAGTCCCGTTGGTGTAGACCAATGTTCTGGTGGAGTTAGACACCAGTTTGCCCTCAGGAGAGATCCAGTGGATGGCTGGCTCTGGGTCACCTCTTGCTTTACACCTGTAAGGAGAGAAAACCAGTAGAGTTGAAAATATTAGAAAGAAGACATAATAGGGTCAACTGTACAGTAGAAGCAGAGCATTGTGGTCTCTGAATTCCCTACACCTTCCGTCTGGGACTTAAGTGGGAGGGGAAAGAGTCTGAACATCATCCACTGTGTTGGCAGAGCATATTAATTTAAGTTATAATAAGCTTTACATGTGCATATTGGCTACCAAAAAAATTCTTCTTGAAAATATTTTTTATCTACAAATGGGAGGCCCCGCAGAAAAAGTTTGGGAACATCATCCCAAACTCTGTAAATGATTACAGAGTACAGTTATTTATAGTTTTGGGCTTTGAATCTTTGGATGAATAATTAGTTTAGCGCTGCAACTAACTTTAATTATCACTATCAATTAAAATGCTAGTAAATAAAATGTCAGAACCTATCAAAACATGCCCATCACAAGTTCTCGGAGCCCTTTCTAACATTTGCAAATGTCTTGTTTCACCTTACCAACAGTCCCTAAACCCAAAGATATTCAGTTTTAACTGTAATATAGGACAAAGGAAACCAGCATATAACCACATTTGAGAAGCCTGAACAAGAAAATTACTTTAATCAAAAACCAAAAATACTAAAATGAGTAATACATGATCAAAGTAGTTAATTTTATCTCGACTGTCTGATCGATTACTCGAACTAATAGTTACATCTCTAAATTCAACGTATCCTCATACAACGGTTCATATGATTTGTTATGAAAAGTTATTCCTCATTTTTGATGCGTTTCCCAATGAATGTCCAGCAACACATGATGCATGTGTCAAAATAAAACTACTTAGGTTTAGGAAAAGATCAACTTAGTTAGGTTTAGGCAATGAAACTACTACTAGGTTCAGGAAAAGATCGTGGTTTGGGTTAGAATAACTCCAGAAGTGCCGTAACTTAAGTACAGAAGTTACGTGACAAAAACGACTAAGTTAGGTTTAGGAAAAGAGTGCGGTTTGGCTTAAAATAACTCCACGAGTGTTGTAACTTAAGTACAGAAGTTACGTGACAAATAAATCAGTCGACTTCCGGTTTGACACATCGATCTCCTGGACGAAAGTCCGGTGTTTTTTGACCCCGACCCTCTACCTATGCGGCATTTGTCGCTCTTTATACTTCCTGGTTTATGACGTGGATTACAAACAAATTGATTAGGTGGGACATATACAAATTACAGTGCATTACTTTTTCGTAGGAATAGCTACGAACGGTGTAAAATCAGTTATTATGTAAGTACAAAAAACCAAACAACTACATTTGTGGCTCGTTCATAAATATTAATGTGGCTCAGCCGTGAAGCAGTGATGCAAAAAACATACAGGAAACAGTTCAATGACAGGCTTCTAGGCCTTATTACAGCTAAGACACGGATTGTGCGAAAAGGAACATGAACCAGTTTAAGTACGTTGAATATAGAGGAAACTGGAAACCAATTGCCTTCTATTCATACTAGCGGATTTATTTCTGTGATATTTTGTGTAGGCGTGTGACTAAATTGAGATGCGTGCAATAAAAAAGTACTTTTAAGTCGTCAAAATGATAAACAATTAAAAATAAGAAGTGACATGGTCATTGTGACTCTTCTCATTTGCTGTAATTACAGTGAAGCGCTATGAAAACATGAATGAATGAAGAAGAGCTAAGGTAAGTGTTGTAACGTTTCAGGAGACTTTGCTGCAGGCTCTCACTGTACACGCAGTCTTCAAGCATTAAAATGGATGCTGCACAAGATGATACATGTGAGGTGGGTTGACCCCTCTGATAATCTCGACTTATACCTTATATATGGAGCTGAAGACAAGACACAATGAAGGAAAGAGAATAATAGCATATCATTGATCTCCTTTGCCCCCCTTTTCTCCCCATAATTCCATATTTGAAATCATAACATCTATCATGATTGGAAGCGTGTGACCAATATATATGCAAATGAAGTAATCATCATCTCTCAGAGCTGTTCTTGATTTAGTTTCATCCTCCTTAAAATTTTAGCGTGATGTCCCTGTCTCGTGCTTCATTGATCAGTCAGGGATTTTTTGTATTCTTGAGCGGCTTGTAAACATAATGCAGAACTCCAGAAATTAAAACAGACAGCGTGTGTGTGTCTGTGGTTACAGGACAATGAGGAAACTTTGTTTATCTTTACCTTGTTGCATTTATTCATACTATTTTTTTTTATGTATCGAAGTTAAAAACGTATATGGATACCTGAGTGTAACTCTCTGCCCTTCGAGCACCCTCATCTCATGGGAGTATCTGGTGATGAGTGGAGGTTCGCAGAGAAACTCCTCCTCAGGGACGGACCAGAAGTATCGACCAGAGAGGTGTTGGGGTGAAGCGCACGTCTCCAGGTCGTCCACTCTGTTGAGTCGTCGCAGCCACAGTAACTCACAGTTACAGTGGAGAGGGTTCCCACCGAATGACAGTGCAAAAGAAGTGGCGGTCATGATCCCTGATGTGGCCAGGACCTGGTAGTGTGAAACAATGATTACATTTCAAACTAGAAGGGCACTTGTTTTCGTAAGTGAAACATTGTAATGGGTTCTTCCTTGGCCCATGCCACACCTAAATTTCATGAAAATCGGGCCAGTAGTTTTTCCATAATCCTGCTGACAAACAGACAAACAAACAAGCCAACAAACCGAACAGAACCTTGGCAGAGGTAAAAAGAATATTACCACATATTCACTGGGAGCTGTTTAATTCAACCAGTTTCCACCAGTTGAGTGTGCCCCGTTTCCCATGAACGTATAAAGAAAGGGGAGTGAAAAAATACACATTTTCCCTTCTCTACCGTGTGACGGGCTGCTTCCCAGAATTTGGATGAGTGATTGTTTAAATCACCAGGGTCAGAAAATATGAAAAATGACTCAAAATGTATTTGAAATAACCATATATTTGAAGAAAAGGTTTGAATTTGCTCTAAACAGTTTTACAGTGATTTAAAGCTGCAGTTGGTAACTTTGAGAAATTATGATGATAAATAAATAAGTTATCTTTATAAAACTGTCACTGTATCCTGACATTAGTGCATGAGACAGATAATCTGTGCAAAAAACATGTAAAAGTTTGTGACCCGGCCGCCATGTTGAAAACAGTCGAGCAAAAAAAACAAGAACCGCCCACCGGCCAGAGCAAACTTTCTCATTTTACATACACTACAAAATGTTTCTGAAAACATTTGAGGTGAAGAATAGGCATTACAGTAACATAATATTGATTCATATTTGATCAGCGCTGCATAGTTTAGCAGTTTGATCGGAGTTTGAGTTTCGCGAGCAGTTTTTTCTTTCGGCGCGGTGAAATATTGCAAATGCCATTAGGAGCACAGGAAGACACAGAGGAACAGGATTTTTTCACAAGTATCTGTCTCATGCACTACTGTCAGGATATAGTATAGTTTTATTGAAGTAACGTTTTAAAGATATTTGCTCAAAGTTACCAACTGCAACTTTAATTGTCACTAATTTGGAAGCTGTCCCATTGACTCCAATTCATATAGTGGCCCAACAGCAACCTACACAATCACATGTATCTCATCTGTAAGTAGAGCATGGAATTGCAATTTTTTTATATAAACTATACCAATGTAAATGAACTGTTAATGTGGATATCAACAACAAAAAGTTTCTTGAGTGATGGAGATGTGAAAAGACATGAAAAAGTCATTATATCTCAGTTTTTCAAACAGTTGTCAGTTACACACAAAGGACAACTTCTGTACAAATTGGGACTCAAACATTTAGTTTGAATTCAGTTAATACACAAAAAATTGTACGTTAGATGAAGTGTTTAAGAGTTTTAGGCCATTTTGTTAGGTTGGGTACCTGTGCTCGTTGAAAAAGTGGGTCCGGTGGCAGCTTTTGGAGTTTATTAGAGGTGACGTCCAGCCGGTTGAGTTTCTGTAGCAGGGAAAATGTTCCCTCTGGAATGAAGTCAAACATGTTGTGGTCTAAACTCAACGTATGGAGGCTAATCATTTTCTGCAGGAATAACAGAGAAAAACATAGGATGTTAAGAATGTAGGGAGAAAAATCAGTCATCAGTCATCTTAAGTTGGAAAGTATTTTAGTAAGCAGAACCACAGAAGCCCTGACATTTGTATTACATAAAAATTGCTTGTTGGCTGGCAAAGAGCACCAGGAAAATTGAAACTGTGAACACTAAAAAAGCTTAGAAATTAAGCTTCAGTGGAGTTTAATGAATAGTCCACATAATGGCCTCTATTCAATCCAAAAGCCCTTAAGATCTCTTTGTTTTAATTTCAAATAAACGGCCAAAAAAGGTTTTATGGCCATTTTATTGTGTTTCGGATTGGATTTTTGAAGGGCCTCCAGCCAGACAAATTTGAAAGGCTGCTGCAGTTTAAAGAGATCCCGACCTGGATGGACTCCCAAGGAATAGAGTCCAGGTTATTGTAACTGAGGTCCAATTCTTCCAGTGCCAGCAGGTCGTTGAATGCTCCCTGGTGGATCAGCATCAGCTGGTTGTTGTTCAGAATCAGGTGGTGAAGCTTCGACATCCCGTTGAATGTATCATTGCCTATTCTCGTCAGCCGGTTACTGAGAGACAGAGAGAGACAGAGATGAAATGGAAAGGAAACAGTACTTTCTATAGCTTAAGAAATAAACTGTAACACCTCACATTTATTAAGAGGATTTCATGCAATACCTATAACATCACAAACATGTATCAGTCTATTTGCAAATCCATACCTGTTGAGGTGTAGAGCTCTGAGGTTTTCCAGATCGCCAAAGGCCTGAGGTGTGATGAAGGAGATGGTGTTTCTGGATAATGTTAGGTCTACCAGCCGTGTCATGTTTGCAAAATCTTTCCTCTTCACACTGTAGACACAGATAATAGCAGTTCAATTAGAAAAGAGACATACTGTACATCACAGTTAGGGTTGTCAAAGTTAACGCGATAATAAGGCGTTACCGCAAATTTGTTTTAACGCCACAAATTTCTTTAACAGATTAACGCAAACTTGCAATTTTTAGGTTGTAGCGGGCTCAGTTTAAAAGCTAGAGTGAAGACTGGTATCATATGATACTAGAAAACCTAAGAAATCCATTGGTACCAGTCATGTAATACTAGCTGGTCGCCAAGGAGGGTAAATAACGATGCAAATATGCGCTAAATTTTGGCGAGGAAAGACTGGCATGGCCATTTTAAAAGGGTTCCCTTGACCGTTGACCTCAAGATATGTGAATGAAAATGGGTTCTATGGGTACCCATGAGTCTCCCCTTTTCAGACATACCCATTTTATGAAAATCACATGCAGTTTGGGGCAAGTCGTCACACACTGACAGCTGTTGTTGCCTGTTTGGCTTGAGTTTGCCATGTTATGATATGAGCATATTTTTTATGCTAAAAGCAGTACCTCTGAGGGTTTCTGGAAAATATCTGTCATAGTTTTGTGTTGTTCATTGATTTCCAATAATAAATATATACATACATTTGCAAAAAGCAAGAATATTTGTCCACTCCCATGTTGATAAGAGCAGTAAATATTTTATAAATCTCCCTTTAATGTACATTTTGAACAGATAAAAAATATGCGATTAAACGTGATTAAATATTTTAATCGATTAACAGCCCTAATCATAATACCTCCCCTGGTACGAGATCTGCTATTGGTTCAAGCAACAGTTTTGAGTTACACCAAGTGAAGCTGTCAGAGTGAATTTACAGATAAAAATGAATTTCCTTTAAAAGGTGATGTTGCATATTTTATGGGAAAACTATTTAGAAGCAAAACTAATAGAAAACAGAATTCACACATGGTAATCCTTTTATCCTGTGCAGCTCATTTAATATTTGTGAGCGTGAACAACTTTCTCTCCAAAGGCTACAAACCAGAGAACAGAGGCCCTAAACTGCAATGCTATCAGGAGACAGCCTTGAGCTGCTCCATTGACTATGAACCGACTATGACTTACTCTGCGGCTTCAAAGAATGTGTTCTTTTTCTCACACCTAATGAGTTTTATTTCATCCTAGTGCCGGCAGATAATGTGCTCGTATCGTCATAAAAAGCACCCTGGGCGATGCCGCTCTGTCCAAAAATTCAGCGACTTATTCATCTTTGCCGGAGAGGCTCCAGGCTCTCTCGCCTGATGACATCATAGATCAGCGTCTCTGTTTCCAGCTTTGTGGAAAAAAAATGTTCATGCTCACACATTAAACTGAACTTTCCAAGTACTAGTGTACTTAGTTCTTCAAGTATTATACATTAGTTGTTAATAATTAAAGGTCAGTGACGTAATATCATATTAATTAAAGAAACATTGTATTTCATGATAACTTTTCATCTTCTTGAAATAGGGATAGTTTACTTTTTCTCGGTGGATATTTTCTACTACTACTTTAATTTATAAAAAGCATGACACAATTATTTATTTTCTTTAGTTTTTTGAGAATTATTTACGCACACGTCAGAGTTCCGTGAGCATATTTTGAAAAGACAAGAGGCAAATCACCAATTTTGTGGGTATATAGCACCAGGAAAGTATGACATGGATGATGCTGACAGTTGTAATAATTAAAGTTTTAGTGGTGCTTTGGTAACAGTATTCTAGCACTTACAGTTTACTATGGTACATTTACAGTAATCGATGTAGATGTAGAAGCAAAAGTTGCAGTTGTAACTTTTCATGAGTAGCCTAGTTTTAGTTATAGAATAGGAGTTGTTTAGCCATGGTATTTATTGTACTAGCAGGGCTAACAGCATTAGCAGAAGCAGCATTTGGTATCAGTAGAATTAGCAGAACATTTAATTGTAACACAATATCCCTCATAGTAACAATAGCACTCCCAACAGAGGTAACTATGATACTAGTAACTAGTACTAAAGGTAATATAGTAGTAGTAATGGCATAGCAGTAGCATGTGGTCAGACCAAAAGTAGCAAAAGGCCTGTACGAGTTATACAACCATGAGTTTGAAGGCTTATTTCAGAGGGAAACCGTAAGGCCCAGATAAAACTAAATCTAATATAGCGGTGCAGAAATGAGTTAGCATTTTAGCACTTCAGGTTCACTCGTCTGGAAGTCAATGGGGTTTTTAAATGGGCTTTTAGTTAGATGCCTGAAATAAGGTCTGTGGTTAACACAAGCTTAAGAGATTTTAATGTTTTGTTCTACGATATAAAATACGTCAGTATATATCCCACTCGTGAATTTTTAAGCTTTTATATGTCTTAAAAGAGGCGATTGCCGACAAGTTGCTAAATGAGACTACAATACGTCATCACGCCGACTCTTCCGCCTTTACAGCCTCGTTGTGTATACTCGCCTAACGTTAGGTTTTTACTTCTGGCGACCGCATTCACACTTCAAAAATTATAAACTGGTGTTCATCTGTGGAGATTATCTCGCTGAGCAAAACATGTAAGTATGAAAACGTTTGTTTGCCACAGAGCTTATTTTCTGCAATAATCCAAAACCCAATCCTGGAGAATCCTGGAGGATCATCCTGGAGGATCATCCTCCAGGAATGTGGCATGTATTTGATTGGCCAACACAGTGCAGTGCGTTGCCTGATGTCTTGTAGCAAAAGTTGAGCCCAGTTCAATTTGGGACGAGCTGGGCAACCTCACTATGTCAAAGCAGTGGTTACATTGAAATGAATGAGGCTGAAGCAGAGGTCTCATTGAAATGAATGAGGCTGAAGCAGAGGTCTCATTGAAATGAATGAGGCTGAAGCAGTGGTCTCATTGAAATGAATGAGGATGTGGTTCAACACAATGCAACGGTCACAAGGTTTGTAGGTTACTGGAAGTTGTCCTAGTAAGGTAGAATCAACAGAAGCAGTCTCTGCACTATTAGCTGTATAAACAACGAGTTCTCTTAGTAGTAATATAACTCATATGACGATTACCTCGTGACAAAGTTGTCAGCCAGCCGTAGCTCCACTGTGTGCCTATCAATGTTCGGCGGTACAAACAGTAGACCTTTTTTGGCGCAGAGGGTCGCCAGGTTGGGTGACAGGATCTGACACACGCAGCGCTTCGGGCAGACCTGTGCCCGCACTGCCATGGCAACTGCCAGCATTACACACAGCAACAGCCTCTCCATGGTTACCACCCCACCTGGACACGACACCTGAGACAGACGGAGACAAAAGCAAGAAAGAGAGAAATGGAGACGTTAATGACATTGGACTGTTTTTTTTTTTTTCTTTCAATAGGAATTTAGCATATATTGTATAAGACAAATTGGGAATAAAAAGCAAGAAATGGAAAGACGGACAATGGCATTTCATCAACCAATCAAATTATTGGGAATTATCGCCCATTTATTGACATTTTTATATATTCCCAGTGTTTCTTCAAAGTCTTCAGTATGCAGTGCAAGGAAAACCTGTGTGCCTCACACTGTGCACACTGTATTCACTCTATTGGGTATAACTTTCTCATGCTACACTGAATTAATAGACTGCTTATCCACCACTGCACATCCTTCTATATCAACAAAACTGTATGCCGCTCTGAATGCAGAGAGCTATATTGAAAGTTGAGTGTATACATTGAAGGTAGGATAGTAAATGCAGTATGGAGAAGAATAACTTGCACTTTGCAAGCTGTTGTCAATATACTGTGCTAGTATGCATCAAGACTTATTGTGCACATCAGTAACTAACTCCTGAAAATGGAAACTTGACAACTGGAGTGAATCAGATTCTGATGAAGTTACGAAGCCCAATGACCAGACATGAATAGATGAACCCAAAGGCCTCAAATAGTTAAATCACCACCAACTTTTAGGCATCGCTAATCAAACCAGAGGAGATGTTTATTAGAGCAATTTATTGCTCAGCAGTGTTGCTATGCGTGTACATGCACACACACACATTTTCAGTCATCATTAGTAAGCAGCAGTGCTTGTAGTTAATTAGGAACGGTTTAGAGAGAGAAAGAGCAGGGCGAGGCAGGGAGAGAGAAAATGCTCATTAATGACAACCTTGATTGGGGTTTGAAGGACATGGGCGAATCAGGATTAAAGGGATCACACACACACACACATGCACACACACGTACACGTTAATACACGAACAGCCTGGGTGAGGGTGAAAGCAGTTGAGGTTTCACCTCAGTAGATCTTTCTCACACTTTATCATAACAACAAAAAAAGGAAACATTGATTTCGAAGATTTTGTGTGAAAACTCATTTTGTCAGTAAAGAGTTATGTGTATCTGTTTTTCAGTTAAAAAACATTAATAAGAAAAACTTTCAGTTGGCAAATCATTAAAGATAAAAAAAAAATGTTTATCTTCCAGCATTCAGTTGCTTTTTCTTAATTCATCAGTAAAATGGAAAATTGTCAAAGAACAAAGCCTTTATTAATGACGTAGTGCCATTACTGTGGATTTGATGGCTTGAAAGGGAGAAACCCATAAGCATATGTTATTACCAATGTTTATGACTGCATTATTTGCAAATGGAAAGGATAAATACCAGCCAAAGGGATTTTTAACAACCTGACAACCCAAAATTGTTCACATGAATGGCTTAAAACTGATCTATAAAACATCAGTAAATGATTTATTAACCTTAAAGGTGTTCAATACGAAATTTAGAGCATATATATTGCTTCCACACTGCTCTCAACATGGTGATGGATGAGCCGGTGGCTCGCAACTACTGGTGCTAACAGCGCTAACAGTGCAAGCAACGGCAGCAGTGCTGACAGAGCTAACAGTGTTAACCGAGGGGGGGGGGGGGAAGCAGAGGGTGCTTCGGTTGTACTTAGTTCCACCCTCTGGTGTCACCTTTGGTTGTAAATACCCAAAATGGCGACAGCCAAAATGCCTTACTTGAGGTATCAAAACGGCAGTCCACACACCAATGGGTGAAATCATGGTGACTACGTCCACTTCTTATACATAGTCTATGATTGTCATCAAACATCTAAAAAAGGAGTATAGTGCATTTGGCATCATTTTGGGCCCATTTACACCTGGTATTAACATGTGATCTGCATCTGGATACATTGTCTTGATAATGACATCTGTTCCACGCCCATTTGCATTTACATCTGGTTTTAATAAGCGTTGTACAGTATCTAAACCTGGCTGCTCTCTGCGCGCAATTACACTTTGCATTAACATGTGTTTTTCCTTGGATATCCAGACACAGATTGCATGGGGTCTTAGAGCCACCGATGAACATTTGGTATGCAAATGAGTATTTATGGCAGCAGGCCTGCAGAGCAACCTAAATCGGGTCGACTCAAAATAAACTATGTTAATTGTAAAGACGAAACATGTGAGCAGAGTGGATCATTGATGTGTTTTTAATAGATTTGGGACAACAATTGGGATGTACAGCACATAGGAAAAAAGCTATATCAGGCTTTGGATACACAGACAACACTTTTTATTAGAATAAATGTATTATTAGTTTTGGGTTTTTTTTCGTGGGATTTGTTTACAAGGATAAAAATATAGAATATCACCATCCTTATCCTTTCGTGCCGGCGTCTGTAACTGCACACCAGCAACATAGGGCATTAAAATGACTGTTAGAAGGACAATTACAGAGAAGTGTTTGGAGATCAATTCCGTATCCGTTTCAGTAATTGACACCTTTCCTGTTGCTATCTGAATGAAGTCAGCGAGATAAAACTCCACTGCAGGTTGATGCAAATGATGCTGCATATTCATATTATATCAACCCAGGTCTGACTAAGAAGCCTTTCACCTTTAGTTGTGTGGTCCACTCTCTATACATCTCTTTCATTTCTCAGCTTGATTACTGAGCTGAAATCTGCGGCGACAGGAGGTCATACAATACCTGTTTTACTCTTTTCTCTCTCTCTCTCTCTATTTGAGTGCAGAGAAAGGAGAGCAGAAAGACAGAGCGGCAGCTAAATAGAGCGCCGGATGACTCATATGTTACACAGAGAGAGAGAGAGAGAGAGAGAGTGAGAGAGAGAGAGAGAGAGAGAAAGCTCATGACCCTTGTGACACGAAAGCAGATATCAGCTCATTAATTACTCTGAGAAATGACTGTACAGTAATGAGTGCGAATGAGTGAGAGAGACAGAGAAATGCAAAGGAAACGAGGGAGAATTATCAGAGAGGGAAAGGAGAAAAAAAGAGGGAGATCAGAGAGCGAGCTAATTAAAATAAGGGCTGAGCCGTGAAAGGAAAAGGGGGGAGACGGAATTTCATTTAGCGAGAAGGGACGAGGAAGGATAGATGACGCCGGTGTGGCGCTGTCACGCCTATACGCAACACGCAAAGCAACATTCACACTGTACGGGAAAGGACGCATAGGCTAAATGTCACTTGTCACATGTAGATAAAAAAAGTTACGCTAAAATTGAGCTCAATTTCACACAAACTCCTCTCCATAAACACGCACGTTTACAGACTCGTGTTTAGCTCGAGGTGACATGTAGGACCACTGGGATCAAATGGAATGGCGAATTAACCAAAGGGATTATGGGTAAGGAGGACAAATTAAGCTCTGTTTGTAGTGGTGTGTAAAATACGATTCCGCTTCACACATGTGTTGCAGCTCCGCTTTATCCACTTCTTTGAAAGCCTTCCACACTGACACCCCGGTTCCCTAAAGGGCTTCCATAAAGCCAGTTTCACCCCTGGCTCGCTCACTGATGAACAACTGGCTTCCCGGACAGCTCAAATGGATTCTCCACACGCTCCATACGCTGAAGCCGATCATAGGCTGCATTCAAATCTCACGGGGATAACCAGTGGAACGACTTGGCAGTTAGGAGCGACGACTTGGAAGTATTCACAGATTCAAACTCTTTTGAAGCTGCCAAGAAGCTGTGATTGAAGATTTCTGTAGACTTTTAGTCACTCCTGATCAGTTTTCTCACACGTAATTCATATGCAATTAGCCAGTGCTACATTTGATGTCATATGTCTTATAGCAAACCTTTAGTGTTCAGAACAAATAAGAAATGCTTTAAAATAATGTTGTTTCCTTGTGTTCAAACCCCCATTGGTCATGTAGCTAAGCAGCCATGTAGAATCCCAAAATATCTTTCAATCTAAATTTAATGGGGGCTGTTGCTCTGTCATTAGCTTGGCTGCAGTTTAAGGTTTAAGACGGGTTTAAACCTGTGTTGTCTAGAACAAACTCATGTAACCTCTTAAACCCAGTTGCTGTGCCCAGTAGACCCTAAATGTCATCAGAGGTCATTGTATCTGAGGTTTAAGGTCATAAAGTATAATTTCATTAATTTCCCAAAGTATTTTTTTTCATCATGTATGACTTTATGAAGGCAACAATGTCATAAGTGACAAACTAATGTATTTTGGCTCCAGAAAGAGGGTTACTTATCTGACAAACTGAATAGGTATGCTGTTTAATATATTAACAAAAATATACAAAACAACAACTAAAAAGTATGTATTATATAACCAATTCCCACTGCAAATTTGTGCAGTAGACTGCAAGGAGACATATCATTGTATAGCCTCCTTTAGCAACGTTAGCTGTTAGCTGTTAGCTCCGTTATTTAGCCAAGCAAGACCGTGCAGCCCACAGGCTGCAAACAGCTAACCTTACACTCCTCCTGCCGATTTCAACACAGATTTGTTGTTCACACAATGTAGCATTATCAGGGACATTTTCTATCGTACCCGGGGCGCCGTTAGTCTCCAGCCCTGATCCCTGGTTACTGGGGTACTGTAGAAAATCAAGTACCGTCACATTTTCACATTTGGTACCACAAGTATCGGTTCTCGTGACATCTCTAATGGCCAGCTGAACTGGAAAATCAGAAAGGTAAAACCATTTTTACGACCATTTTCTGAGTGCACGAACAGTGTGCTATTATATGGCATTCTTCTGAATCACCTGCGGGGTAAACCTTATACAGTGAGTTCATCATCAGTTGCATCAGCTGTGTTTCAGCTGAACTTTGGATTGTTTTGACACAGCAATCAAGTCCAACTGAGCATGCAGCTTCATTTTATCCCATTGCGATTTTTGGGTTTACAGCTAAACCCATTAAAACTGCAGCTAAGCTAAGATGCTAAGTGACACAGCAGCAGCTCCGTGATGAGTAGATTTCAAACAGGAATTGGTTAACAAGCATCAGCTCACGGGTGGGTCAAGTCGTTACAAACTCACGCTGTGCCACCAGACTTTGTTCAAACCCACACTTATACTTAAAACTCTAGTGGGGAACCCAAAGTTTCAAAAGATACCAAGTTTCTCAGCATGAATGTTGTGGAAATGTGTAAAAGTGTTGTACAATCATCTAGAATATTTCCACTTGATGGAATAGTACAGTCATAAGAACACATACATTCTTGAGTTTGAATATTTCACTCAGTGTAAACATCGTATAGCTTTTATTAGTCTTAAAAAAAGATTCCAAAAAGTCAGAACAAGTTGAGACATAGTATAAACTGCCACATGGTTTTCAACCTTAAAGCTTATACTGGAGAGGAAAGAGGGGGAAAACTGGTTGTTGTGGTGTCAACTAGGTGACAATGGAGAGGAAGTATTTCCTGGTAATATTCACAACTAAGAGCTGAACAGTACCTTTTCTGACTGACTTAGGCGAACTGTATTGTTAAGTCAAGAGCCTCTAGCCACCATCTTTACCACATGATGTGGACGTGCTTTAAAAGTAGGAAACTACTCTGTCATCCTAAAGTGTCATCCAGCGGTTTGCAGGGCTCTTTGTTGAGGAGTGTCAGGTAGTTTACTATGGTACTTGCGTTGTTAAAATAGATTAGTCATGTCAGAGTTAGGAAAACACTTCATACGTTGAAGGGTTCTCCAACAGTCTCAGAGCGCAGGGCTCTGCCGAGAAGAACGACGTTGTTTACTGCAATATACTATTCAAACAGCTCCGCAATCCACACAGACCTAAAATATTTAATTAGCATAGAAAATTGCATCATTACAGACTAGATTTCATAACAAGCATTTTTGTTTAGATTACTGTACAGACATTAGAATGGTGCCAATATAGAAACTCTGCTTTAGATTTCTCCATTCATTTGTCAGATTCCTGCAGGCTGCAGCAGATTATGGTAATATGAGATTAATCTAATGCATATCTCAGTCATTTAATTTGACATAGTGGATTTGCTCTGTTGCATTTCAATAACCTATTATGGAATACAGCATGCCAAGATTACAATATATAGACTTTGATGTTAGAGTATATGATTGTTGATTGCATACTGTATGTATTATTGCAGATATGCCTCTCGTTTCATTTATCATACAAATCTCCACATTGCTCATCAGCACGGCATTTACTTTAAGAGTCAGTTAACCTGAATTACAAAAATTAATTGAAAACCCTGCTTTGTCACTTAACCATAGCATATAGTCATGCAGATGGTTATGGTTTTCATTGGAACCACTTTAGAAATAGTCCAAAAGGAAACTGACAGCTATTGAAGATGCCACTAAGTTCTCAGAAAGTTCTCAGAAAAAATGGAAATTTGAGCATCTACAACTGCATAAAAATTAGGCAAACTCATGATATGATTGAGAGCACAAGAGCAGCTACTAAAATGTCCTTGTTGTTTGACTGTATTCTCATGCTTTTCCACGATCAAGAGTTAAGTCCCGGGAACTACTTTTCAAGGAACTAAAAGGTTCCTTCAGCCCACTGTTGTCTGTGTTTCCACCGTGGTCTAAAGACCTGCAAAGATTAAGCAAATTAGTCTGCTGATATACTGTATGAAAGAGCCACACAATATGAGACAAGGGCTGCTGGTGGTCACAGCTGTAAACACACTCTGCAGCCTGCACTTCAGTTTCCCTTTCGTTTCATCTAAAAAACACGCTGTAAAAAAAAAAAAATTGGTTTTGTCTCACTGTGACAATATTTACTGCTGCATATAATTACTGATGCACGTTGGATGTAATGAGTGAAATGCAGCAGAGGAAAATGAAACTAAGAGCATCTGTCTCCACAGTAAATCATCTGAGTGTTTGAGGGTCATTTATTTGTGCTTCAGAACATTAACGCTGTGACACAATCAGAAAATAATCGTAATCAGTACCGCTTTCTATCTTTCTTTTTTTTGTTACTTCTAATGTTATCAAACAAGGAGAAATGCTCTCCTCTCGTTCTAAAATGGTCCTTAATCAATGCTGTAGTACTCCCTTGTTTTATGAATGAAGCGGTACAGTTGAAGCAGCAGTGATGTGTGTGTGTTTCACCAATCAGCAACGTTCATCACTGAAAACTCCACCCCGAAAGTTTCACTTCTTTCAGAAAGTACTACCCCTCGACCAGGGCCTCTTTTGGGGTTAAAGGGGCCCTGTGAAATGTCCCCGGAACTTAAATCAGAACCTGGTCCCTGCGGTCGAAGCGCAAAGAGTTCCTGCGGTGGAAATGGGGCTTTTGAACCTCTGAATGAAAGGTTGCTTATACAAACAAACTTTCATGACACAACAATTTAGATGAAACTTATGAGTGTTTTCTGACACACGTTAATTACATCCATGAGGTGTGATTTTCTATTGTAAATGGTAAATGGACTTGCGTATATATAAGGCCTTTTTTTCTCCACTCAAAGCACTGTACACTACATGTCTTCACCCATTCACACCCATTCATAAACTGATGGCAGAGGCTGCCATGCAAGATGCCAACCTAATATAATGTAATCTAGCCTTTGGGAGCAATTTAGGGTTCAGTATCTTGCCCAAGGACACTTCGACATGCGAACAGGAGGAGCTGGGGATAGTAGCCTCCAATCTTACGCTAAGTGGACGAACCTTTCTACCTCCTGATCCCTTGTTGATTTCACTCATTAATGCACCTCCATATTGACAGGAGATGCACTTGAAATACAGCACACATTAGGAAGGATTTGAGACAATCAAGACAAAACTTGTGCAAAATGGGAATACATTTAGTCCCGATGTTTTGTACACTCGCCGCACATATTTTAATTCAAAGCATGTACATTGCCGTTGCCGCTGGAAAACCTTTTAGCTGTTTTTTTTTTGCATTTTCTCGAGTGAATTAATAGTTAACATGGTATTCTGTGCCTTCAAGCTTGTACCTTGGTTGTTTGTACCAGCATCTAATGCATAACAAAAAAGCACCAATGCCCAAGCCACTTAACTAACCTGCTGCCTTCCTGTTCTCTCGCTTCCACTCGTTGGCTTTGTTTTTCTGTCTGTCCACTGGAGTAGACCTTGTGCTTAAGCTAATGGCTTTACCCACTTGAACAACAAGGGTCAGCAGCTGCCTAAATACATCACAATTACTCTTTATTCAATTAGTGCACTTTGAGAATGCTGCACTGAGCAAGGCCAAACACACACACACACACAAACACACACACACACACACACACACACACACACACACACACACACAAACACACATGCATACAGGCAAACTCTAGAAACCCTGAACATCATGCCTATATGAACACATGAGCAACCAACCACCATTGTAGACACACAGGCACAAACACAGACTGACAAGTAAAATTAATCCCAACCACACAAAGAGTCAACTGTCATCTGCATGAGTGTTTTGAATCCAGGCCTAAACTTCCTCTTCCGTGCGACAGTCATCGTTTACAGCCCGATTAGTAACTTGAGAATGGAGTTGAGAAACGGCTACGGCTAATGTCTATAAACAGATATCTGCGTATTAATGAAGATAAATAAATACATTTTAAAAAAGTTAATAAAAGCTAAATTGTCGTCAGACAATGTGTGTACATGCTAGCCATGAACGCAGCTTTCGTAATGTAGCCTAAACTGTAAGTGGCTTTGGAAGTAATGCACTTTTCTAATACAGCAATACAGCAAGTATGCCAGATAGCTGGGCACGCTAACATTCGCTAACATTCCTTACACCTTTGCTCTTATTTTTTTGGTTTTGAAGAGGCTAGAAACACCTCTAGGGTTGGGCCGGTGTAAAAATCCGGTATACCAAATTTCCCCACTACGTGTCGCAGTTGACTCAGTGGCTGCTCCCGAGTGGAACATAATGAGAATGGGAAAGCCCTTGAATGGGATTGTAGCGACACCAGCAGTGTTACCTCGTCTATGTTTTTTGGCTCACCTCTTTCGTCGACTTCAAATCCAAAATGGTGCCATATCAGCACAATTTTAGACTAACTCTGCCATGTCTCATCTCCCCAAAACACACATGAACTCTCTAGTAAACAAACACGTGCGCCATGTGCATTTTCACCCCTCCCACCTCTACTGAAATTGAATGTCTTTCATGTTGCCGGCCTCGGCTCGGCAGTAAATTAAGCACGGCCTGTCAAGCAGTGCTCAATTAGTCCGTTTGGTTTGCATAGAATAAAATCGGATTAAGCTTGTACACCGGACCGGAACGGCAAAACAGGACCAGAATCAATCAGAAACACACACCTCCCTCCAAACTCTAAATGCCAAGTATAAATCTTACTACAGCTCCGACCACACTAGATATTTTTCAATTGCTGTCCAAGGGAGGGGTTTAGTATCAATTCCAATCCATCCACTTTGCTCACATTGACCTGCGAGCCATTTTGCGCATGCACGTGTGTATTACATCAAGGCTGACCAATCGTTCTTTAACCTGCCTCCACCCCTCCATCACTATCTCCTCTTCACGACTGAATTGGACTTAATGGATGAAATCAAACCAATCAAAGGCAGAAACAGCCAGCTGGAAGAGTATATGAGCTGCCAGGAATACGAGACGATCACCGCCAAGGTCAGTCCCATCGCGGTGGAATGAGAGAACACACAGATGGACTCACACACACACACACATGCTTAATACCATACACACAAATGCAAATGCATGTTCAATGCACACACACAGAAGTATACACCAGACGGACGCAGATACCACTTGAGTATTGATTTTAGATCCAGTTATAAACACACGCATTATGAGTTTGACTGGGGAAGAAAGCGAAGCGGTGAAAGAAAAAGGGAGAAAGAGAGAGAGAGGAAGATTTGTAATAGGAGATCTTGGCGGTGGGAGCCTAACAGCGGTGCTTTAAGTGCCTGATTCATGGCGGTGATGTTTAATATCTGGTCTACAATGCTATTTCCGCATCATTACATCATGGTAGTGTTTTTTCAAACGCGTCGGAGTTTATCCATCACCGGCTATCAGATGATATTGTGTTCACAAGACAGTTTCTTGGCCAAAACATTAATATCACTATCCCTCAAAATGCATATGAGTGCACACATCCGTGATGCTGCAAAGTATCTGATGTTAAATGGTTTCTTAGCTTATTGTTCTATGAGGGATCAAGAATTATTGATGCCATTAAAATGCATAACTCATAGTATAGAATGTGAAGTAGTCCATACATCATGAAGCAGGGTATGCTTTAGGGCGTGGCTATCTTGTGATAGACAGGTCGCTACCACGGCGTTGTCCGGTCAGTGTGTTGTCCGTGTTTTCGTCCTAGAACTTTAACCCTTTCACAGTGTGTTTTCAGTTCATGGAAGTTAGTTGTAACATTTTGGTCACCTAACAATTTCGTACCCTCTTTTGTCACTTCTGGTTGCAAAAAAAACCAAGATGGCGACGGCCAAAATGTCAAACTCGAGGCTAAAAAAACGTATTCTGCAAACCAATGGCTGACGTCACGGAGACTACGTCCACTGCTTGTATACAGTCTATGGATGCAAGCATGTTTAATCTCCACAGGCAGCTGTTCAGATCACACATTTACTGTATGTTGTGAGCTTATTAATGGTGTTGAAATTCCTCAAGTGTAGCTTTCCGTTGTCACTATAAGCTTATTTCCCCGGTCAATTAAAAAAAAATAAATGCTGTTTTCTTCCTGCCATTTCACCTTTATTAGATAGGACAGTATATAGGTAGACAGGGGAGAGCCACACCCAGTAAAATTCCAAGCTGTACAGTAATGCTCCATGTACAATTACAGTACGTAGTAAGTATTCGTCGTCCCGTCTATCCTTTGTGTAGAGTGTAGCATGAGACTCGCGAATCCCTTCTGAAATGCAGCACTGCAAAAAGCTGATTTGAATTTTGGTATTAAGAATTAGCTTGAAAAACACACTCTCGGTGTCTCGTCTGTGCCCTCAGCAACACACAAACAAGAAGTGAGCAAGGACCACGACGCTAAAGGTGCCTTCAGATAGCAAGCGAAGCAAAAGGTGCTGTGAATGCATATAAGGCCAACGGAAATTCTAGCAAAAGCAGGTCCTCTCCAAGTTCATCCATTAATTTTTGAAACCTGCTTTCCCTACCTTGAGCAAAAAAAAAATGAGGTTGACTCAAGGAAAAAGAAGAGAGTTGGACAAGTACAAAGAGTTTCTGCTAAATTTTGAAATCAGACTGTATGGGATGCACACACACACACACACACACACACACACACACACACACACACACACACACACACACACACACACAGACACACACACACACACACACACACACACACACACACACACACACAGGCACAATTCACACACAGTGTGTTTTGTTAAAGCAATCGTCTGTACTGTCAGAGGAACATGTCCACTGGCTGTTTGTGGATAAAAACACAGACAGCTAAAAACACGTCAATGGTCAAGGTTTGCCAGAATGCGGAGAGAAGAGAATCAAGCCTTGCAGCCAAGTACATAGTATGCACAACCGAGATTCCAAACATCAGGGGAGGAAACAGTTGGATTTAAAGGTGCTATTAGGTGCTATAACACATTCAGGGAGTGTCTCATTGACTAATAAGTCACAGCTTATTTAACCCCATAACGCTCAGCGTTGTCTGCCGCTGCAGTGGATCACACTCTCGATCCAAAAAAAGGTTTGTTCGGAAATGTACTCAGCAAGGTCTCGCTGTGATTACAGAGCTCTCATACACCCAAACAAACAACTCCAGGGTTAAAATGACTGCTGCAAACCAAATAGGTGTAAAATGTCTTAAAAGGTGTTGGTAGCACAGTGCAACGATGTCTTCCATAACACCACACTGAACAAGCTTCCTATTTCCCTCCTCACATCTCCCACAGGATGCAGCGTCTCAAAATGTGAAACACAATGAGAGCTCTTTTCTTAGTGCTGATTTTCAGTATGTTTTGATCCTCTAAGAGGCATAGAAGTGTTTGATGTTAATAAAATGACACCATTTATTTCACTCTGTCACCCAAACTGCCACAGCGCGTGGATACACTCCCCTGCCAGAAGCGTAAATAAGAGGGCGAGGTTCATTCTGCACAAAATAAATCCCATTTATCTATCCTGTCGTTACATATGCACTTTATTCTCCTGGACATTTACACGAGGGAAAGCACTATGCAAATTTGGTGTTTTTAATATGGATGCAGATAGAAATACGTAAACACACATATTTTGATTCAGGCAATCAGGTCTGAGTTCCAACTGTGACCAAATCTGCCAGATGTGCTCTACTTCAACATACTGGATCTTCCCATCTTCAGTCACACACACACACACAAGCAGACATCCACATGCACACGCATTCACACCCTCACAGAATCTCAGGATATTGTAACTCGGGATAGTATCACAAGGAATTGTGAACAGACTATGTGGAGAGGATAATCTACTTATGTGTGTTTGTGTTTCATTATTATTCTGCAATTACAAAGTCTGCTGTTTTGAGATCATTTCTACATATTATGCATGCATTACTTTCCACCATATTTCAGAGCAAAAACAACTACTTAGATTGAATTCAAACCTGACGAGCTATGATAGGTTTCCATTCATGTCAATATGCCATTAAACTAAAGTTGCAGACACTTAAATTTTGCTTTGAATTCAGAAATTCATTCAACACGTTCTCACTCCCAGCTCGTCACATATGGACGCTTGGTCGGGACTATTGGCGTTAAGGTTTTAACGCACTGGGTACCCCTTTAGCATCATTTTTCAATGTGCAGGACAGTCCGATAGACTTTAACGTTGGTTAACATTGTGAATTCAAACAAAACTGCTTGGTTGCGTTTAGGAAAAGATCATGGTTTGGGTTAAGAGTAAGTACGTGTGAAACATAATTTAAGACACGTATGTTACGTACTAAGTAAAAATAAGTCAACGTTGACTTTCGGTTTCACACAGGAAATGAACAGCTGTCTCCTGGGTGAAAGTCCTATGATTGTTTGACCCATTCATCCACCCTGACCTCCTCCCTACGTGAACTTTTTAACTCTGTATACTATTCCTTCATAATTCTACAGCCACCAGAGGTCACCAACTAACTATTTTTAACCTTCCTGCAGTGATCCAGCTCATCAATAAATGATAACGGCCTACTGGGCCAACTAGGAGGTAGAATAGGACCATATCAACTCAAATCTATGCTCCAGGTAACAACTGATAACGACCATTTAATTGGCTGATTACGGACTCTTTATACTATGTAACCTATAACTCCCGTCATAATTACTACGACCACAAGAGGCAACCCTGCACATGCATATCTGACGCTAAAGGGATACATTGAGTGTCATAGTTTGATGCATTGGGCCACTGACCAAGCTACCATACTTGACGAGTTGGGAGTGCGAACGCCTCCAAGTAAACATGGTAGCCTTCTGTTTACTTTAGAAACTGGCACACAGAAATTGTGGTAATGAATATAGTCGTGAACAGTTTGTTGACCTGTAAAGGACTTCAAACACTACATACTGTTTTCTTTGGTCTTCCCATATATTCTGCATATGCTAAAATGCTGTGTAGTGTAAATGTATGCATGTTCAAACTATTTTAAGCTGTTTGAAGTCTGTGTGGGAACAAAGTGAGTGTACAATTATGAACAAACTAAGCACAACCATAAGGGATGATATAGCCTTAATCAGTATGAATATATTATCATCAGAGCGCGCTGTAGTTCTCAAGCAAAAACACTGAAGTTCAGAAAAAAAACGGATTTCCAAATTCAAGAAAATGTTACAGGATATAAGAAGCGGATGTAAAAGGAAGCTGGCCAAACTGAGACTAAAAATAAGATCAGAAAAAAAAACACTAAAAGACAAGTAGGAAATAAGATACTCAGAAAGGATTTATTTTCATAATGGGCTCTCTAGGGTGAAAAAAGTATTAATCATGAATTGGGAAGGCGCAATGAATATTTTATTCAAACAGTCTAAATTGGGTCAGGCTGTTTCATATTAGAAGATATGAGAGATAGACTGTGACAGTAATGGAGTGAAATACAGTAGAGCTAGATCACATAAGACTGATGGAGACAGAAAAAGAGACAGGAACGAGAGAAGACACTGTTTCCGTTCAAGTGTCGGGAACATTTGAAGCAAACTTTTGAAATGTCATGAAATTTAAATACAGTATTAGCTGCTTTATTTATATATTCTAATGTATTGAAACAGTATGACTAGAGAGTATAATATTCAATTGGTTGCTTTGGAGCAGCGGAAAAAGCTGTGAACACATCATTGACATTATTAACACCTTATATAGTTGATATGGACTTATTCGTCTACACAACAGGCAGAGACAGAACAAACTTGTTAATTACATTTAATCGTAAATTAATCACACATTTTTATCTGTTTAATACTATAATCAATATGGGAGTGGGCAAATATGATTGCTTTATGCAAATGTATGTATATATGTATTATAGGAAATCAATTTACAACACAAAACGATGACAAATATTGTCCAGAAACCCTCACAGGTACTGCATTTAGCATAAAAAAAATATGCTCAAATCATAAAATGGCAAACTGAAGGCCAACAGGCAACAACAGCTGTCAGTGTGTCAGTATGCTGACTTGACTATGACTTGCCAAAGACTGCACGTGATTATCATAAAGTGGGCATGTCTGTAAAAGGGTAGACTCGTGGGTACCCATAGAACCCATTTTCATTCACATATCTTGAGGTCAGAGGTCAAGGGACCCCTTTGAAAAATGGCCATACCAGTTTGTCTTCACCAAATTTAGCATAAGTTTGTAGTGTTATTTAACCTCCTTCGCAACAAGCTAGTATGGTACCAATGGATTCCTTAGGTTTTCTAGTTTCATATGATGCCAATATTTTCACTCTGGATTTAACAATGAGCCCGCTACAACCTAAAAAACCTCACAAGTTGCGTTAATGCAATTAGTGGCGTCAAAACGTTATTATCGTGCTAACTTTGACAGCCCTAAAAAGTATTATCTGAAAATAGTGTGCACTGACTGCTTATTTTATGGAGCAATAAAGTTAATACACAATAAATCTTATTATATTATATTGTATTTTTTACATGTATTATGTGCATGGCTGTTGTCCTTTTTCATACAAAGTAGTTTAGACACACACATCCTCATTCATTCACTCACACGTAGCATTTTCTCTCCCAGTGGCTGTCAGCTGGCATTGCAGCGTCTACTGACAGACTGTGGGATCATTCACTCGCCTCCACTCTGCAATCCAGCAGAACTGTGTGGGGAGCTTAACATCTGACATCGTGTCACGCCGCTTGAGTAAAAAACCTGCAGCATACATCGTTGTTGATATGCGTTTGAAATTCGAAATTAATTAGCTATTTGTGTGTGTCTGCACGGTTATGTTAGCCTGGAAATGTCTTTGCCGTGGCAATAAAGCACATTTGATTTGAATGGAAGAAGAAAGAGAGAGCGGGAGGGTGAGAGAGAGAGAGGTGGGAGGATGACAAACAGTTTCCATCATCATCCTCGAGGCAAGAGGAGGCTGCGTGCTTACATAAGAATACACAAAACGCAGCACACATATGCATCTCCGCACTCACACAAAGACCTTGTTTTTGTTTGTTTAATGCAGATCAGTAAATGGGGTTGGCCTACGGAGCAAAGCATTGTGGGAGGGCATGGAAAACATATTATGGCATTAGCTTGTAATGAGACATTGTTGGTTTTACGTGTGTGCTTGTGTATGGTGTCTGGAAATAGCCTGTGTGTCTCTCTCATCTCCGTGCCCGTCTAACCCTCATCTTATTTTCAACTGTACAGAGAGAGTAGGAAGTCACTACTGAGCTAGAATGCAGTTGAAATGATAACCAAGGAGCAGACATGTTTCATCTTCGAAACAATTAAGAATAAAACAGCTAAATCCTCAATGGGAAACCAGAGCGCGGCAGAGACGATATGTCTTACAGGAGGAGCAGTTTCTTCTTCCCTGCACATGTCAACTATTGACTTTTTTTTCCTGTGTTGGTGCAGAAGCAATCAAACAGCTACAATCTCTAACAAGCATACAAGACAATCCCCAACAGCCCCGTTAGTTCTGACTGTTACCTTGAATGTGAATTACTTGAATGTTCTATTTCCGTCTAACTAGATTTCCACTTGAAAGGAGATCCGAGCAGACTTTGAATTTGCACAGACGAGGGCGACAATGTGGTTAAATTGAGACTTAACCAATTCATATTTCATTCTAAAAATCCCGAATCAGATATAAACCAATTTAAATGTAATCATCCTGAGATAGAGTCCGAAATGTGTGGTGAGTTAACCTGCCCCCAAGCAGTGCACATCTGTGAACACCTGTGTTGCTAATGTTGCACCGGAGTCAAACGGCATTATCTTCAAGATCACGCCGTCTACGCCATTCATTCATATTCCTGTGTGCATGTTATTGGAAAGCACAGTTATGCCCTTGCTAATGACACCTATTAGAGATTTCTATTGGAGATGTTAGATGCAATTAGGGGGGGAAAAAAACATCATTTATCCAATCAGAATAAGGTTATATCTCATTTGCTTTTTCCAAACGGCCGAATATAACAGCCAGGTTAGTTACACAGGCCCTTCCAGATTGTCATATTTTTCTTTTATAGCTAAGGATTAATGGTAATATTTACTAATTAGCTAATTAACAATTACTTTGCTATGCCTTTACAGCGCTGCTATGTACACTGACAGATGTGGCTGTGTTAGGCTGCAATGTTTGTTCTGTACTTGTTGTTTTGTACTGCAATTTATGATTTCATTTTCATTGGGAACCAAAAAAACACAAACAATCCCATGCGTTATGGGCCAAATGTTTAGCATGACACGGAAATAAATATTAACCCCTTTGTGCACGCAACTGAATTTTGGAATTTCCTTTGTAAATGTTCCCTGGGCTTGCCAGGGAAGAAGAAATTTTCAAAATCGGTCAAACCATTTGGCTGAAAAGTGTTTCTTATCATACTATATCTAGTCTCTGGGCACATGGGACTACTGATTTTGCAATAGACTCCGTCTATATTTTAGGAAAAAAACAGTAGTCCCATGTGCCCAAATACTATAGTGTGATAAGAAAATGGCTGTATTTCAGAAACTACAAGGAGCACAATCAAGTATTTGGTATCTATGAGCTCATAACAAGTTGAATATTAAAATATGCACACATATACTGTGTAGAAAAAAAAAAGATTATTAATAAATGTGTATTGGTATTTTTCCTTATCATACCAAATATAGTCTTTGGGCACAAATGGGTTAACTACATGTAGCTACTCTCACTAACAACGAATCAGTTTATGCTCAATCAGAAGTTCGTAAGACACGTTGCCCGACTATGTTGGGAGTCAAAAGTGTTAATAGCTGCTCCCAACGGCCACACTAAGGGGGAAAGCAAAGCTAAGCGTCTAACGTTATGTTCACACTACGAACAACAGAAGCAACAAAACAGCGAAGCGTAGCCAGCTACATTGTCACAGAGTCGCCGTTGAAATGTTGCTCAAGCACTCGTTGCCGTGCTTTTGTCGTTAAATAGCACCAGAGACTGGCTAACGGCGTTTTTTTTAGACGGAACGGGGTGAAACAAAAACACACGATTGGTTGACGCTTCACTGCGTCATGGGAGCGCTGAAAAAAAGTTGAAACCAGCTCAACCTTATTTGTAGCGCATCACGCCGCGACAAGTTACGGGCGTCAGTTTGTATCTTCATGTCACCGGCTTCCATTGAAAATGACTTGTAGAATGTTGCGGTGTCGCACGTAGTGTGAACATAACTATAAAGAAGGTGGAGACAAGCAGTTCTGACATAGTCGGCTGTACTGACCCTTTAAATGCTCAGTGTTTTCTACCCTCCTTAACATATGTTGCAGTGTTTGCCTTTAAACATTAAATAAAGAAAATGCACATCTCTTAAGATTAGAAATACCATAACCTTTCCATTAGCAGCCATTATAATCCAATCACTGATGATAACATTGCATATTTACATAATGCCCTGTTCTCCCAACCGTAACAAGGTGCTGGGTGGGGGCGCCTTCTTCTCATCTGCATATGACTCAATAATGACCACCATTATTTCTTAATTTATAGCCATTGCTTTGTAATTATTGGGCAGTAATTTACCTTAAATCCCCAGGGGCAGTCAGACAGAACACAATATTGGCAGCTCCATCAATAGTCAGAGCTCAGCATTGGCAACCATCAAGAAGAAGGCTGATTGCAAATTACGTATGGTTAAGAAGTATTTCACTTTGCCCTCAGAGGCCAATATCTCCTCTACTCTCACCACACTACTTGACATCTCTAAAAACTTCCTAGCTCTTATGTCACTTTTATGTTTTCCTCCAAGATTTGCATTTTACAGAAGGAATACTGTGAAGGCAATAATGGCCTGGCCTTTACACTCCTTACAATTAGCTGGTTTGGGGACATCATCTTGGTGGTTTTTAAAATTCATGTTTGACTTTGACAGTATAAAGCCATCACCAGCACTCTGTCATCCTCTGTAATAATGGAGGGTTGGATGTTAACATCTTGTATCCTCATATCGACAGTGTGCATTAATTCTCCAACCCATTTATCTAAAGCTACATTTTTGGTCCTTCCTTCATGGTGTTACAGAGACTGAAATCAGATGTGTTTTAACCTTCTGGGAATACATTGTTTACTTGTAAAAAGTGTGAATCTAAATTAACTGAGTGCTAAGAACAATGCTGGGCCCCATTTGCCAAATCCATGGACCTTCTTAAGATTAATAGTTGTTTCCCAGAAGCATCATAACTGAAGACACCCTTAGATATGATCGTAGCAAAAAGAGCGCCTCCTACCCTCAAGTTAGTGTTCATAACTTCAAAGAGCGCCATAAAGACTCTGGAACCTACAAGAGGAACCACAAACTACATGTTCCATTGACATTTGAATTGTTTTTGTTCATTTGTAGGTCTATACTTGTCCTAATGTTCTGTTCTGTTGGCTGCGCATTGAGCATCGCGTTCATACTGAACAATTCCAGGCATAAACACATTTATTTTGGGTACTTAGAGCTGCAGTGGGTAGAAATGGAGTAAATATGATTAAAAAAAAGTTATTTTTATAAAACGGTCACTATATCCTGACAGTAGTGCATGAGACAGGTAATCTGAAAAAAAAATCTGTGCCTCTTTGTCCTCCGGTGCTCCTAATGGCATCAGCAAAGATTTCACAGACCGGAGGAAAACAACCAATCAGAGCTGATCTGGAGTCTGCTGTACAGCTTCCGTCTATGAGAGCCACGAGTCAATCACTAGCGAACTCCGACCAAACGGTCAAACTAGGCAGCGCTGATCAAATATGAATCAATATTATGTTACTCTAATGCCTATTTCCGCCTCAAATATTTTCAGAAACATTGTACTGTTTAGCTGTAAAATAAGAAAGTTTGTGACCCGGCAGCCATGTTGAGATCTGTTGAGGAAATACCAATCACCGCCCACCAGCCGGAGCACAGCCAATAGGAACGCTTTCATTTGAAATGACCTGTGACTGATAAAAGTCTTCCATCACGGGCTAGATTTTTTAAAGCCTGAAAACAGAGCCATGAGGAGGTGCAGAAGTCTAGTTTTCTCTCAGAACATTCAAATTACGATATGCTGAGAGGTTATTATGAAATGTTTGCCCAATGATGCCAAAAATATGTTGCTGAAGCCTTAACAGCACATGAACTTTGTGATGTATGCATTTTTGATACAAAGTTTGGATTACACATAGCTAAATTTGTCAAGTTAGTTTAAAGTGCATTCAGCATTCTCATCCTTACAATGGGAACCACTACCGCACACGCTCTTAAGTTCTGCTTTGGAAAATGCTTGAAAATGTGAGTATCCATAGAAATGCTTTCCGAAAACACTCGTAACTTCTAAGATCGGTTGTTATCTCGAAGCAAGGCCAACATCTCTGGTTAAGAAAGAGAAGAAAGCTACTCAGCCAAATAAAATATAAATGAAAAAGCATACCCAAAATACAAAATACAGACAGTCTGTGCTTGAATAAACCGTGGACTCCTAATGTATCCTCCATCCTCTTATCAAAGTTACTAAATAAAGACGTTATATCTTTCCCCCCCCTGTGAGTCCAGTTGGAGGCTGCACTTTAGACTTGGTCAAGTTTGAAACAGACTATGAAACTGTTGGTTCCAAGCCAGCCCACTGAGTTGTTTACTTCCTGAGAAAAGCTGTCTTGACCTTGTAATTTCCAACCGAGGCACTCAATAAGAAATGAGACGCAGAGAGCAAGAGAGGAGAGGGAGAGATGGACAGAAAGACACAGGTAGAACTGTGGCGCGCTAGCAGTATGTCACAGGGGTGTATTTGTGTGCGTGTGGGCTCGGTTAAATAATTCACACTGATCCAAACATGAGCACACTCTTTCATTATTTACAGGCAACACACACAATCTTACACACACACACACAAAAGTGCCACATTTAATGCATTCTGCATTGAAAAAAAAAAGGCAGTCGAAACGAATTACCATACATTTTTAAGAAATGTTACGCAGCAACAGAGAGAGAAGGACAAGGAGGAAAGAAATAAAGGTGAATCACAGCAGGAGACATGGAGACCAAGAGAGAGCGGCTATGCGGGGACAATATTAAACTTGCATAAACCTTTTTTTTCTCAATGTTTACCTTGCTGCTTGGTGTCCCATCGAGTCATAGCAATAAAAATAGTACTTCAAAGTGAACAGAGTGGGGTTGTGGTCAGGTCAACTGCTGCTTTTCCAGTACTTTCTTCCCCCTAAAGCCCACCCTACATGGGCAACAACTTCTTGAATATGAATTCAAGAACGTGGAAGTCCGTCCCTAGCTACAGCCAAGATGCCCTTGAGCAAAACTCTTGAGCTGCCCTGCCTGCTCCACTGAAGCTGCTCAGTAGCTAAAAGTAGCAGACTGAGGTAATACGGTACTAGGCAGCTCCCAGGTGTGTGCCGAATTGTATGAATGTGAAGCAGAAACAAGCATTAATACATTTATTTATAATTTAAAAAAAAAGCCCACATATAGCACTTCCTCAAAGTACAGTGCACTTAGAAAAATTCTGCAAAAAAAGAAGATTAAATCAACTGCAAGAGCAATGGAAGCCAAACAATAAATATAGTTTAAGTGCAATATAGCAATATAGCAATATAGCAATATAGCATATATATATATATATATATATATATATATATATATATATATATATATATATATATATATATATATACCCTACATTACAGAGACAGTTAACAACTTTAGAGAGTTTTCTTTCATTGTAATTCCCTAAAGTTATGGGCTGCTTAAAGGGATACTTTGCCGATTTTCAACCAGCTTTGTATCATTACAATGTGGGTAGTATATGCACATGAACAATGTTGAACTTCCTTCCATGTTGCCAGCACCCAAAGGCCCCGCTCATTTACCGGCAAAAGTATGCTGGGTGACGTGTTTTGCGAGTGAAAATGTTGTGTTTGAAAGGCTAAACGCCAACAGATATGGATTGAAGCAGAATATTTTGTTAAATAAAAACATGTTGTGAATTTTGGAAATTATTATATTTATCTTTTTCAATAAATGTTTCTTATATGTTGTTTGTTATGTTCATAGTGTGATAAAAATCAAAGATTTTAGGTGATTTTAGGTGCTGAAGGGCATAAAGAACCTGAACGTGAATCTATATACATCTCTGTTGATACTCAAGAAACCCCTTCAGCTTCAATTTTACATGTACAAAGACAAACTGCAACGACTGTAGAGCTTTTACACTGGTCTTCAACTGGCCCCAGGTTGCTTTGGCATTACAGTATTGACTAGTCACACAACGGACATATTCTAACTACAGTCCTGCTATAACAGCCACGAGCTGAGCTACACACCACAATAATGCAAGCCCACACATACACCGCTGTCTTACCTTGTTGCCCAAAGAGAAACTTTCGAGATATATCGGATCCTAAAACTACCAAGTTAAATTGGATGCAACTGATTTTGAGACATTTATTATTCATTGCAGACCATGCGAGTCAAACAGTTTTAATAAACACAAACAGCTCTTTTGCAAAACTTGAAAGTGGCAGATGGATACAGATCTGCAGTTTCATCAAGTATAAGCTAGAGCCTCACACTGCTCAACTGAGACCGAGTCATTTTGTAAACACAGGGAGTTCTGGTGGAGTATTTACATCCAAATAGGACATTTTGCTAACTAATTAAAATGATTTTGATTGATTTTAGAGATCTGAGGTAATCATCCCCTTGATTGAAGTACGCATTCCGTCAATGGTGACATCATCATTATCTGTTCTGTTCAGGTGGCAGATGTGTGAGTATTCAGTTAATTGGTTGCACTTTGATACCTGAATCTGATGCAGTGACCCTCACAAATATGGAAAGGTGTTCCAAATGTATCTCAACCAGGTCTTATATCATCCTCAGTGAGTATGTGTGTGTGTGTGTGTGTGTGTGTGTGTGTGTGTGTGTGTGTGTGTATGTGTCTGTGAGTATGCACGTGCTATGTTCCCTTTAGTGTGTCAGAGACTTATCAATACCCACTGGCTAATCACCACAGTATCTAGGTTAAATACAGATCACCACTGTATGTGTGTGTGCTTGTTTGCATGTGTACACATACAAACATACATACATAACCACCACAATAACTAGGCTAAATACAGCTTGTGTGTGTGTGTGTGTGTGTGTGTGTGTCTGTGTGTGTGTGTGTGTGTGTGTATGTGTATTATTCCTTGCATAAAAATACCTGCATGCCACTGTGTGTGATCGCTTCATAATACCTGGGAGCGTGACTAATCTAAATTTATCCATCAAAAGCTACTTGTCACTTCACAGTCATAGAATCATTCACCGGTGACTGAAGGATGAAACGTTACAGTTTATCTATAAATACTCCCATTTAAACTTGTCACAGACATCATTATAATGTGAATAATTAGCCATTTCGGCATCAACAGGCATCCCCATAACTAACAGACAATATTGGGGGTTCAAAACAAAGACATTTTGTTTTGGTTCAACATGGCAACCAATTTCTAACATCAGCTGTACTGACATAAGGCTGGTCGTCAAGATATAAGAGAGGGGATCGACTTTTGAATTACCAACGTAGTGTAGATGAATGCTGTGTGTAGCTCCCTTTACAACTGGAGCTTAAAACGCAATCTGTCCACCTCAAAGGGCCACGATTGCTGAGACATTGTGTCTCTGAAAGCTGGTTACTGGATTCACCTGCTCTATAAAGGAGCTAAAACACTCTGTAGTGCTCAATAAAAAAAAAAATGTGAAGATTGTAAAGTCATGGTGCTTAAGTTTAAGGTAGCTGCTATAGTGTTGCAACAGCCATGCTATGCAAAGAAGCTGCGTTTATGTTCTAAATCTGGAATCCGTCTGCCACATGAGCTGAACAGACGGCTAAGACTGTTTACTGGCAGGGGAGAGCTCTCCATGGTGCTGAATGCACAGCTACAGGGATGTCAAACAACTGAACGTGCCATTGAGGGCAGAGAACCTGTATGCTCTTATTCCATTCAGACAAATACAGAAGGTGTTCTTTGTCAATGTGGGGCCATCTCTCCACACTGTTTAACAGTCCATATGTACTCAACCCCTACGGTGGAGGAAAAAAAAAATGATACAGCATAGTATCGCGATATTTTACGTGGCAATATTGTATCAATGCAGAGACGTCAAGTATCCATATTTTATTATTCAAACTATTGACCTCTTAACAATTTGCCAGGCAGGAACAACTGCTTTTCAGAGGTCGTAGCGGGATCAGTCTTTAAGCTAGAGTGAAGATACAGGCATCATATGAAACTAGAAAACATAAGGAATCGGTTGGTACAACTATGTCATGTTAGATTGTCGAAAAGAATGCTAAATCACTCTCCAAAGTTGCAAAGTTTCAAAGTGGTCCCTTGACCTCACATCTCAAGACTCTGAGATGAGCAGTTTACTTTTGAATTATTCGACTGAGGTAGCGTCTCAAATTTGGGTAGGAAGACAATTCCAAAGAAGGGGGGCTTGGTAAGAGAAGGCCCTACCGCCTACTGATGTTTTATTTATTTTTGGAATAGTCAGGAGATCGGCATTTTGATATCAGAAAACCCTAGCAGGTATGAGGAGTGAGTAGGGTAGATATTAGGTTGGTGCAAATCCGTGTAATATTTTATCATTTAAAAGTAGCATCTTGAAGTCTGATCTAGCATGTACAGGGAGACACGTTGAAATGTAATGAAATAAGAACAGGGGTAATATGATCAAATTTTCTACTTTTGGTTAACATCCTAGCAGCAGTATTTTGTACGAGTTGTAGTTTGCTAATAGTTGATTCAGGTAAACCAGAGAAAAGTGCATTGCAGTAATCAAGCCTAGATGAGACAAATGCATGAACAAGTATTTCAGCATCAGCCATGGAAGAATGGGATGATCATCTGGTGCATGGTTGTGGTCCTTTCTCCCCCCTGGAACAGAATGGGGTGAATTCCTTAGATCACTGGTTGTGGCTATGTTCACAGAGGTCCAGTGCCATCTGTCTTTGGACCTACTAAAGCATTCAGCTCTGTACCCCAGATACACCAGAACCAGGCTGGAGGCAGTTCCTGGGCATAGTGGTGGATTCCTAGACTGAGCTGTTGATGTTCACAAAGAAGAGGCACATGCCACTCAGGGACTCACGATTCTGGAAGGCGGTCGAGATCACACTCAAGCTGCGACTCTGTCTCCTAGGGCTCATGGTATCATCAGTCCAGGCTGTTATAGTGGATCTACTGTAAATGTGCCTGGTTCAAAGGTGCCTCTGGCATCTAAGACGGAGCTTGAGCAGTCCCCTACAGGCCACCGCGGTTGCCCTCAGGCGGTTATGGTTAGGCTTGCTTGTGGGAGAGCCAAGAGAAAATTGGCAAAGGATGTGCAATGTAGCCAGTGATGCATCTCCAATTGGTGGTGGCAGATCCCTCCTGACAGGGTGAAAGACATCTGTGGCCCAGGGGTAACCTGTGTCCTTGAGCTACGGGAAATACTTCTATACTTCTGCCATTTTTCTCTAAGTTGCCAACACTTGGAAAGAGCAAGTTAAGTTTTCTTGCCATTCTTACATTGTATTAACCTATCAAAATGCATTTAATACATTTGAGTAAACTAAACAAAATTAGATAAAGTAAACATACCTTAAAACTAGGGCTGTCAATCTATTAAAATATTTAATCGCTATTAATGGCATGATTGTTCATAGTTAATTGCGATTAATCTCAAATTAATCACGTTTTTTATCTGTTCAAAATGTACCTTAAATGGAGATTTGTCAAGTATTTGATACTCTTGTCAACATGGAAGTGGGCAAATATGCTTGTTTTATGCAAATGTCTGTATATATAAATTATTGGAAATCAATTAACAACACAAAACAATGACAAATATTGTCCAGAATTGCTCAAATCATAACATGGCAAACTCAAGGCCAACAGGCAACAACAGCTGTCAGTGTGTCAGTGTGTGGACTTGACTATGGCTTGTCCAAAACTAAATGTGATTATCATAAAGTGGGCATGTGTGTAAAGGGGAGACTCGTGGGTACCCATTTTCATTCACATAGCTTGAGATGAGGGATCAGGGTACCCCTGAAAAATGTACAATGGCCATGACAGTTTTTCCTAGCCAGAATTTAGCATAAGTTTGGCATTATTTAGCCTCCTTTGCGAAAAACTAGTACGACATGGTACCAATGGGTTCCTTATGTTTTTTAGTTTAATATGATGCCAGTATCTTCACTCTAGTTTTAAAACTTAGCCCGTTATTGCATTAAAGAAATTAGTGGCGTTAAAACGAATTTGTGTTACGTTGTATTATTGCATTAACTTTGACAGCCCTACTTAAAACCAATTGCTCATAGTTCAAGGCAAACGCTTCCCTAAATTTTCTTAAGTAAGATCAACTTGCCAGATATTATAGTGTAGTTTCTCTCAGCTAAAAGTCCCAGCCCAGGTGGGTGGACTCCAGGAAGTTGCATTTCTTCCCCTCGGAACAAACACTATGGCTCATCGATGACCATGGCCCATCGGCACCGGTGTTATTTGTTTTGTCAAATTGTCTTGCAAACAATCTTAACAAAACCCCTGCAGTGATTCCAATACAGTAAACCAATACTTACCCCCGCTCCCTCACTTATTATATAATTATTCATCATCATTATTATTCCTGGGCACCATATGGAGCTTTGCGGTTTCAAAACAGTGTGATATTAACTCTAATTATCAATGAAAACTTGACATCTCATCTCTTTGCTCTCACCACCCACTACATCAGTTAAGCTTGTTTACCAGATGAGAGAGTCATACTGTAAACAGAATGCGAGAAAATGTTGTTGGAATTAATAGGTCAGCTAACACGCAGAGTAGCAGAGGTGCTATGCAATGAGTAAAAAGGGATACATTGAGCCAAATAATGAAGATAAAATTTTAAAGATGCACTGTAAAATATTAGATTTATGCAGCCTTTCATCATTATACTGTAACGTATGTTTATCTGCTTTAACATGAAGCATTACACCACTGCTTCTGGTAAATGCTGACAAATAGTCTGTAAAGTAGACCATTTTTTCAGAAAACAAACACACACACATACACACACACACACACACACACACACGCACACACACACACACGCACATGCGCGCGCAAACAAACAAGTCATTAAGAAGGCGTAGGCAGCACATTTCCTGTTGAGGGACTTGACAGCATATTTCTCCAATGAGTACAGTCATCTACGTCCATATTTGGACAACCGCAGTGCACTTCCTCTCTAAATGTTCCACATACATCAGCATTTAACAAAGGCATAATGGGACAGATGGATTAAGAGAGAAAAAAAAAAAAAGAAAGACAGAGAATGAGGACAAATCAGAGATGCAGTGGAGCACAAACCCCACCTACATGTAATCTATTTTTTTTTAAATGTGCATCTGCTTGTGTGCTTATTAATTTGTTTATTTAAAGATCATATTCCCTATACCTATATGATGCCATTCCTCCCAGGGCACACTAAAAGGCACACTGTGGCATTTCACAAGACACTTAGTACATTAGACAATTGTACACCAAACATTAGCAAGGACCGAACTATTGTTTGACCTAGTTAGACCCACTATTGTGGTACATTATAGAGTGGTGCGGGGATGACATATTTTTTTAGGCCAACCAGGAAGCTAGCATCACCCTGGTTCCCTTGACAAAAAGCCAAAGGTATTTTTCCATTGGGTTTCGGATTATCGCAGAAAATAAGCTCTGTGGCAAACAAACTTTTATGATAGTTACACGTTTTATTCCATAAGATAATCTCCACAAACGAACACCACTTTTATGATTTTTTAAGCGTAAATGCTATCGCCACAAGTAAAAAGCTAACGTTAGGCTATAAACATATATATAAATATAAACCACGCTATAAACCACAGCTGCATGAATTCACATCACCATCACTAAACTAAAGGCGGACTAACTAAACTAAAAACCCATTCGAAAAACCCATTGACTTCCAGACGAGGGAACCGGATGTGCTAAAATCCTAACTCATTTCTGGGTTTTAGGACTCATTCCTGCACCACTCTATTATGAGACAAATATACAAAAACACATTCTGTGACATGGCCCTCCATACTCTTTAAATGCCAAGTATCACTTTTTCTACAGTCCTACGCACACAGCTTCAACATGTGGAGAAATCCAAAGCTATGATTGGACGGTCACTATTTGGGGAGTGGTTTAGCAAACTGTCAATTATTTTACTCTTAAAGGGGAACACCATGCACCTACCTTAAGAATTCCAATATGTTTTTTTTCCATGGCCTAGGAAAGTTCAATCAGTATTTGTGAACATGAGCTACTCTCTCTCAAAGCCAGAAACCAGAGAAGTAAGTCTCAAACTTGTGATGTCATCAGGTATAAAGTCCGGAGCTGCTCCATAGACAATGAATGGGAGTGGACTCACCAAATAGTTGTTTTCTTTTTTTTAGACACAAATGAGCTTTATTCTATTGTAGTGTTCTCAGTTGTGAAACAGAAAATTTAGCCATATCTCGAATATCTCTCCAAATTCATTGTCTATGGAGCAGCTCCATACTTTATACCCAATGACATCACAAGTTTGAGTTTTAGCACTCTTTTTTGGGGATTTGAGAGAGAGTTATTCATGTTTACTAATATTTTTTGGACTGTCTTAGACCATAGGAATAACATGTATGAACTTTGAAAATGGGCGTAGTTCCCCTTTAATATTCTGCATAAACAACCATATAAAATAAAGCAACATGCTGGCTTGACGGCTCACTGTGTATCCGTGCAGGAGCTCTCTAGGATGCTGTGTGTGTTCGTGTGGTGAGGGGTGGCCTCTGGACATGGGTACGGATACAGAAATGAGCATTATCTACTCAACTCAGGCCTACATTTCACACATCGGCAGTGTAGAAATTAGAAAAGCC
Organism: Sebastolobus alascanus; assembly: GCA_916701645.2. Classification (NCBI taxonomy): domain Eukaryota; kingdom Metazoa; phylum Chordata; class Actinopteri; order Perciformes; family Sebastidae; genus Sebastolobus; species Sebastolobus alascanus. The sequence goes on along the minus strand of CAKAOJ020000030.1, from coordinate 5,058,696 downwards.
TCTGGAATGGCCTTTCAACCATTATGGGGCACTGCAGCTAAACTTATTTAAAAAAAAAAAAACACTAAAATAATAAGCAAAATATTAGGCAGTATGCAGGGTAGAAATGCAGCCTTAATTAGAGCAGAATGACCACAAAATGAACTCAGAAAACACCAGTGTTGTCCTTTTAATCTCCACAAGAAAACACATCTCCACCAAAGATATGAAAGATCCAGCACTACACACGCTTTCTGCTAGGAATTTTGGGATGTGCTGGAGCATCTATTTTTACCACAGGGAGGAGAAGATAGACACAAAGGGGAAGAGACAGATGGAAAGGTATACGTACTTGCATCGATAAGATAAAATAAAATGCAGAGAAAGAAAGAAAGAAAGAAAGAGAATAAAACCTTTTAATGTTGAACCAAGTGCTCAATAAAAAATAAAATACAGAGAAAGACAGAGAGGGAGATGAAGAGTGGAAACAGGCTTCGAGACAACAAAAAGAAATAAGAGATACCTAGCAGGAAGAAGAGGAGAGGGAATCGAGAGGAGAAAAAAAAAAGTGGCAGACATGTTGGCAAAGACACATTTAGCTGTAGGGGAGGAAGGATAGCATCTGCAAGCTGTCTGACTAAACACATCAGTTTTAAAGGGGAAACGGGGGCAGCTGAGGGAAGACAAATGTGGAGAGTTTGACGTGCATTAATGAAAGAGCTAAATTAAAAAGCACAACAGGGAATACATCCAACGCATTTTAAACAAAGCCCTCTTATGGCTGTATATCCACAATACAAATTCACCCAAAGCAACGTCCTAAATAATGTACACTACCTCATGTACCATGCAAACACAATCAGTTGCATTAGCTGCGCGCTAATGTGACAGGGAGTTGTGGGGATTATCTTTGCATTCATCTGACTGTATGGTGAATGTATTTCACCTAAACCTCATACTATTTTCCAAAGAATATATTGTAATTGAGTTTCTACATTTCAGGAAGCCACTGTTTTCAGTTCATACCAAGAGAGGGTTGAAACTTTATTGACATAGACTATATTAGTCATAAAAAAGGTAGTGTTTGTAATTCCTTATTGTTGAGTTACTGCAGTTTTGAGCTGAGACTGTTTGGGAAAAATCTGTCTTTTTTTCTTCTTGGTTTTTGAGTATGCTGTTGACTGACACTATTGCCCCACAAAGCAATGCACAAAGGAGATAGAGGTGCCCCCACTGTGATGGTGAGACACCTTCAAGAATATCCATCCATCCATTCATTATCTGTAACCGCTTGTCCTATAAGGTATCGGTATCCCTTGGTGCACAATAAAGTATATTCATGTCTTGTTTACCCACTGCAGAAAAAGTATATTAAGTATGATCCTAATGCCCATTTTGTGAATACAATACACTGTGGAGGTCTATAGTAGTTTATTGCTCAGAATACCTACGACATAAATGTCATAGGTTTAAAGTGTCCTCATAAGCATCTCACTGTAACTGTAACATACATCCATAAGACTCATACAGCATACAAATACACAACACTTTCACAAACAACGGTTCGTATTATATCCTAAGAAAAATTATTTTTTAATTTTTTCATGCGTTCTCCTACGAATGTCCAGTAACATGAGTGATCAGTGCGCCTGTGCAAGCCCCTGCAGCGCATAACCCGTTTATGCAACAAAGCTACTTGGTTGTGTTAAGGAAAGATCATTGTTTGGATTAAAATAAGTATGTTGTTATTTAAATTACGTGCAGAATTAAGTACTAACATAACAAACGTAGTTGCGCAATTAATATTATGCACAGACTGAGAATGAGTTCGGCATTTTGGCCATCGCCATCTTGGTTTTTGGCCGTTGCCATCTTGCTTTTTCGAACCGGAAGTGACATGAGAGGGTTGAGCCAAGTACAAGACATTTTTAATCGATCAAAAAGGTTATAAATAACTTCCGTGAAGTGTAAACACACTGTGAAAGGATTAAAGTTCTAAGACGAAAACACGGACAACTCCCAGACCGGACAACGCCGTGGTAGCGACCTGTCAATCCGTAGGTAGCCACGCTCTAAAGCATACCCTGCTTTATGGTCTATTTTACTCTAAATGTGACCATAATTTACAAAATGAACATCATGCTGTACTGAAGAAGACTTGAAACTAGCGATCGAGACCATAAACTCATGTTTACAATGTTTACTGAGGTAATAAATCAAGTGAGAAGTAGGGTCATTTTCTCATAGACTTCTATACAATCAGACTTCTTTTTGCAACCAGAGGAGTGGCCCCCTGCTGGCTGTTAGAAAGAATACAAGTTTAAGGCACTTGCGCATTGGTGAAAGTCCTGTGTTTTGTTTGACCCGTTCATCCACCCCGACCTTCTCCTTATACGCGGTTGTACTATATCACCCGACTTCCTTAGAGACAGCCCTGCGCGTCATTGCTCACAATTAAGTGTGTTACATACAAATTACAATGCATTACTTTTCGTAGGTTTAAGTACGAACAGTAAATGAGAGCAGCCTGAAATAAATTAGTGTGTACCAGCTGCAGCTGAGTCACTTACGTTTGCAACACTCATACAGATGGATATAGATGTATTCACATCACCAGCAGCACATTGTCAGACAGGTGAAGACAACAGTGATGACAAAGTGATGGATATGGCGCTGAGAAGCAGAGGGAAGTAAAGTTGGAATGGTAGAGACATAAATAGAAAGAGAGACAGAGATGAAAAAAAGAGGCACAGTTGGAGGGAAGAAAGATGAGCTGGGGAGAGGAGATAAACTTTGACAAAGTCCTTCTTTGAAATGTGCTGGATGGTAGACAGTGAAGAGTTCATGTAATCTATGTACAACTCACTGAGTGTGTGGGGGAACTGCATTCTAAATACTACATACAAGTTAAGAGAGATCACTAGATTTGAGTTATGTTTGTAAAATACACACAAATACGGTGTTTATGTTGTCTTGCTGTGACAGCAAAGATAGGCCATAATAAGTGGAATTTTATTAGCAACTGAATACTTAATTGCAAAATTGAATCACTACTGACAACTTAATGTTGAAATGTCAAAAAGACAGAATTTATAGCATTGAAATAAAGGGAATTAAAGTATATTATTTCAGTAATATACTATAAATGTATTTGTATTCAAATTCAACATTAAGTATACAGCAGTGATTGAATTTCAGAATTAAGCTGATTAAAAGATTTGCCTTTCTTTGCTTCCATATATTTCTGTTCTAATTATTGCCATAAATCAATAGTGTCCCAGCATACAGTACATCATACGTTTTGAAAAGAATGCCTTACTCTTTCCACAACCATAAATCGAGTTTGTGTCTTTACAACATATTTTATTTTGCCAGTACAACCCTGTCTCCTACAAAATTACGTTCCCATGCAACTAAACGGCATTCTCAATTACATTTCGAGGGAAATGTATTTTTTCTCACGGATTACGGTCAAAACAGTTTTAAACACGTGGTTAACGTTGTAAATTCAAACAAAACAAAACAAAAACCCCAACAACACTACTTCATTAGGTTAAGGCAACACAACTACTTGGTTAGATTTAATAAAAAAAACCATCATGGTTTGGCTTAAAATTACTACGAAAGTGAACATTGACTTTTAGTTTGACACGGGACACGAAAAGCGGTCTCCTGGGGGAAAGTCCCATGTTTGTTTGACCCATCCATTACCCCTCCTGCTCCCCCGTAGTGGACTTCTGCGCATGTTTTATTCGGTATAATACCATGTATCTTTCAATAACATTATTATTCCACGTAATGTACTACGTCACCTGCTCTGCAAGTCGTACTACGTCACTTGCTGCGTTTTTCCACGGACCTTTTGTGATACAAACAGAATGCCAGAGGAATGCAGTTAAGTTGTATGGGAAAGTAATTTTTAGGAGACGGGGTAACATACATTATATCCACAGTACTCAAATGAACCTTCTTAGAGTGTTTCCCGCCATTCACTAAATCAGAGGGCAGCAGGAATTATGGGCGTAATTACAATTAATAATAGAATAATGTATTCTTAGATGATAATGCCATTTATGATGGCTAATATTAAAAAAGCTAGTATAATATATGACTGATATAAGAACAGTTAATATATGGCAACACAATGGATATTACATAAACGGTGGTGTGAGCAATGTTTGCAAATAACTTTTGACTTTTAACTTTAAAACAAACTCAAAACATGCATCCGCTGAGAGTAACTGTCTTAATTTTGTTTAACTCATCATAAACAATTTTTTTGTGATTCTTTCAGAAGTGCCGAGGTCATTACATCAACATTTTCTATTTCCTTTAACCTCTTATAACTCGAAATGTCATCACGAGCATAAAATACAGAGTGAAAACCAAACCAGACTCTGTCTGTGTCCCTAACCTCACTGTCTCTGTCCATTTTTGTCATCCATCAGTGGTTTCTAGCCAGGCTGTGGGCTTTCAGTATAAAATAAACAAGTATGGCTACCCTCACATCCTGTTTTACACACTCCATTTCCTACTGCTGCCTACGGTGAGGGAAGAACAGAAAGATGGAGAGAACAGCCGAGAATTTTAGAGAGGAAGCCAGAAATAATAAGACTGTGTGCGACGTGATGAGGTAGTGATAGAGACAGAAACTCACTTCCTATACAAAAGATAACAAAATCCTGAGGGGCATTTTTTGTGGAACACTATTGCGTTTCAAAATCTCATAAACAAGAAGAAATGGCATTAATACAGCAGAAACAAGAAGGGGAATGAACTGCTTTGTCTGTTTGATATAGATCAACACACTCTTCATATGTTTCCCACAAAACAAGTATCATTTGTGCTGTAAAGTAAATATCAGCAGGTTTAACAGCAACTCTGTTATCTAAATAGTATGTGTGGCTGTGTACACTGGTGGCAAGTCCAACTTAGTTCTACTCTATAGTCTGATTGTTAAATCCGTATATTCCATTCAACCAAACTTTGTACAGATGTGTAGACCAAACACCCATAGGTGAAACAGCACCAGTTCCTGTAATGGCACCTGTAGATCAGTAAGAAACAACTGAAGTGGCCTATCCGTCATAGTGTGTTACGGCGTATCCACACTGGGAACGGCAGGAGCGCGTGTGGCGGCTGCTGCATCGCGTGGCGGCTGCGTGATTCACGCGTCGGGTGTTCACACCAGCTGCATTTTAGCTGCATTTCTGCTGCTGCCAGCCCTTTCTTTCAACATAGAGTTTGCCTTTCATAATGGCCATTTCATTTCATTATAAATGTCATTTATATTCATTTTAGACAGAGAAAGGTTAAGAAATGTGTGGTAATTTTTAAATAATAGTAATAATCCAAAATTAAAACCCCTTACTATAATCATTCATCGAGCTCTGTAAGTCACTGCATGTTCCACAGCACTGTCTGGTCATATTTCAGAATAAAAACCCTGTGTTAAGAAATGAAGGAATTCTGTCCACAGAAAAAAACGCTTGAGGGCTTTAATTTTGAAATGAAAGCAGGAAGTGTTGATTTAAAAATAAGTCTTTACTTTTTTTCATCTCCGTAACATTTTCTACAGATACATACATCGAAACTGTAGTAATGTTGCTGATATGATGTCAATATACAGTCAATAGATCACCTTCACTGTCTGTGACATATTCTACAGATGTCTAGACATTGAAACTGTAGTAATCTTGCTGGTATGATGTCAGTATACTGTCAATAGATCATTTTCACTGTCTGTTGTTGCTGTGAACCGCGCGCGGATCGCATCAAAAATAGGCGAGAAGAGATGCGCGTCTCACGCGGGCAGTGTGGCCGCTCTAACCTGTTAACACTGACGCCGAAATAAAAAAACAACAGGTAACGCAGCCGCCACACGCTCCTGACGTTCCCAGTGTGGCCCAGGCTTTAGAATCAGTAAATCTTGATTTTTTTGTAAAGTCAAGAAGTAGAAAAGTCTAAAAAAATCTGTACTTTTCAGTGCGGCTTGGATAAAAGTTTTCTTTGCTATTGGTGAATCAGCACATTTTGCATACTAGCCATACATATTCAGATTCCCTGTATGGAGTCATTCCTGCAGAACTGTACCATATGTGGTAGAGTTGGAGGGGATTATGAAATGTTTTAGAGGAAAACAAATTCAGGACGCTTCCTCTTTACTGTACTGTATGTCTATGTTCTTTCAAGTATTGAAATATGCCTTACTGTAAAACCAATTGCCTACGGGGACAAAAATAAAATTGAAAGTACCCACATAAAAATAGTCTGTTTAAAATGTAACAGTGTATTGTATTTTTTCCTTTTCTAATGACTGTTTTTTTTTATTATTATTGTGTTTTACATTTCGACAAATCTATCTCCACCAACTCAGCTCCTGTAAAAATAAAAATACTTGACTGTGACATTGCTTTCAAGACAATTTAGTTTCTTAGCTGCTTGCTCAACCGTACAATGTCATTACATGTTACATGTCTTACATTTAATTTGCACAAACCTCTAGTAAACTTTCTTTAAACTGTTTTTTTGTTTCAAAGTCATGTTAAATGGAACCTGTGTTCTTTTGCTCATCTTCTATCAGGTATCTGTGTCATGCTGGGAGTGGTGTGTAAGTGTTTGCCTGCTGCTGCTGACCAAGGGAAAACAAAAGGAAAGAAAAGAACACTTTGAAAGTGTTCAGCATGACTAAAAACTGCACATAAAAGCAACAGAGGGAAAGAGAGAGGCAGTTTTAAGCATGACTAACTGAATACCTTGGGGTGTGTGTCTCATGTATTTGCATTTCCTCTCATGTATGAATTATCGTCCTTCCCTTGCTTTCTTCCCTTTTATCCCCCCCCCCCCTCCTCCTCCTCACACCTAGCATCCCACGGGGGCCAGAGGCAAAGCAGGTGGAAGAGGTTAGCTCGGTGACCCAGGCCAGGATGGCCCTCGGCAGGTCTCGGCGGCCAAACTCCCCCCAGGGATCCAGGCAGTCTTTCAACTCTCTGGGAGAGAGAGCACACACATCCAGACACAACCTGGCGAGATTATCGCACACACACATACACACTCCTCACAGGCTGCCAGAGGAGGAGGTAACGAGGAGGTTAACGGAGGAAAGCAGGAGGAGAAGAAGGATGAAGATGAAAAAGGGGAAAGTGGGAAATAAATTTTACAATTCAAGGTGGAGCGCAAAAAAGAATAATACATGGAAGGTAAAACGAGACGGGAGAAGGACGGAGAGGAGGAACAGAGGATGAAAAAAAAAAGAAAAGGATGGTTCTCTGGAAAATTTTAAATAGTGAAGAAGGGTCAAAAGAATAAAGGAGAGAAAATGTGACTGAATCCGCATCTCTGAAAAGGGTGATGGAAAGGTCAAACCCATCCATCCACCCATTCATCCATCTACTTCCACTTCACGTATTCTCTCCACCACCCCCACATCCGTCAATCCGTCCTGAACTCCTTGTACTTTCAGTCATTCATTCATCCTTCTCTCCATCTCCATCCCTTCCCTCCATCCCTCTATCCATCCATCCAGGCCTCCATTCATCAAAGTGAGTAGGGGACAGAGGGAGACTTGACTTTGACTTTGATCTGTTTTGCTGAGCAGTTGAGTCCTTCAGCACATGCACAAACACACACACACACACACACACACACACATGCACACACGCACACCCGCAAGGCTGATCCAGCTCTAAAGAGAGCATTAGTTCAAGTTGCTCTCAGAAGCTGCAGGGTTGCAGGTTGAATTCCCCCATTGGCGTATAAGCCTCTGAGTGAACTCCAAAGCATTGAGATGTGTGACACTTTGTTCATTAAAAAGATAAAACAAACAGAGGCTGCTGTTTGATCTCTCATCTCTCTCCCCGTCTGCCTGTCTCTGCATCTCTCACTCCCTCTTTCCCTGAAGCAGCAGAGCCTTCTCTAACGCTCAGCGTGTCTGCACATTCACGAGGAAAGATGACTGACAGGTGCTGAAAAGAAAGACGAGCCAGGTGGACCGAAAACACACAGATACACTTGCATGCTATATATTTTAGCAGTATGAACTACTATTAGGGGCCTGCCTGTTTGATTGTTCGACGTACTCTCGTGCAACGGTTCGTATGATATCTTCCGAAAAGTTAGATTAAGTTAAGTTAAGTTGTTTTGCAAATTAGTGACATTTGTAACGTGTCTTTTAGTGACATTTGTGAACAGTTTTCCCTGCTTATGTTAAGTTGTTTCCATATGTATTTTACTTAGTTTACGTACTTATTTCAAGCCGAACCGTGGTGTTTTTCCAAAATGTAACTAAGTGGTTTTGTTACCTAAACCTAAACCTAAGTGAATGGTTTTGTTGCCTCAACCTAACTGCAGAGGTTACTGTAGTTTTGTTGCATGGCGTAAAAATGACACACGAAAAGGCTAAAATGCGTCTTCATGACACACAGAATGTCAGTGTAATGTCGTGCTATTTACAGTATATGCCTTCCCGTGAGACCGGGTTCAATTTTACATTCATATTTTAAGGATTTAGCTATAAATATACTTAAATGAAGAGGCCAAGGTGTTGGTGGGTTCACGAGAGAGAGAGTTAAGATGAGAGGGATTATTTTGAGGATAACGACGAGCAATGATGAAGATTCCGTGAAATGCATGACAAACCACAGACACACACGCATGCATTTGTCCCAACCGTGAGCACTGGGTAACATGCTGTGAGAAATCCTCCACCTCTAGGTATGATTATATCTCAGCAAACACCCTTTATATGCATATGTCTGAGATTTGTTATGGTCAGAGCAGATTTCACGTGTGCCTGAGGCAATGTTACAGACGTATAGCTCACACACACGTAGACGTACACATACACATACACACCATGTGTATTTCATCCTCCATATCTGTTTCAGTTAATCCACTGGGTTTTTGAGAACATAGTGCAAAGGTTGAAAGAATACAGATTTACCCAGAATTAATCTTTCGATTAGATAGAGAGATAGATAGATAGATTCTTGACTCTTCTTCTTTTCCCTACCTTCTACCTTCTAATTTCCCACCTCTCTCTCTCCTCCCCGAACTTACTCCCTCCTTCCTTTCCTCCTGCCTCTTTCTAGCAGAGTTCAGCAGTCAGCTACATCCCAAAGGGACGTATCGAGGTTAGAAGTGTAGATCTAACAGCCTGCTGAAGAGAGGAAAAGGGAATGCAGGCTAGGGGAAGAGAGAGAGAGAGAGAGAGAGAGCATATCAGCAGCAGAGACTCAGGGGGTAAGGAGGTTAGAGGTGGAGAGATGACAGAGAAAGCCTATATGAAGATGACAAGCAACCGTATCCCCGCCTGAAAACATTGGTGGGGAGATAGGAGATGATGAGAGAGTAAGGGTGGGAGGAAAAAAGTGGGGCTGACCATGAGAAACATGTGGAGATGTATTAACAAAAAGGAAGAGCCATCATGCCATTGGTCAGACCGCAAGCCTGACTAATAAGTGGGCCAGCTTGATTTCCACAGCAGAGCCTGGCACAAACTGGTGTCAATGACACGCCCAGACTGGGTCAGCCTTGTTTTCACTACAGGGCAGCTAGTCCAATTTCCATGACAAACTCACAGAGAACCAAATAACTTTATTCAGGTTTCTACTACTGGGTCAAACAATGACGTAAAACGCTAAAGTAGTTTCCACTCGATGTCCGTTTCCACTACAAGGCCAAACTAAGGTCGCCTGGTATCCAGGTGACCAACCCAAAGCCTGCTGCTTTGACCCAGGCATAGCCTGCTTTCCTTGAATACTGTGACTCAAAGTCTGCTATGCAGCGTCAGAGTCTGCTACCAGTCTGTCCTCCATTACAGCAAATTATTAAAGGACAAAGTCAACATATCAGGAAATACACTATTTTCTTGCTGAGAGGTACACTGTAGATGAAAAGTTTGACATCACTCTCATGTCTGTGCACTAAATATGAAGAGCCAGCAGGAGATTAGCTAATAGCATAGCATAAAGACTAGATACAGGGGGAAGGAGCTAGCCTGGCTCTGTCAAAAAGTAAAACAAAAAAAAGAAGAAAATCCACCAACCAGCACATCTAAGGCCTCTTAATCCGTACAAAACAAAATTGCAAAATTGAAAAGTTGCTGGAACCAGTGGGCTACCTCCGGGTCTGAGAAGTGAAGCCAATGAGGAAGTGCCTTAAACTTGCATTCTTGCTAATAGCCAGCAGGGGGCGACTCCTCTGGTTGCAAAAAGAAGTCTGATTGTATAGAAGTCTATGAGAAAATGACCCTACTTCTCACTTGATTTATTACCTCAGTAAACATTGTAAACATGGGTTTATGGTCTCAATCATCAGTTTCAAGTCTTCTTCAATACAGCATGATGTTCATTTAGTAAATTATGGTCCCATTTTGAGTCAAATAGACCATAAAGCAGGGTATGCTTTAGGACGTGGCTACCTTGTGATTGACAGGTTGCTACCACGGCGTTGTCCAGTCTGAGTGTTGCCCTTGTTTTCGTCTTAGAACTTCAACCCTTTCAAAGTGTGTTTTCAGTTCATGATAGTTAATTGTAACATTTTTGGTCACCTAAAAATGTCTTACTCATCGTTGTACTTATCCCCGACCTCTTGTGCCACTTCTGGTTGCAAAAAACCAAGATGGTGACGGCCGAAATTCAGAACTCGAGGCTTCAAAACGGCAGTCCACAAACCAATGGGTGACATCACGGTGACTACGTCTACTTCTTATATATAGTCTATGGCTTGAATCATTTCTTGGTTGGGTGCAATAATTTCCCATGAAACAACTTGATTTTATATTTTCCGTTTTTTTGTAAAATTAAATAAAAAAAAGAGATGTAACATTGTTATAGCTTCATATTCAGCGTACAGACATGAGTAGCTCATCCAACTCAGCAAGAAAGCAAATCAGTGTATTTCTCAAAATGTTTTCTCAGCCTGGAGCAATGTATTCCTTTAAGCAAAAATCAGACATGAAAAGGACCTTACCTTCAGAGATGTAAAAGAGGATAACACTCTGCTTCAGGATTCACATGTTACCACGGCTACAACATCATGGAGGAGGGTAAAGGTCCAAAATCTTTGTTCTGTCTTCACTCACTATAGAACAGGAAATAAAGAGGAAAAAAATGGGTATTCAATATTGGACTCATAAATAAATAATAATAAACAAAAACATTTAAAGTGTATTTGTGATTACACTTTTTATTACTTTTTTTTTTACTTGGCCTACAGCCCAGTAAAGATGTAAAGGGTTTTCCAGCATTTACTGTGTTCAAAGCAGCTTAATAATAAATAAACTGCTTTGTTGGCCTTTAACGCCATTGTGCACCATTGAACCAAGTGGAGGTGTGCTAAGTTGAGAACACATGTCCTATAGACTGATGCCCCCGACACAGGCCTCACATGCTGTTGCTATACTGGATGTCAATGACTTCAACAACCCTTCCCATTGATCCAAAGATCCCCCTCTTCCTTCCTTCCTTCCTTCCTTAATCCTTCACCCCTTTTCCTTTCCCCATGTTTCTATTCATCCTCCCACCCATCTCTTCTTTTTATCCGATTTTCCCACTTGGATTTTTCTCCTCTCCATGCTTCACGTCTTCCCTCTATCCCTCACGTTTTTTTTTTTTTTTTCAGGTTTTCTCCTTCAAAGGATAGAGGACACAGCTGAAACAAAGGCTGCTTCTATACCAGCTGAGCCAGCAGGATGGAGTGAGGGAGGGGGGGGAGGATCAAAATGAGGCAAGGATGGAAAGAATGAGGGCAAAGAGTAAGGTGGAAGGGAGGGTGAGCAGGACAGGGCTGGCAAGAAAATGAAGAGGGGGCTAATGGGGATGGCAACAGTGAGAGAGGGAGGGGGCGGTGGGGGGACCTTAAGACAGGGAGGGATGTTACCGGAAAAAAAAAAAAAAAGCAGGGGGAGGATGGAGGGAGGTAGAAAAAGAGGAAAACGGGGATGAATGTGAAAGTGAAAAAGAGAAAAACGGAAGGAGATAAAGATAGATGCAGAGGAGAGTTAGAGAGAGCTCTCACATCAATAGTGTGGTGGTGTCTAGTTTCAGCAAAATAACACACACACACACACACACACACACACACACACACACACACACACACACACACACACACACACACACACACACACACACACACACACACACACACACACACACACCTACACTCAAAGAATTATCACAGTCAGCCAATAATGAAATCTGCCTAGAGCAGCACAAACACATGCATCCTGCATCACGTGCAGAATCTACCTTTCCTAAATCAGCCCATTGGATTGCAATCACAGGTATGACTGCCTAAACACTGTTTTCATCATTGTGATCTCAACATTACAGTACTGGTATAAAAAAGTTTTTGAAAACCTTGAAATTATTGGACTTATCAGACAACGTATTTGACTTTTAAATATTGGACAGAGTAGATAGATATATGGCATGAACTGAATGATGGATATCGTCTGTGATTTATTAATTCCCCACTCTCAATATGACCTTGGCAACACGGAAAAGCCATAACTAAAATTATACGGTGGTAGAATAGAGCCTCTTTGTCAGCAAATCTGCCAGGAGAAGTGAAAGTGATTGACTGGTATTAATATGTAGGACCACACCCTGAACTGCACGCAAGGCCATGAGCTTTACTTCCACTGGGAACTGGGAAGAGATACATAGGACAATATAATATATATAACACAAATTACCGAATGACTGATGTAATGAACTGATTATTATCTGTTTCCTTCTCCAACTATTTGTTTATTAATTAACCCCTTCGAAATTTTTAATGATGTTCAACCCTGAATATAACCCCGAAAGAAGCGCAACGATGACCACGAAGTGGAAAGTGCCTGCACAGCAGAAACCAGTCCAAGGCCATTATGTAACTCCACACCATACTTTGTTGTGGCAGCAAGGAGACAAATAAAAGTATCTGCCTAATCTCATCTAAAATTAGATAAGATATACTTTATTGTCCCCAGGGGGAAATTTAGCTTGGGCAATATTGCTGCACAGAGTTGCAATCAGTATAAAATAATACATGGAGAACAAGACAGTACAGTGGTACACCAGAGACACAGGAGAAAAATATATGTAAGATATTGACCATGCTCTGAGAGATAAAAGATAGCCTAAAAATACTCGGGCTGTCGAAGTTAACACGATAATAACGTGTTAATGCAAATTTGTTTCAACGCCACTCATTTCTTTAACGCATTAACGCAACTTGCGACCTTTAGTTTGCCTTACCTCTTAAAAATCGGACTATGAAACTAGAAAACCTAATTGGTAGTAACCATGTCATGCAAGCTTAAAACTACTAGCGCGAAAAAGGTTAAATAACGGCCAAAACTTGTGCTAAATTTTGACGACGAAAAACTGTCATGGCCATTTTCAAATGGGTCCCTTGACCTCTGACCTCAAGATAAGTGAATGAAAATAGGTTATATGGGGACCCACGAGTCTCCCCTTTACAGACATGCCCACTTTATGATAATCACGTGCAGTTTGGAGAAGGTCATAGTCAAGTCAACACACCGACAGCTGTGGTTGCCTGTTGGGCTGAGTTTGACATGTTATGTTGTTTTGTGTTGCTAATTGATTTCCAGTAATAAATAAATACACACATACATACATTTGCATATACATACATTAAAAAATGTCCGATTAATCGTGATTAACTATGGACAATAACACGATAAATCGTGATTAAATAGTTTAATTGATTGACAGCCCTAATACATAGGAGAATCATAAAAGCCATGAATTTATCTCACCCGTCATTGCTTGAAATATACTATCTGTGTGTCTGCCTTTATTAAAAAAGCATCAGTCGCCATCAAACTCGTGTTTCCATGATCTGACAATTGCACAAAGCATTAAAGTTGCACTATACAACATCATTACGTAAACCTTGGGTCATTTTGGTTAGCTTCTTGTAGATTCCCAATGGGAGAAGACAACTGGTGCAGTCTAATGAGCCTGCATCCCCAGGGTGAGACTACATTTACTCAGATTGGGTCTGGACTTTTGCGAGAGTGCGTGTATCCCTTTAATGAGCCCAGGTACCTGGGGTGACATGCCACAGTCAACATGGTTCCTGATGATGATGAAAGCTTTTAAGAATCCCCACGTGAAACAAGAATCACAATTCTGTCCACGGAAAAATGTATCCTAAAAATAATTACTTTCAATTATTCAATATCTTATGTAACTCCAAATTAGGAAAGGCTATAACTAGGCTGCACAGCTGCAGAAAGTCTGCTGAATTACAGCATGTTTATTCTTCTTTTTAGAGCTCACAGCATGGACACTATACAGACATCATACATTTATGTTTAGTGGAGTCACACCGATGACTTATGTAGCAACCAACTATCACAACATGATATCATTCACAGGGTTTTATAATGATTTGACGGTGTAAGACAATGCGCATGATAACACATATTCAACCAAATGGCACCATATTTTGCTCAATTAAAGAGGACCTATTATGCTTTGTGCTTTTTTTCCCTTTCCTTTAGTGTGTTATATAGCTTTTTGTGCATATAAAAGGTCTGCAACATTATAAAGCCCAAAGTTCACAGCAAAGGGAGTTACTCTCCCCAACAGAAACATTGCTCCTGAACTGACTGAAACACCTTGCTTGAAGTCCCGCCTTTTCTTCCGCAATGTGGTGATGTCACCAAGTAACACATTTGCATAATATCTGCCTAGCGGCTAGTTTGGCACGCCCTCAAACAAAGCTAGTTAGAGCGGAGCTGGAGCAGAGGCAAAAGAGTTTGGTTCAGTTGACCAATCACAACAGAGTGGGCCAGCTGACCAATCAGAGCAGACTGGGCTTTTTGAGAGGGCGGGGGCAAGAGTTGAAACAGAGCATGAAAAGAGGTGCTGCAGCACAGCTGGTATGAGAAAAATAAAGCGTTTTTTGAACATTAAAACATGTAAACATGTTCTAGTAGAAACCTAAAATACAAGTGTGCGGAAAATAAGCATAATAGCTCCACTTCAAGTAAACAATTAAATAGTCTTTTTTTCTGCTTGAGTCACCTAAAGTATTACAGTGTTCTGTGAGGAAAGTAGCACAGAGTTTATGTAAGAAATGTGTTTGTTTGAAAAGTGTTTGAAGTCAAGACACTAATAGGATTTTTCCATGGGCCCGGGTCAGCCAGCATTAGCCGCGCTGTGCCAAGCCGTGATGCCCTGCTGTGGTCCTACTGTGATGGTAGCAGGGGGGGACAACTGCCAACCTGTGATACCCTTAGCTGTGTCCTCGGAGGCTAAACTAACATGCGTCTGTGCTGGAGACTGGAGAGAAAACTCTGTTTCAAAAGTCTCTCTGCAATTATCTCTCAGTACTTTTGTAGCTTCTGCTTGAAGTTATTTTCACTCCTGTGTTCCTCTTTGTGCTTTCAGATATCAGCCTATTTACTGCTTTCAGCCGTATTGGAGCTACAGTATATCACATTAAATGCTTTTCAGTGGCAAATCTGCTGGATGTTTTTTTTTTTTTGTGAAGAAGTTATATGAAATGCAATATGTTTGTCACCAGCAGAGCATCATTAGCGGTGCTGTTTATCAATAAAACAGATGTGGACATATTCTGCGCTCTTTGGTCAGCGGATCAGTTATAAATAATACGGGAGGAATAGCACACACAGAAACAGCCATCAAAGGTGACTTCCGACTAGTGGTTGACCGATATGGGTTTTTCAATGGCCGATGCCGATATTTAGAGAGCAGGGCGGCCGACGGCCGATATATAATGCATTCATGTTTTGTTTCTTTGTACCTGATAAAAAAACAACAATTTAATTAAAAAGAAATGTCATTCAGCGTTCAGTTGTACTTGGCTCCACCCCCTTGTGTCACTTCTGGTTGCAGAAAGCCAAGATGGCAACGGCCAAAAACCAAGATGGCTTCGAGGCTTCAAAACGTCAGTCCACAAACCAATGGGTGACGTCATGGTGACTATGTCCACTTCTTATATACAGTCTATGGACAAAATTGATCTCATGTCTCCATTAAATCTCAGCAACCAAGCCGACCCCCAAAATGTCAAAAAAACTGAGTGGTAGTGGGATTAGTAACTCTAATGTAATCACTGCATTTCAACTAGCAATCTCTAATGCCTTGTGGACCAACATTGCTAATTAATATGATACAATTAAGTTGTGGGCTTCCGATCGAGGATTAATTCATATATATGTGTCAAAGAAACTAAATACTAATACGACAAGTAAGCAAGAGGAGTTGATTTTGTGTTTTTCACAGGTTAGATCTTTTTGGCGAGAAATGTGAATAAATCCAGCTGTTTGAAGGAGATGTTTTCACAGCAATATAAAAGAGATATTAGAGAGGGAATTATGACCTGTTTAACTTCCTAACACTAGCTCTAAGCAGCTTTTAATGCATAATTAAAGCTACTAATGGCAAAGCAAATATTTGAATCAAAATCAAAATAATTTATTTCTTAATCATTTGAATTGTTATGCAAATAACCACTATAGATGACAATAACAAAGTAAAGGATAACATTTAGAATTGTTGACGGTTCACAATGAGTGGTTGAAAGGGTTACAAGAGTACGCCACAAAACAGTACTTCATCTATTATTCTTGAAAAAAAGTAGATGTAGTATAATCTAATATCCATGTTTACCCAGGTGCCTGGGTTGTTTGTGTGGAAAGTACTTTGATTGTTTATTCCAGTCATTAAACCTGTACACCTGGAACACAGACACTCAACACGTGAACACACACACACCGTAAAGCCTGTCAGAGGCACAAGTAGGAATGCATCTCTCACTCAAGCGTGCACACGGTCCATTAGCTGCCATTAGCTAACATCATTAGCTCCTGTGTTTTAACATTGCGGTATATGGGATACCGGATTCAAAATGCATAAGCCAATCCATGCACCATACAGCACAGTCACATGCATACCTTTGGATGTGAAGCGAAACATGTCATATCCTTATGGAATCAAGTCTCTGAAGCTTGTTTGGTGTGTATAGCTGCATGGATGTAAATCTGCCAAGCATAACAAACACCATGCTTATGTGAGTGGGTGTGTGTGGGAGTGTTTGTGTGTAACGGTTGACAGAGTCCATGGATAGAACCCATTGCCAGCTAGCCAGCAAGTCACTCTTCTGAATTATTGAAACAGGTCAGTAAGCAGGAGGAGAACAGCGTCTGCATGTGTGTGTGTGAGTGTGTGCATTTGCAATTGTCTGTCTGTGTACAGCACTGCACTGCAGATTCACAGCTTAAGCTTTCTGTTCTATCCAGGACTGTATAGAGGGGATTAATAGCTGTGCCTCCTTTTCATTTCAAAGCTCATAAATAGAAAACAGGAGCAATATCAAGTACAGTTTTGTACAAATGTAAAACATTGCAAATAGTGGATTAGGTGCGTTTCAAATATAGCTGGGCTTTCTGTAGAGATGTTCCGATACCATTTTTTCCTTCCCAATACCGATTTTGATACCTGAACTTGCGGTGTCTGCTGATACCGAGTATCGATCCAATACCTGTATGGCCTGGCTCAGATTAAACCCTTTGTAAAACATGAACAAATACATACAGAGAATGAATGCAATATAACTTTCTTTCATTATTCAGTTTGTCAGTTACGAAGAACAGAAATAAATGAAGCTAGGAATAAATAACAATTCTGTATTCTCGTAGCTGTCTCCTCCGTGGACAGCCTCTGCGCTAATTTGTCCTGAAGGGTGCAATATTCACACACCCTACTAGGGCGCTGCCACTCCTCCAAGCGGAAGCCTTACATACTGGACATATCGCCGTTTTACTTGGATTTTCCACTGTGAAATGTTGCTAAACGGCTGACATTTTTCTCGCACTGACTACCGTTACATTCTCCACTAGCACCGCACTGTTGTTTGCTGTCATCACGTGACAATCACCTGCGATCAGTTCTTATTCGCTGCTCTAAAACAGTAGTTGCCAGTGGCAGCCATGATACATCCAGGGCACAGTACAGTGAAGGCTACTGTTTTGGAGCGGCGAAGATGGATGGATTTTTTTCTGGGTTAATAAATCCTGGTATCGGATCAGTGCACAGACTGGCGTACTCGCCGATACCAAATTTTGGGCAGTATCGAACGCATTTCCAATACCGGTATCGGTATTTTTTTCCATCAACCAAACAGGGGCTAGAACAAATAGTGCAGCAGAATACATACCAAGGGTAACCAGTGTTCCTGGATTAGATAAATATGAAGACGGCAGGCAGAGCTTCTGATCTGTGCTGCCGTGATATTTAACGCACCAGTGGAATAAATAAGATGTTGTACTTTTCAGCGCCTGAACAAAAAAAAAAGAATGTTCTCTTTTGATTTATGTTTGGATCCACACAGGTCAAGATTCACTTTGAGCCTTGGTATTATTTAAAACAACAATGCACTCCAATGTTTGTTTGTTTGTCGGAAGAAAATGTCTGAATTTGGTTTAAAAGTAATATTTGTTAAGTAGGCTGCAGTTTCACAACTGTTACAGAGTGCAAACTGAAAAAAATCTAACAATAATCAAGACATCTGGTGAGTCTCAAATATTAACAGAGATGCTATAAAAAGAAGATGTGAATCATTTAACTAATTATCTTACATGTAGCAAATAATTAGCCAAGGTTGAGAGGGTATTTTGACGCCAAGTCAACAAATGTCACGTGTCATCTGATCCTAAGGCAGTTCTTAATCTGTTTAATCTGTTTTGGGATAATTATTATCATCTGTGCTGACAGACACAATCATCACTGTACAAAGTTTAGGAATGCTGGCACATCTCACCATTTTAGTAAAAACAAACTTCCTCTGAAGAATATTCTACATTCAGTCATTGCATGATGGTTAGAATAAAAGCCAAGCTGTTTTTCATGGATATATGATATTTTCATCCGACTAATCTGAAGAACATTTGAAGTTTATGGGGCAGAATTTGCATAATTTGGATGAATTGTCTTTGTTGTCTTCAGGCATTTGCAGTTTTACTACTCTTGGCCTGGAAGCCCCCATTTTATTATCACCATAAAGATGTTAATTGTTTTCCTAACTTTTTTTATATATATATTCTCCAATATACACCTGTAATCTTTGCTGCTGCAAACCCCTATGTCCCTTCAGAGACAATAAAGATCTTACTGACTCAGCTTATCTTACAAATGCACCGTGTTATCTTTGCAGATCAAGAGGTAAAAAAATGCTGGTATGGATAAGTGTATACAGTGAATAAATAAGTCTAATTAGGGCAGTGGTACTATATGTTTAAGTCAAACCCGCTCAGTAAAGAACAGTATGGATGCTCCCACACATTAACTCTTCCAGTAACTCTGACACACCACAGAGCTGGTGCTGTACAACACAGCACTTATAGAACTGGGGTGTGGTCAATCAGTGGTGGTTATGCAACTCCAACCATGGAACCGCCATTATATCAATCCATCTTTCAATACAAAACCAATCAGTGTGTTGGTCTAACAGAAATTTAGCAGGGCTGCGACTTATAACTGGTTGAAGAATCGCCACAGTTCGTAAAAAAAAACATCA
This sequence comes from Sebastolobus alascanus, assembly GCA_916701645.2. NCBI lineage: Eukaryota > Metazoa > Chordata > Actinopteri > Perciformes > Sebastidae > Sebastolobus > Sebastolobus alascanus. The sequence continues at coordinate 5,039,151 of CAKAOJ020000030.1, read as the reverse complement.
ATGTCTGCACCTAATTGCATGATGATCCAGTCAACGAGACATTTCACTTCAACTACAAATGTCAACCCAATGACGTTGGCTAGGTGAAAAGTCAGGATCACCAAAGTCATTATAGAATTCATCCTCTGGGGACCACAGATGTCTGTACAAACTTTCATGGCAATCCTTCCAATAGTTGTTGAGACATGTCAGTATCTGAAGAACTACTTGCTGAAAACAAACTACCCAACACATAGGCTATTGTGAAACAGAGAAAAAAAAAACAGTTGAGCAGCTGTAACCATGCAGCATTTTAGAGCTGCAACAATTAGTTGACTAATCGATTAGTCGATTGACAGAAAACTATTTTGATATTTGATTAATCATTAAAAGTACATTTTCATGCAAATATGGCAGAAAATGTTGTGTGCTGCTTTTTCTGTTTTATATCATGTTAAATTGAATGTCTTTGGGTTTTTGACTGACAAAACAAGACAATTGAAGACATCACCTTGGACTTTAAGAAACTGGGATGGACATTTGTCACTATTTTCTGACATTGTATAGACCAAACGATTAATCGATTAATCTAGAAAATAATCAGCAGATCAAACGATAATGAAAATAATTGTTAGTTGCAGCCCTACAGTTCATTTGATAAGAGACTCAAACAAGAAGCCAATAAACCAGCCCATTAGACTGTTGTCAGGCTATTAAATATCCGTTATCAGTCACTATAAGCACCATAGATGTGGGTGAATAGGGGCCTACTACACCCACAAGTAGGTTGTATCATTTATTCACATGGTAGATCACCAAACGAAGGTATAAAACAACATGACAGCGACCTCTACCGACTGTAGTAATTATGACAGGAATAGAAGTGGAAGTCAGGTGCTATAGTATAGACAGTGTTAAACTCCATAAGGAGTGGAGGTCGAAGACAGTGGATGGGACACAAAACAGGGTTTTCACCCAGGAGACTGGTTTGCATCATGTGTGAAACCAACAATCTGCAGTTGTCTTTGTGTTCATAGTTGTTTTAACCCAAAACATGTTTTTCCCTAAGCTTAACAAAGTATTTTTTTCTTGCCTAAACCTAAAGAAGCTCTAGTTTTGTTGCCCAAACCTAAAGAAGCCTTTTTGTTTGTGTTCAAAATGTAACGTTTCATGCAGTTTTACAAGTTGTTAGAACTTGTTGCTTTTAAGTTTCACTTTCACTTCTACAATTTAGTAGGCGTAGTAGGCCCCAAATGACCCACATCTATGGTGCTAATAGTGACTGATAACGCCTATTTAATGGTCTGATAACAGTCGTATCGGGTGAATAAACTAACATTTTAGCACCGACATCATCATAGCACTAAGTAAAAAATTAGAAGTCACTCAAGGTGAAAAAGGTCAATCTCTCATCAGTGTGTACTTTTTTGAATGTAAGACAGACAGTTTGGGTTGTTACTGACACCTATCTCCAATGAGAAGAAATAAAACAGGGGCATTGACATCTGAGTCATTTTTTTCCGTTATTCACAGTCTCACATCCTGCTTTTTAATATCACATAGCTCTGTGTGAAAATGTAAATACCAGATGACAACATAACATGTGGGTGTGTATGTGTGTGTTTGAGTGTGTGTGTGTGTTGTGGGTGGTGGGAGTCTCTCCATCTGGAACATCTTCCATCTCTGCATTTGTCATTCTTCCCCACCTCATCCCTCCATCTATGTGACCGCTGCCGACCCCTCCTCCCTCTCTTTGCCTATCCCTCCATCCATCCATCTCTGCCCACCCAACTCCCTCTCCCTTCCAATCATCCCTCAGTGAATTCGTCTCTATCCACCCCCTTAGCTGCGCTGTCATGGTGGAAACCCAAAGTGTGTCGGAGGACGATCAAACCCCTCTTTGTATTGCATGTGTCAAGATTTAAAACCGCAGTACATCAAATATCTAACTACATAGCATTCAGGCTCCCTTGAGAACTCTATCTTCATGTTTATCCTTAACAAACACAATCCTTGTCAATGTATTTTATTTTACTACTCTTTCCTAGTGGTAAATCACATTTGCTCGTAGGGAGCATTTAGCTAGCTGTTCTAGATGTAAATGTCTTGTCAAGTCAGTCAGCACATACATCCAGCTTGACATTTAGTTGCAACAAAGAGGAATGAATGAGGGTGATGAACAACATAGAGGGAGAGAGATGTAAATGGAGGATGGAGGTAAAGAAACAGAATGTGTGCATGCATGAAAAAAAAAGAAGCTCTGCTGTCTGTCGAACTGCCTAACAGATGTAACATACAAATCCACAAAGGAAAGCACTGTGAAGGAGTGAGAGGATGTGAAATTAGATCATCTTTATACGAGAGTGTGTTGCCCTGCAAAGGCAGAAAAGTAACTACAGAATGGTGTTAATATAGTGTTAATTATTTAGTGTAAGTCTTGGTTATGTGTCAAATGTCCTTGTTAGTTTTCATAATATTTAGTCAACCTCATCCTGATTTTGTGGTAAAGTTTTAGTTGATTAAAAGTCTGGACATTTTAGTCGTATCTTTGTCAAAGAAACCGTAACTATTTTAGTATAGTTATAGTCAATAGTCTTTTTTAGTCATCAGATTATATTGAACATTTCAGTCAATCTAGTCTAGCCAAAACATCACCTTGTTTCTTTCTCAGTCTATCGTTCTTTCAACAGGAGATCTGGAAAAAGGACCTTCAGTTTTCCGCTGTAGCAACTCAGCAAGCCCAAACCCCAGCAGCAGCGCTGGGTCTAAACTGTGTAACAGCAGCAACAGAAAGTTTACTGATCCGGCGGATCGGGGTGGTCCGGGATCAGATGACCATCAAACCAGTGTAACCCTTGGCGCTGAGGTTTGCGATGGATGAATTTGAGTAAGTTAAACTGGCGTCTGCAGCACATGGAACTGCTGCATTGAAAAAAAATTAAAAATAGTAAAATAAAATAAAGAGAGAATTTGTTTTTTACTTCTTGAGCAACATTTTAATCTCATCTTTTTGTTCGTCAATATTTCATGTGGATAGTCATAGTTAGTGTTTAATGAGGTCGGTGCCGTCTCGTCATGGTCTTGTCTTAGTCATGGAGAATTAGGTCAACGATGAACATATTTAGTCATAGTTTTCATTAACCAAATCAACACTACTACAGAGAGAGTGGAGGAGAAGGTTTCGCTTTTAGACGTTTTTAGTATGGCTGACAAACTATGTCAACATATGAAATGAAATGCTTTAATGCATTCATTTTCATATCTTTTTAGGACGTTTTACCTGAAAAAAAGTATAGGCTGTACAAAATATGGACTACAATCAGTATCCACAAACAAACAGTGCTCTTTAACCAAGTCAAAGTGCACAAATTCCACTATAGAGTGAGAAGTTGAGAGGGCAAGTTACTGCTATTCTGCTATAGGCTAGTTACGTCTTTAAAGCAATATTTACATTTTTCTATCATGACTCAGTTTAGCTACTGCCTCATTTAGTCATCGATATATAATTGTCAAGATGCAGGTTTGTTGTGGCTAATATTTCTTTTTTAGAAATCACAGCAGAAAGCATGCACATTTAGCTTTAGCTAAGACTAGCCAGCCTGTCTGTCTCTGACAGAGAGTGTGGTAAATGTAAGGGATTAAGTCTATGGATTACCAGGTCAAAGTGCAGTAACTGCAGCCTGAGAGGCAGTACAAAGCCAAAATTCAGTTACCATACAGCTTAAGTGCAGTTAGGCTACTGCAGTTAGGTTTGGCTAATGGATACTTGTTGTTTTCACATAAATTAAACATTTATATTGAATAATAATTCTTATACAGTAAAACAGTCAAAAGGCAGATGTGTGTCTTAACTCAGTTTTGACCAAATATGTAGGCCAGTAACTGCCTTTATCCTTTAGGCTTTGTATAGCAGTACACATATATGTGATCGTGTGTAGTGAACAGAGGATTGCTCTACAGTCCAATATCAGACAAATAATCTCAGATCCCCCAGTGCCCCTTTAAGCACATAATCCTACATTATATTCCAGATGAGAAACAATGGTCAGGAAGGTTATCCGCAAACTGGAGATTCAAAGCCATGTGGACATACCTTCTTAGATACTTAACATCACTGGCATGCCTGGCAGGCCCTGCACTCCAACTACACAACAAAGGGCCACCGAGCTAGTATTTGACCTTCTACACATGGCTCCATAACACAACAAACACAGAGGCTGAAAATATATGAATGTCAAAAAGTGAGCACCCAACTCTGTAAAACTTTGGCACCACTCCTACACAGATGCACATTCAGCACCGACACACACAGCAGAATTGCACTCGGTGCAATCATTGCTTCCTCTAAAATCCCATTGCTAGCGTCTTAGCCCCACTTAAGCTCCTTTCACACTAACAGAGGCAGCAAAAAAAGACACTGCGAAAGGCCACGTTGCTGGTTTTAGAGCCTTTCACAGTGTTCCATTGAAAAACCAATGAACACAACAAAATGCTGCCACACCTCTTGGATGACAATGTGGAATATTCGATTTGAAACACTTTTGAAGTCAAAACCCTCTGAGACATGGTTTGATGTTTTTGCTTTGCTTGGCTTAAACGCATACACACAGGAGGATTTGGAGGAAAAAGGGCCTGTCAATAAGAGGTAAAAAATGCAGCTTGTTTTTTCTCATTTCCATTCAATTTTGTAGCACATGACATAATTATACCTCATACAGTAGATGGCAAAGCTCTTGACCCACAAGGAAGACATTTTGCTTTTGTTTTTTACCCCATTTGCAAGATGCGCTGCTTCCTCTTCAAAAAATACACAAATTATACATAAAGCCTCTGTCCCTGTTGTATATCTGTCTGGCCTTCGAAGCACCTTCCTCACTGAATCATGATAAAGTGTCGGACTGTCAGTAGACAGGCTCATCCCTTTGAATTAACATGAGTTTAGTATCCCCTCAGTAACACGGTTGCCATTGTGCACAAGAAGATTTGGGCTTTACTGGCTCTTTCCTCATTACAGACAGGTTCAAGGATTGTGATTACTGCAGATCAGAGCAGAGTTCAGCCTTTAATATTTGGTGGCAGCATGGTATTAACATAACCCAAAGCTGTTGCTAAGTAACTGGTAAATCACTGGTAGGAAACTTCTCCGTATCCATATCATCTTGCAGGTTTTTACCGCATGTATACTGCTTTCATTACACTGGAGTTTGTATTTGTTATAGTTGATAATGTTAATTACGTTCAATGTAAATGATAAATCTCTTGAGTTGCAGCTGGAATTCTGATTTATCTTTATTAGATACTGGCTAAATGGTGCCATAAAAAAAGAGAAATATTGTCATGTTGGAGGTAACCGTCACCAGTGGGATCCATCATATGGATTTTTCATCTTGATGCTAATGCAATACAATAAAAAAATCGTCCATCCACCATTTTGGTATGTTTCTGAAAAGATGCACATTACATTTAACTAGAATTACCGCCTCATGGTTGTATGCCTCCGCCAACCAGTCAAGTTGCAGTTTACATCCATGTCTGTCCAAAATGTCATCACTTCATCATGTTATCCTACTAGATATGTGTGTGAAATTGTCATAATTGGGATATTAATTATTAAGGTATGGCAAAAAACGTGTTGTGTGAGGTCACAGTGACCTTGATCTTTGACCTTTGACAACCAAAATCGAATCAGGTCATCCTTGAATCCAAGTGGACGTTTGTGCCAAACTTTAGAGAAATTCACTCAAGCCGTTCCTGAGATATCACAAGAATGGGACGAACATAAGGTCACAGTGACTTTGACCTTTGACCACCAAAAGCAAATCAGTTCATCCTTGAGTCCAAGTGGATGTTTGTGCCAAATTTGAAGAAATTCCCTCAAGGCGTTCCTGAGATATCGCTTTTACAAGAATGGACCGGACGTAAAGTCACAGTGACCTTTGACCACCAAAATCTAATCAGATCATCCTTGAGTCCAAGTGGATGTTTGTGCCAAATTTGAAGTAATTCCCTCCCAGCTTTCCTGAGATACAATTTTCACTTAAATGGAACGGACTGTATGTACATAAAGACGGACGGACGGACAACCCGAAAACATTATGCCTCCGGCCACGGCTGTAGCCAGCGCGGAGGCATAAAAATGCACAGAGTGACCACAGTAATCTGTGAAAGGGTGGCGGATTGGTGATCAATAACAGTGACTCAACAATTTCTTGGCCAAGTGCTGAGACGCCTGGTTTTCAAAACTCATTCTCCAATACATATTCACTGTTTTGGAACAATAACCTCCCACTCAGCAGAATCACAAGACGCTCCGAATCCCTGCTCCTCTGCTTTAATTAGCTCCCCTCGCTTTTCACACTACCACACATAAATAGCTGTGCGGATCATTTGAACATATGTTGATTTCAAAGTTGCTGTGGATTCCCATATGCAGAGAGAAGGGCTTTACCAACAAAAAAACTCTCAGATACACATCTGAATCTGGAGTTTAAGACACATACCCAATCAAATGTACAAACAATGTCTCAGAGATGCTGTCAGCTCCAGATTCAGCACCTCAGATACAGTGTGGCGCTGACACAAAAGGAGTGCGATGTGTTAATAAGCCTATTAAACACACTGATACTCATCTCTCGTCATGTCTTATCAGTTTACCAGTCAGTCTGCAAAGTGCTTGTGCATCATGGCGGAAGGTGCTGCTCAAAAGGTTGTAGTAGCTGCCTGCTAATAATTATTTCTTCATTGAATAATCTGTCAATTATTTTGTCTGGTTAACGATTAAATCCATGAAATTAGAAATAGTGGCCTTGGGCTCTCATAACAAGGTGACATCTTCAAATGTCTTGTTTTTTTCTGACCACCAGTCCAAAACTCAAAGACTTAGCAAGTGATTTGCAAGCATTGCTTGCATGCACACAAATAATTGTCACTTCTCACAAATTTTGTGTGTCCTACAGAGCTCTTGCATGCTCATGCTTCGCAAGTATGGTGCTCGTTTTGATTAGTGAAATGTATCAAAATGAGCCGGTGGAATTTATCAAATGTTGCAAATTGCAGCCTGCATGTTGCAAATTTGGTGAAACGGGCCTCAGAATTACTGATGTGAAAGGCCTTTTACACATTTTCTGTGCAAACAGACTTCACTTATGGGACTTCATTTGACATTTATGCCAGTTATGCAACATTTTTTTAATTCCTATACTTAAAGTAAGTGAAGTATGGTAGATTCACTGGAGTCAAATATATCTTCATTAGGTAATCATATTCACAGAATCTTCCCCAGCAGATCTACAGAACAACTTGGCCACACAGCCTCTTTTATATCCCTTTCAGAGAGCGACTTATGGCTGGTCTTCAAATTGCTGCAGACTCATTTTGAAGCACGGATGAATCAGAGCTGCAGCTGCAGCCAGCAATTTTAGCCTGGTCACAACCACAGTCCTTTTACCAGGTACTCTGGGAATTTACCGGCAATTCAGTCTCTGAAGAGGTTATCCTGACAGGAACAGCCCCTTCTTTGAAACTGCAATGCCAGCCAGCCAACCCGACAGCTGTTCAGTATTTTCCGTTTAGTTCACTCGCTAAGTCAACACAAGCTTAATCTCCTGCCGTGAAAGAAAGTTTTATCTATTTATTTCATTTGGGATTTATGCCATTTTGATTTCATGAAACAGGTGGTCCGGGGATGCGTAAATGTAATCCACTCAGAATAATACTGTTATTTGTTCCACACTGTTAAGTCCATTGAGCTGCATTTGGGTGATATGTCAGGATGAATACATTTTCACAGGCAGGCCAAGCAGATGGTTTGTCAACAACAAAAAAAGGAGACGAGAATAAGGAGGAGCTGAAAGACGGTGTTAAGTACATATGTAGAACATTTTTTTAGAGAGTTTTAAGATGTTTGCATACGGAAAAGGAGAGCTTATGTTTAATAATAGGATGGTTGAGAAAAAAAAGAGAAAGGGAAGGGAGATAAGGCATTTTTCTGTTTGGCTCATATGAATCTGGTCATTACAGGAGATTGGTTTCCACACAGTGGAACTATGGATCAACTGCACCTATACTAGGGGTGGGAAAAAAATAATTTCACCTATGTATTGCAATGTTTTCTTTTTTTTACGATTTTTTAATCAATTTTGTTAACAAATCGCCTGACTCTACAACTGTAGTGTACCCATATACTGACATTTATGTTAAATACATTCAAACGGCCCAGATGGAGCTGACCATGGATGTATAAAGAGAACGGAGCTGACGGGAGAGCTAGTGACGGACTTGGCTAAGTTAGCGGAAGCATACATGTGTGACTAAATCCGGTTTTCAAAATAAGGTGTTAGCAAAGGAAATTTAGAAAACACATATATGGAAATAACATTGATTGGATTGGATTGGACAATTATATTCACCAGAAGTATAAAGCATGTTACAAATTACATTTTTGGGTTCTGGAAAAAAATGTAATAAATAATGCCTGACAATGACTGATATATTTGACTTCAGGACATCTCTGACTACTTACATGCTGGAAATCAAACATTTTTACTCTATCAATTTAACGATTTTCCAAAGTAAAAGTCCCTAGAAGTGTATGATTCAACTATTTCCCATGGTTCAGTGTCAAAAGGTTCACAAAAATCACAATAAATTGTGATATTGGATCGCAATACTTGTAGAATCGCAATACATACTGAATCGGCAGCCAAGTATCGTGATAGTATCGAATTAGGGGAGAGGTGTATCGTCCCAGCCCTAACTTATAGCATGGCAACTGAAAACTCTCGATTCTGATTGTTTTAATAACCAGACAGTAAAACTGGTGTTTGTTTACAATTCAAAATAAATGGATACAGTATCAAACTATATGTAGGTAAAGGCAGCAACAGGAAGCTACAGAGTTAGGGCTATTGTACAATAAAATACAATAGATATAGTGGTCAGGACATATACTGTATGAGGGGGGAAAGCACCAACCAACACTTTGAGATGGACCGCAGACTGCTTTTCTGGACTGCACACAAGTTCGACACCAGCTTTAATCGTTTAGAAAACTTGATTTAGAAACACATTTCTTCCATATCTACAGTATATATAAAAATACATGTGATGTGGAGTGCTTTTAAGGTGACTCAAAACATCAAATAACAAAGAACATCTTTAAATCCACACAATTGATGCAGACCTTTCTTGTGAAAATCCAGACGCCAGGACAGTATGGGCATTACGATTACATGCAAATAAAATCAAGAGGGAAAGTTAGGGATATGGACAAGCACCGCCTCCTGCACTTTTAAAAAAAATATATACAGTATGTATATAAACTTCTGCAGAAATTGATATATATATATATATATATATATCAATTTCTGCAGAAGTTTGCCCTGCACACAAATATCCTTTTTCTTTCAGTCGGCATAAAGTCTGTGCAAGTTTTATCGTGAAAATGTCTCACCTGCAATAGTCCCTGCAACGTTCCATACTTCACAACCTTCTGTCAACACTAATTAGACTAATGACTGTCAAAAACCGCTTGCCATCCTTATAAATAAACATGCAGATTTTCAGTTCTAGGTGATGTGATAGCTCTGGTCCCAGCTACTGAGACAGCACTGGATTTCACCCAAAATAATTTCTGCTAACCTTGGAGGAGAAAGAGGGAGAAGACGGTCCACCGCGGAGACACAAACGCCTTTGATCTGCAGTCCCATGAAACTGGCCAGCCTACACACACATGCACGCACGGTGTGTGTACGTGTGCGTGTATGAGTGTGTGCATAATTATGTATCTCTCAACAAAATGTCAGTGGACTTCAAAGGACATCAGACAAGTACACAGACACACACACACACACACACACACACACACACAAACACACACTGCAGATCCCATTATTTTGAGAAATAGGCCAGAATATATTCTGCAGCAGTGTGTTTTTGGTGTGTGTGTGTGAGTGAGTGTGAGTGCGTGGGTGTGTGTGTGCATGTGTATGTATCTGGGACAGAGGTATTGTATGTATTCCAGCTAAGTTTGCATCTTTGACCAAAGAGCAAAAGAAGTTTTCAAGGATGAAGAGTTGTTGTAGGAACATTGAGAGAGAGATAAAACGATGGCACACACACACACACACACACACACACACACACACACACACACACACACACACACACACACACACACACACACACACGGTGATGCAGCTACATGGTCCCAAGGTATAGATGCTCAATGCAAAAACTATCTCATTATAGCCTGACGACTAAACTGGACAAACTCCAGCTTGCACAGATTTATTTTTCTTTGAAAGTCACAAAGAAGCACATACTGTACTCTGCAACTAAGAGTACACATCTGGTGACAGGTAGACTATCAAAACAGTCCTGTCGCTAGGCAACCGCCACGTGTTCCTGTACTGAAACAAAAATGGACAAAAAGCTAAAACTAGATGAGATAGTGCATGGGGAAATGACAGACGACAAACTCTACAAAGAGAACTGGAGGAGAGAGAACTTCATCAGAATGAGCTCAGATACTCACAAAAAAACTGTGAGCACCCACGGTGAAATCATACATTTATATTATATCGGAGAACAGTAACAACAGTTGTCAATTGAAGGTTGAGAAAGTAAGGGAGGCGGTGTCAAAGCGGCAACTTCTAGCGGTGAATTAAAGTTGTGTGTCACTATTTACTTTTTTGGTGTCATCCGACAGTTCCCCTTACGTTTTGGCGACTTAATGGTTTCATACAGTGACCAAAAAAGTGCCTCATTTAATACCTGTGTTACTACCATTCTGTTAGGCCATAAGAAGTTTCTATGTTTTGGGCACCCCCAGTGAAAAATAAATTTGGCTCAGCACTCACTCACAACACATTGTTGTAGTTCCCCCTTTGCATAACTTTTTCAGCCCATTTCATTTGTATAATCATTTCTCCTGCAAACACGCAACATCCATATCCTGATTCCAGTCCTAAATATTAAACATGTTTGAAATAATCTTATTGGAAATAACAGGCAGTGACTAAATCAGAAGACTACTTACTACAATCTTTCAATACCAAACAGACGACCCATACTGGAACGGACTCTGTCCTATTTGTCTGATCAGTCAACAAGCACAAATCATTTTCCTAATCAGCTCGCAGTCATAATACGTGTCCCTGTTTTTACTAAAGTCTCTATTAATATGTGTGTTGTTGCTTATTTGTTTTTACAAAATTACCATTTATTCAGTTGGCAACATTATTGCAGATTAAGTCATATATGATTAGCATAATTAAAAGATTAAAAAATAAATAATAAAACACAGACAACAAACAACTGCCATTAGTAATGTTCATTTGATTGCTGATGTGATCCAACAGTATTTCTCACATGTTGACTCACTGCTTCCATCTCCACTAAATTGTGTGATTCATGAGCAGCCGACCAGATCTGTGAGTTATTGGGCATTAGTTAGAAGATGTTTTTCTGCATCCGGAGCATTGAAAAATGCATAACTATACGGCAAAAATCCATCGCAAACATTTGAGATGTGTATCAATACTCACAAGTTTCATTAGCCGTTAAAGCGCTTCTGACTGCTTTTCCACACACATTTGCATCTCGCCTGATAAACCGGCGGCCGCATACATATTAAAATACTCAGAGGGAAAAAAACACCCCAGAATTAGCTCATTTAGTCATAATCATCTCGGAAAAATTGGATTTGAGATCTGTGAACATTTGTATAAGGAGGAGGGATCAGCTTGTTTATGTTTACAAACTGGAGCTGGGGGAGCAGCTTATGGAAGTTCTGCTTTAAAGCTGCAGTAGGCCAGATTGGATCAAATATGATTAAAAAAAGTTATTTTTATAAAACGGTCACTATCCTTACAGTAGTGTATGAGACAGGTAATCTGAAAAAAAAACATGTGTCTTTGTGTCCTCTGGTGCTCCTAATGGCATCTGCAAGATTTCACTGACCGGAAGAAAACAACCAATCAGAGCCGAGCTGGTGCCTGCCGTCTCTGAGCAGCTGTCAATCACTCGAGTACTCCGATCAAACGGTCAAACTAGGCAGCGCTGATCAAATATGAATCAATATTCTGTTACTGTAATGCCTATTTCTTGCGTAAAATGCTTTCAGAAACATCTTGTAGTGTACCGTTTAGCTGTAAAATGAAAAAGTTTGTGACCCGACCACCATATTGAGATCAGTTGCGGAAATACCAAGCACCGCCCACCAGGCGGAGCAAACTTTCTCATTTTACAGCTAAGCGGCACGCTTCTGAAAAAAAATGTTACGTAATAAATACGCATTACAGTAACATTAACAGGAATATTAATTTATATTTGATCAGCACTGACTAGTTTGACCGTTTGATCGGAGGTCGCGAGTGATTGACAGCTGCCTCCGTTAAATGTACAGCCAATAGGAACGCTCTCTCTCTCTCTGAAATGACCTGTGATTGGCCAAAGTCTCCCATAACGGGCTATTTTTCAAATGCTGAAAACAGAGCCATGAAGAGCTGCAGAAGTCTAGTTTTCTCTCAGAACACTTGAATTACAATATGCTGAAAGGTTATTATGGAATTTTTGCAAAATGATGCTAAAAACATTCTGCCTACTGAAGCTTTAAGGTGGAATTTGTTTCCACGTCTATTTGGTGTGAAATCAGTGGCCTGTTCAGCCTGAGTGGGTAGCTTCTGAACTAATTAACATCCATATATAACTGTTAGTTATGCTATATCAAGTGCAAGCCTATGGGGGGTAAACACAAACAGTATGGCTAGAAGTTAGTTCTACGTGACTGCATCGCTGCAAACACTCTACTCAACTAAATGAGTTGCATACAAATGCATAAAAGTGACTCATTGTATCTAAAGTGATTCCTCAGATTAATGTTTCTTCATGCATCATAGTGTTAGGAAACAATTAATGAATACAACACTTATTGTATACAAAGCAGTAAAGAGAAGGTTCACTGGGCACTGCACATATATTCAGTATGGCCCCTGTGGATCTGAACCCACTGAACTGTCAGTGTTAGTGCTCTGCCCTGCCTCTTGAGCTGCATACAGTATGCTTATTTATGCATTATGTATACAGGCACACACACACACAATTCAGTACACAAGCACATACGCCGATAGGCCGATGCCTATATGTGTGCAGTTTGTAAATTCCATTCATGTATGTAATTCATGTGTGGTCAAAAGTGCAGGATTGCTGAAGTTATGGACGGACACAGCTGCATTACGTAAAAGCTTTAACATGCTCGCTGTCGCAACATATGTGCCTCTTTTGAACATGTTACACTACATATGTGTGTAGTTCATATCTATATGATGAATTGATTCCTTCATGTCTTCTTCTTGTCAACTTCATCATGCTTTAAATGCCGATTGTGTGCATGTAATAGCATTCCATCCATCTGATACGTTTTTGTCCTTCTCGTGACCCACCTTTAAGCCCCCATCGTGCCTTTCATAAACCTCAGTATGACACATTTTCTGAGAGATTACTCTTTAATCCATGTACCAAAATTGCATAATAATGCAGACCCACACTACCTATATGTGTATTACATAAGATCATGATTGAAACACCCAGCAGCTGGTTACCATGACGTTAGTGACCATGTCTATGAATAATAGCAACCTTTTTTTCTTTCACCCAAGCACGCAACACAGCACACTGTCCACTTAGTTGTGCATATTTTCACTTTACACATGGCACTGTGCATGAACCATTAAAATACTACATTGCAAAATCACACTTTACCTACTGAATTGCATGGTAAATGCAGATTTACCAGAAAAAAAAACAATATTTCCTCTGATTTTGAAGACAGTTTAATGGATTATTCTTTTAAAAATTAAAATTGACTACAGCAGATGTTTAATCTGACAATGTAGGAAATATACCAGAGAAAGAAGGCATCATTTGTGATATGATATGAAAGTAACTGAGATGTTCAAGGGTAAAAAAATTTGAAAGCTTCACCACAAACTGAACTTTTGGGTATATATCAATTTAAACATCAATTACCCACCTAATGTACATTCGTCATCTTCTCCCTGCTCAATGTGTCTATCATCCAAATGGGGAAAGAATGCATCTAATACGGGGCTCCGGATACTAAAGGCCTCAAATCAGGTCCTGAATTATTATCAGCTCGTCTACCGTACCTGACTTATGGGACTCGAGCAGCACTTGAAGGCAACATCAGTTCTTAGCTCTTTTCAGCCTTCACACTAGCACCACCAAGGTGGTCTGACAGACAAATAGCTCTGTTTAAAGGGACAGTGTGTAGGATTTGGTGGCATCTAGTGGGGTGGTTGCAGATTGCAACCCACTGAGAACCCCTCTGCTCACTCCTCCCTTTCTAAGACTGCGGTAACGTGAGCCGCCGAGGGCAAAGCCATGGCAACGCCGTTCACCTCGCCCGGAGGCCATCCTTTCCATAATAACATACTTTGGGAGCAAGGGAAGTCAGACGGCGACTGATCGGTACCACAGTTTTGCACTCCACAGTTACTGCAGTTTCACAAGCGTGTCGGAGAACTACGGTGACTTCAGATAACGTAAAAACGCGAAAGTCTCTCTTTAGAGCCAGTGTTTGGTTTGTCCGTTCTGAGCTACTGTAGAAACATGGCGGAGCAACCTGGCGCACTCCGTGAAGAGGACCCGCTCCCTATGTAGATATGGAGGACTCACTGTAAGCTAACGGAAACACAACGATTCTTAGTTTCAGGTGATTATACACTAATGAAATCCTTTAAATAAAAACTACACCACTACTGTGTTTTGTTATGTTTTCTGAAGCCTAGAATTTAATAAAATAAAACGCAGAAGATTTCTGAGCATTTATACCTTTGACCGCCACCATCATATTGACCGCAGTTGCCGTATTATATATTATTACCATATACTGTATGGTCTTTTTTTTTTTTCAAAATCAAGATTCAATACAATTTCCAGTTCTGGAGCCCAGCTTTGGGTTGGAAATAATATAACTGAATAAGAATCTGACTGTTTGAGTTCTTAGGAACCAGTAACTATCCTAGACCCAGGTCATATTCTACACTGTATAAAACAATCAGGATCCCACAGAAGAGCAACACATCTTGTTTTGTGTTAGGTACTGCTGTGAGCAATGCTGGGATTTCTGCCTGTGTCTTTTCTGTCTTTCTCTTGTAAGACTTTACTTTGACCAAGCTGGTTGTATTATATTGGGTTAGGCAGAGCTGGGCTGTCTGCCAGACAGTGATGTAATTACATTGTTAACAGTCATTGTGTCAGGCACAGTGAGCGATACACAGGTCGCAGCCTTTACCTCTCTCACTTTCGGAGATGACATTACACTTGCTCTACCTTGCTCTCTCCCTCGCTCTCTCAGTCTCGCGCTGTCATCGAGGCGGACACTGAAGGCCTGCGAGGGTGACAGTGACTGTGCGCCTGTTTGAAAAAGGCATCCGACTTCGAACTTTTACCGCTGCCCTCTCTATCTGTGTATCTCTTTGTCTCGCTGACATTAAATTTGCTTTCACATGTTGACGCTAGTGTCAGTTTCCATCTCTCTGTGATACAAAATTTCCATAACCTTTCTCTGCATTGTTTTTCTGTAGGGTGATAACAGAAGTCCTCCCCTGTCAATCTGATGTTGGCCCATTCAGTTGGCATCTAATTACCTAATTATTCAAACCATATCAGACCTGCTTTGTTTCTAACGGTAGCATGGAACCGCAAATGACCTAACTGCAGCCAATAAGACTAAGAAATCTCTAGAGGCGACTAGAGACACGACTGGGGAAATAATGTAAATACAGTGTGCCTTCGGTTAACATATAGCAACACACACTAAAACAGAAATAAACCTTTGCTGAGCACAGAAACGGAACAGGAAGCAGGCATCACACACTGTACTAGGTCAAACAAAGGGAGAAGAATGAATGATGAATAGATATTTTTGGATGAGAACAGGTGGGATGTTTCAAGTGAGTATTATGTGTGCAGTGAGTACATAGTTTGGAAGAAATCCAACAGGATGGATCAAAGAGAAACCCCCCAAAAAAAAAATCATTGTAAAATCCAGAGACACGTTGTACGATCTGGTTCAATCTGGATAGATCTAGTAAAGACCTGAATTTCTGCTAACATGTCTGTAGTTTTCATGCATCCATTTTCTTTATCCTTTCATTCTTATTCAGGGTCACTGCGGAGCTGGAGCCTATCGCTGAACATACAAGGCAATAGGTCAGGAAACAAGGAATGGAGTCTGAAGAACACTCATTCAAAGTCCACAAGGTGAGACGTTTACCAAATATTTAAAGGGTATTTTTGCTGTTAGGTGACAGGGCTAAGAAGAGATCAATCTTCTTGCCTATGCTTTGAATGAAACCAGCATTAGCTGTAAGCAAAAGATGATAACCCCGTCTGTTGATGGGCAGACAGGGTACATTGTATTTTTAAAGCTGTTTGGCTGAAAACAGCCACCTTCTGTGGCTGAAAACAATGCCGATATGTGGAAAGGGTGAACTAAAACATTTGCAGCTTTTAAATCCGCAACCTTGGATTCATCCGTGACCCCACCATTTCATTCCTGCCCCATGCCAACCACATCACCAGAACAGCCTTCTTCCACCTCCGTAACATTGCCCGTTTCCAAACCTCACTGTCGCTTACTGCTGCAGAATTCATTCCCTCATTCACGCATTTGTAACATCCAGGCTCGACTACTGCAACAGCATCCTCTATGGTACCACAAACAAAGTCCTTACCAAACTGCAGTACGTACAGAACTCTGCTGCCGCCTACTGACCAGTACAGACTCAAGTGATCACATCACCCAAGTCCTCCGTGACCTCTACTTGCACCCGGTTAAACACAGGATAAACTTGAAGATTCTGCTCACCACCAATAAGCCCCTCAACGAACTTGTTTCCCCCCTACCTCTCCGACTTACTCCACCAGCACGGCCCCTCCCCCCCAATGCCTCAGCTCTGCTGATACCAACCTCCTGCAAGTCTCTAGGACCGAGCGCCGAACCTGGGGTGACGGGGCGTTTTCATTTGTTGCCCCCTCTTTGTGGAACTCATTGCCACATTGCCATCATTCAAAAAGGCCCTCAAAACCCACCTCTTCAGACTCTCCTTCCCCAGCTAACCACCCCCCATGTTTTTATTTCCTAGTCGACACCATTTTATTCTAATTTTTTCTCTCATTTTATTCTTTTTGTCTTTATAAATCTGAAGTGTTATTATTATTATTTAAATTGTGAGCCAAAAATCCAAAACAATGGCATAAAAAGATGCGATAAATGTCTGTTAAGCTCAGGTGAACTGTAGAGTCAGGTGGTAATTCTCTGTGAATGCATCACTACAAGCGACCCCTTTAACACTGCATGCTCTGAAGTTATTTCATCCATTGCTAATATGAAAACATTGATTATAGTAGCTTTAATGTGTATTCAAGGATCCAAAAGTCATTAAACACTATTCAAAACTGTCTTTAACATAAGACACAAATACAGTTTCTTGCTTTTATACAGCATGGCGATAATTCATTGTTACTGGCACTTAAAATGTTTTTTTTAAAGTATTAACGCGTAATCCTGTAGTCACATCTAGACACAATATTGACACAAGATGCTCACTGAGAGGCCAGTGGTACCGAGTCGTTTAAGGACAAATGATTCCTTTTTTCGGTCTGACATTTGAATCTTGCATTCAGAGATGAAAATGTAAAACACGGACTGTATCCTCAGCAAGGGTTATCTCGCTGTAACATTCACCGGTTTAAGCCACTGCGACATCCTTCGGAGCAGTGTTTTTTTTGGATCATTAGGAGTTTGAAATCCCATTTTTGGTGCCCTGTTATCATTGCCTCCTCCACTTTACTGTGATTTGTCAAAGTAGCTTCAATGGGGGCTGCCTCCCTGTCTTTACGAAGCAGCGAAAAATCACACAAAAGTGACAGAATGCTTTCTTTTTAAAATAGGTCATCTTGTCCCTGTTTTTTTCTCCCTAAAGCACGTTTGGATTATTGTCGCTAAAGAACTCATCATCCTCCTCTCAGTATTTGTCTGATTCTGGATATTCAGTGTGACTCATTCTTAGTAAGACATTGCATATTAGCCTACTCACTTAATTTGCGGACCTCTCTGCCTATTTTTTTACTATGCATTCACACTCGACATAAGCAAAGTGCAACCAGAAAGCCTAAGGTGAGGGTTCTAAATGAAATAAAATCAATGCTCATGACTAGCTTCAATGCTTTTCTTTATCTTTAAATACCTGGTGACGTACAGTAAGGACACTCATGGACACACATGTACAAAAGCACACAAAGATCCCAAGCTGCAAACGCGCCCTTTCTCTGCCAAAACAATGTCACCTTCGAATGTACTCAGAGCTAAAGACTACATAACTGGACCACAACCTTGAATTACAATGTGTGTGTGTGTGTGTGTGTAGCTATAGTTTTTATGTTTGTATGCATGTGTGTGTGTGTAGATGATTAATCAGAGCAGTGTCTTTAGCAATGTCAGCCCAGAGATGATGAATGAGAGCTGCAAACACACAAAAAAAAACAACAAAAGCATGCATGCACACATTAGCAAACAAACACCAACACACTGTACACACACACACACACACACACACACACACACACACACACACACACACACACAACTCCACAGTGTGCTTGCACCTGCAGTAAATTTTATGAGAATAATAAATGAAGTGAACTGCTTCTAATTGAGAGCTCAGTTCATGCACATTACGCTGTACAGCTAACTGCTATTTTGTGCAGGCTCTCACGGCTGCACACACACACACACGCACGCACACGCACACTCCCAGTCCCATTGCACCGTCAAACCCAGTGACACAAAATCACTGTTAAAGCTCATTTCGAACTGTTGTGTGAAAATCTTGCAGCATAATTGCATATTATTAAATAATCACTAGACAATTACTTCAGTAATTGTGTGTGAACGTACAAAAATATGCTCGTGCAAGCTCGCAAAGGGCATGCCCCCCCCTTTATATCTCACAAATATGCTCCTTTTCTCAGAACCACACAGCAAAGAGAGCCCAGTCTACCTTTGTCAGCCTGCAGATTCTTAACTAACCGCCGTCTGTCTGCCAAAATGGCATTGAAACCGTGTCTCTGTCCTATAGCTACGGAGGGCATGCAACTCCTTGTTGAATAACTGAGTGCATGCACAAGCACAAACAGACACACTAGGGTTCCTCAGTCTGGTCATCTATTTTTTTTTTTTTTCCACAGGCAAAAAGACAATCGCTCATTGCTGACAAGCATTCTCCCACATGGAGAAACATTTATGCACACGCCTACACAATCTTTATTTCTCTCCCTGACACCGGTGCTTGAAGTTGCAGTTCTCCCCTTATTCACATGTTGCCGTGTGTATCGGCCAGTATAAGCAATCACTTGCTGCTTATTCCTATTCGTTCATTATTTCTTTAAGCATGTTTTACAGTGTCAGTCATAATCAGCTGTGATTTTACTGTGATATTATTATACTTGGGCTATGCATCTTCTATAGTAGGCCTGTAATACTCCAATAATATTCCAACTGAAACATTATAGGGTTAAGGCGGTGTGTTTGCATAGTTACCCCCGGTGTTAAAGGTGCGAAACACAGGATTGAGAGCATTTGTATTGCCTCCAACTGCTATAAACGTGGCAACGGCAAGCTGGCGGCTCACAGTTAACAGTGCTAGCAGCACTAATGGTACAAACAATGGCAAAAGTGCTGGCAGAGGTAACCTGAGGGTGGGTGTTATGCTTCCACAACGACACCGTTGACAATATCAGCCGTAACCGCCGTATGAGCGCAGAGCGGCAGCCGTGAGCTAGCCATTGGGGCATGCTCACATGCACTAACATGCACTAAAAGGCACGCACGGCCGGCCCGGCTATGTCAACATATGCTTCACCTACTGGTCTGAACTCAGAGCGCCCTCGTCTGTTCAAACAAAGCACTGAAAAAGACGAGACAATGCAGATCGTCACGTTTTTATATCGCGATATTTCGTGACACGATATTTCGTCACACACCTACAAGTCACATTTGCACTGTCAAAACCTGATCAATTTAAGCCCAACCATGTTATTTTTTTCCTAACTATGTGGTTTTGTTGCCTTAACCTAAGCAAGTGTTTTTTTGTTTAATTCACAACATTAAGCACGTGTTTACTGCGACCGAAAAGTGACGACGAGGGGTCTGACAAAGTGTCAGTATGTGACGAGTTGGGATGAGAAAGTGTTGGCTATTCAGTCAGGTTTTAGGAGCAGCGATGCTCGTACATATTATGCAGCAGGGTAAAGAGACAATTTCAGAATTTCTACAGTGAACAGGATATATTGGGTTTGGGGTCGTTTCCCCCCAAGAAAATGTGATGTTTTTGCCGTGCGTCGGCTCGTCCAGATGCTCTCCACATTGTTTTTATGTTCATACGGCTGAGTCGCCCAAAGAACCTCATATGAAGAGCGCAGGAAAAACTCACGGTATGCCAGAGTAAAGTATAGAGGTGCCAGTAACGTAGAAAATACAGAGCACTGCCTGACACACACAGAAACATACATCAGAACAGTCCTGGGTCTAACCTGTTGTGTTTAAGTCTACTTGCTTGACTTCAGTAGTATCATCCCTAGCAGTCTTGCTTTTCTCATCCTCTTGGTTTATGTACTCGTAACTGCATGCAGTTCACAATTCATCCAGTATAAACCCACCGACGGCCTCTGCCCAAACCATAAATTCAGTCCATCCACACAGTTGTAAGTCTCCACACTTAAATACTTTCTGCCTTTTAGCATCCTAGGTGGATGTTTTGTAATTAAAAGACAGATCATTGTGCAGAAAAAAAGAACAAAACACTCTAGTTAAAAAGAATCAGGGTGTTGATGAGAAAACGTGAGGAGCGAAAACCGCATATTTTTCAGCCACAACATGTTTCGCTAACAAACTGATAATTGGCTGTAGCATCTGATTTATGACTAAAACAACTTGACACACATGGTGCTGAGCTGCATCTCGAAATAATCTTCAGGTTCCCAGCTTTCAGATGATGTACACCACTTCTATGTGACATCTACTGTTGACCTGCTATTTCCCCCTAAAGAACCCCTGTAACCCCCTAAAAAAGACAAAAATGGGTCCATAAAAATGAGGGGACGAGTGGAAAAGGTTAAGCAAACACCAAAAATAGCTAGTAAACCATGGCAGCTCACCACAACTGTGTTCTTCCCAAATTTAAACTTTAATGAATCAGGTTCTCTTCACCTTAAGATAAGTGGCAGCCATCTGTTACACCTCCCACCATTATAATGGAGCCGCCACAGAAATACCAGCGTAGCAGACCACTCCTGTGCAGCTTAGCAATTGCTTAAAACAGCTCGACTTTAGAGAAAATAACTCTCAACCTGGTTTCCATTTTTAGAGCGCATTAAGGTAGTGTGCTCATCTTAAATGTGGTGTAGCATCATTATAGAGACAATGACAGGGATACAAAGTGGAGTGTATCCCCATCAGAAAAAAAAACTATTTTGAAGTTATGGCAACAGTAAGTAAGTCTTGAAAAAAAATTAGAATAATTAGGCCTGCAAATTACAATTATTTTGTAATATCAATTCATCTAATCTAATGTCAAAGTAGTGATGCACTTACAGATAATTATCACCTGAATCTGCAGCTCTGCAGCAGGCAGCTGTTTTCAGGAGAAAAAAATCTCTAAAAACCCACTGCACACTACCTGCTCAGCACCAAACAGCAGACAGACACAGTTAGAGACTAGCTAGTGAACATAGTGGAGCATTTAGCAGCTAAAGAACCAGACATATCCCACAGGGGATAGTAGCGACCAAAAACAGAGCTAATAAAGAGTGAATATTGGACTTACATCCAGTTGGAAAGACAAATGATGGCTGATAATGTTATGTTGGCCCAAAACTGCTGAATGTGAAAATAAGCAACATTTTGCAAACAAGTTCGCCATATCGACTTGATATGACAATGATGTGTTCATAACATGTTCCCGCTGCCCTCCACTGGCCAAAAAATCCCCAGTTATTGTAGATATTACTTTGGTTTAACTTTAATCATCACTTCAACCATCAAAATCTATGAACATTTTTAATGTTCAGCCCCATTTATTCCTTAACAAGTTATTTGTCCAACCATGGCCAAGTTTATAGACGGGTGGGCAACCTCTAAAAAGTGAAGCCAATGCAGAAGTGCCTTAAACTTGCTTTCTTTCTAATAGCCAACAGGGGGCGACTCCTCTTGTTGCAAAAAGAAGTCTGATTGTATAGAAGTCTATGAGAAAATGACCCTACTTCTAACTTGATTTATTACCTCGGTAAACATTGTAAACATGAGTTTATGGTCTCAATCGCTAGTTTCAAGTCTTCTTCAATACAGCACGATGTTAATTTAGTAAATTATGGTCCCATTTAGAGTCAAATAGACGATAAAGCAGGGTATGCATTAGGGCGTGGCTACCTTGTGATTGACAGGTCGTTACTACAGCTTTGTCCGGTCTGGGTGTTGTCTGCGTTTTCGCCTTAGAACTTTAACCCTTTCACCTTTTGGTCGCCCAATAAGGTCTCATTTAGCGTTCGGTTGTACTAAAAGAACAAGATGACGATGGCCAAAACCCAACATGGCGATGGCCAAAATGCCCAACTCGAAGCTTCAAAACGGCAGTCCACAAACCAATGGGTGACATCACGGTGACTACAGCAACTTCTTACATACAGTCTATGGTATGGACAGGGCATCTGTATGCAGAGCAATGTGTGTTTGGCTGTCAAACATGAGGATGAGTCTGTGGTGATATAGAGCAGGTGAGCTAATAGGAAACTCCCTCATATTGTTAAAATCAGACATGTCTTATAGGAAAAATAGATCAGAGAAGAAACAGGCAGTTACAAGATAGCCTGTTCAGTAACCTAGAACAATGTTAGAACTAACCAAATCATATTTTAAATCCAAGTTCAGCCACAAGAACACACTGTGGATCCCACTGCAGCAAATTAAGTTTCAATTGTTGAAAAAAACACGATAGCCTTTTCATCCAGAAGAGTTTTGTCACTTTGTACCTAAATGCAGTCCATATCCTCAAACCGGAAAACTGGTCTGATCTGAGACATGTTTTCCAACTGCAAAGCCACTTCTATTCCCGAGAGTGTGTGTGTGTGTGTGTGTGTGTGTGTGTGTTTATGCAGGTCTGTGTTGGTGCGATGTGTCTTTTCACAGTCACAAGGAAGACTGCTCTGCTAAGAAGTGCTAAAAGCTTCCAATGCGACGGTGACAGGTTGCTCAGTGCGCTTGAATGTGTGTGTGTGTGTGTGTGTTCCGCTTCCCTACAACACACTGTCACGCTGCTGCCCACCAAGCATGCCACATGTCACAACCACTTCCCTCTAGACTCGTCACGCACGAAACCTGAACACGCGCTTCAAACGGTCGCTCACACGCAGCTCAAAACCACGACTGCCAAACGGCGTTCTCGACTAATCTCATTTCACACAAAGACAGCGGCGCGCGCGCAGTTTGCAATCAGGGATGAATCGGCTGCACACTGATTGATCGCTGCAAGGTCAAAATGGAGAGTTGGAGAGAGGTAGGGAGACGCGGAGAAAAAGAGAGCCGGGAGTGTTTTGTTCCCACTTCTCCCAGTGTGTCATTACTGGGTGATTATGGCGGTAATGACGCTGCAACTCCAACACCTGTCAACTTTACATACACACCGTGTTATTTATCTCACCCTTCTCTCCATTTATCCCGTCGTTATCTGTGGGGAGTGGTGACCTAAATCACCAAGACTCAAAATAAGGGTCTGGGGCCACCCAGGGACCAGATCATTATACCTATTAAAGGATGGAAAGGGGTGGATTTACTCTAATAATTTTTATACCAGTTCTATGTTCTAATAATTTTACCAAGTAACTTTATGGATCTAAAGTGGGTCTATTATATAGCAAGATATTTATATATTATATATAACTATGTGCTGTAATGCTCCTCGATTGGCAGATTAGTTTAAAAGTCTGGTTATACTGGGGATCTCCCAGTAGCTGACAGTAGAAATCTGCCCGGGTGAATGTGTGTAACTGTGAATGAATGTGAGGCACGACTTTGCTGGAAAAGAACACTGAACTCAGCAAACACCTTTTTTGGACAAATAAACTGACAACTAAAGTTGCAGTCCAGTGAGAGGCGAAGGCTGGGAAAAGCATGTTATAATTCAGCCGATGCTCGGTCCAGTTTGGCGTTCCTAGGCGACTGGCATCTTGTGTGAAATCTGGCCACTATTGATAGCGGCATAATGGAAGAATATGTGACGATCAGGTTTTGAATGTGCATTTTAGGTCACCAATCAGGAATTATGTCCATCCCGGAAAAAATCTGCACCTCACAATTTATGTCCAATGCCAACATCTGGTGCCAATGCAGGACGTAGGGTGCAGTTTGTGTAGCAAGGCGGAGAGTATTGGTATGTGTCCACATGGGTGTTTTCTGGACGTGAGGGGTCGCGTCGCTTCCCAGCATTGGGACACTTGATGGGTTGCCAACAGGCACTTGATTGGATGAACGCTTTCCCTCGTGGGCTGCTGCTCCCAGCTTTCAAACTGGAACTAAGCGGATAGTGGAGGGGGAGCGGATAGTGACGGTGCATCTCTCGAAACGCAATGCTGCACCACCAGAATGCATTGCCACAGCTGCTTACGTAGACATTGAATGTGAAGCGTGGAAATGACGGATCCTGTGGGCACGTACCATAAAGATCTATAGAGGTTGGGGTGGTGGATTGACTTTAACGCAGGAAACCATAAATCCTTACAATACCCTAGTTGGCATGCACAGATATTGTAGAGAGCAAGAATCTGAAAAAAACGCTGTCAATGGACGTAAAAAAAACATTGACGTTGAGCACAAAGATCTGGAATCTTGTCTGATGATGTAGGATTTAAAACTACAGATAGACACTGTGAGATGTTGTTTACAGCAACAATAGCTTTATGTTTGAACCGTTCAATCCCAGACATTATCAAATGTGATGATAATATAACTATGAGGAAACAACATATGCAATTCATTTGTACAAAATGTACTGTTGTATGTGTTGGCCTCCTAGAATTATCACACACAGTATTTGTGAAAAGTGTTGTTGTCATTACCATAAATTAATTGGAATAGAGAGAAATGAGAGAAAAAAAACAAGGCATGGAGGTGGTCTAAAATAATTCAGTTGTCTCACTGGGGAAGGTGAATTACAGGAGGAAGACAGAATTTGAATCCTAACATTGTTGTCAAATATATGGCTCAGTACTGCAGTTAGCATATGGTATCTGTTTTTCCACTTGTTCCGGCCGTGGTCGCCTCCATTTCCATCTATACACCACAGAAATGCCAACAGGCTGAGGGTGCTCCAGCAATATCATGTATCATGTCCAAACAGATTTTTAAAAATTGTCATCATCAAAGCAGCAGAGCCAGAAGTAGCCTGACTTTTATTCATGTGTATGGGTTAAGCTCGTAAAATGGTAGATCATACAATTCCAACAATGCAACTAAAACGTATCTTCCATTACAAACTCCCTGACTGGTTAATGCTCACGTCTTTCAAACTCCACACCTCCAACTTGTAACGCGGGCTCCCTGTTATACATATCTAGTAACGATGATAACAAAGATGATGACGTCATCAGGGTTGTTTGTCACAGAGGATATTAAACAACTGTTTCCACAGCCTGAGAATTACTTCCCATAAGAAGTTGATCTATAGTGGATTTTTAAAGGGTGATATAATAACTAGATTGGAGCAGGGAAAAAGCTGATAGCAGATTAATTGGGCGATATCTTCTTCTGCAGCAGCCTAGTGGGCTACTTTCCCGTACGCCGTGTACAATAAATCAGTTAGTTGTCACTCCAAATTTCAAAATGCGTAAGAGAATATGCTTAAATGTGATTTGGTGGATTACATCATTGGAAAATGTTCTATTTATTTGCAATGGGAAATGCGCTGTTCTGTGGCTTACAGTGTGATTGGCCAGGATTACTTACTGTTGTGCGTCTCACATTGTTAAGTGCCACTCTTGCAAACCATGTTTATGATTGTGCATATTCACGGGGTAAGGAGGACCTTTAAATAATTTCATATCATGAATGGGTTTGGCTGGATTATTTGAAAGAGAGAATGCCAAATTGGTACAGTGAGCAAGTTGAAGTAACAGTGAGCGATGTCTTTTCCTCCCTGTGTTGTATCTGGGACAAACAGCTGATAGTGTTGCGTTATATATTCAATAAAAACTTTTTTCTTCCCTTCTACCTTGACTTTATGTATGAAGCCTCCATGCAAAATGGTGATGTATGTCCCCGCGGGACTGGTGGCGGCTGTGCAGCCTTCGGCCACTATCAGAGCCCAGATCTGCCGATAGCGATAGTTAATAAAACGTCCTATCGGCGCCTATTAATCAACCAAACCGCTTAATCAGTCTACCTCTACCTCCCATGACAATAAACAGATCTTCATGTGTAAATTCAGTGACGTCCCCCATTTTTAATTTTTTAATTTTTTTATTATCATTTTACTAGTATGCATGAACGGAAAAGGACATTTGCTAAATGAAAAAAAAAAGAACATTTGTTACATTACGATTGTTAAATGTCAGAACATTTAACAATCATTTAACAAATGCTGCAAAAATAGTGAACATCCATAAAATCCACTGGACATCGTCCCATGGTAATAATCACTAAAAGCCTCTATAAATGACGCTCCCATCTCTTCATTGATGAGACTAATGGCTGGGCGAATATAGCTTTGCTTTGTGTCTGATGGTGTCGCATGTATGTTCATGATTTGTTTGTTGATTCCCTCTGTTTCATGTTGAAACGTCTCAATTATCCCTGCTCACTTGTATGTTTTCCCCTGTGTATGTGTGTGTTTGTGTGTGTGCAGATGTTATGGTGGGATCCATTATTATGCCTCTGATTTGTCAAGGAACACAGAGTCGGGGCTCACTGCCAATACCTATCACATGCATGTGTGTGTGCGCGCATGCATGCACTCAATGGGAAATTTATTCAGATGTAACCATGGGAATTGTGGAGAGGCAATTTGTTGTTTTCTATCAGATTCCCCCCAAAATCATGATGAAATTAACAGGCGGGGGCACATTTAATAATTTATCCTAACAAGGGAGGTAACAAATTGCCTTGCGTGTGAGTGTGTTTTGCATGTGTGTGCACTTGTGTGTGTGTGTGTGTGTGTGTGTGTGTGTGTGTGTGTGTGTGTGTGTTGGAAATATGAATGAAAGCAGAGCTACTCCACAGTCAGGCCTCAGGCATTCATTGGCACCGCACCACTCGCTCTCTTTGCTCGGATACTTCTGATGCTCTCTCGATCCCATCGGAGTAAAAGATCTATACTGAAAAGCACAGCAACGCTAATACACTCTGTGTATCTGTCCTTCACTCTCTCTGTGTCTTTCTGTCTGTCTCTCTATTGGCGTCATTATAAGCGAAATGAAGAGGCTTTGCTGGCAAAGTTAACCCGCTGCCATATTCCCATAAGCAAACATTCATACACACACACACACACACACACACACACACACACACAGTAGGGGTATTTAGAGAATTGGCTGTGAAGCTGCTCCCAGCTTGCCCACTGTGAACTGAATTGAGTAACACAAACAGCATTTAAACGGTCAGGCTAATGTACGTGTGTGTGTGTGTGTCTGTGCCTAATGTCTTTGGAATTGAGACAATTATGACATCGGAGTATTGAGTGTTGCAGATCCAGGAGTAAAGGAGATGAGAGAGAGAAAATTAGAGACATTTTCACTGAGAGAAATGGGGAAAAAGGAAAGAGAAGGGGGGTGAAGACATATTTGTCTGGCAAAGACAAGTAAAGCAATCAAAGAGCATTTTAGGGACCAACATTTTCTAACTTCTGACAATTATTGAGATCAACCAGCAGAACTAAACTTCAGCTGGCATGCCAGGGTAATAAAGAAGCAGGAAATTAAAAAAAAGAAACAACCAGACAAAATCAAATGATTGTTTGATTTGAACTTGTTCAGAATGAACGTGTTCAACCACAAAAGTGCCAAAGAAAAAAGCATTTTGTCTGGTGAGGACGCACAAGGGAGTGGAGTGAGGACTGTCGAGGGAGGAAACCCACATTTGTGTTTTCCTGGCTTTATCTTTCCTTTACTGCAAGCGATTTTAAACTGATTATGAAAAAGTCTAATTTTAATACCGATGCCGCTATATGACCTACCAACACAGTCTCACAGCAGTTTGTGAAATAGTTACAAAATTTAATCTATTTGATTTGTGTACATAGACGAGAATTATACTTTTTTCGTGACGCGTGGACATATTTATTGTGTGTTTTCCTTTGAATGTTCAGCAACACGTGATGCACGTGTCAATTTCCGTCTCAGTCTTTTCAAAATAAAACTACTTAGTTAGGTTTAGGAATAGATCGACTCGGTTAGGCTTAGGCAACACGCCACTTAGTTAGGCTTAGGAAAAGATCGCGATTTGGGTTCGAATAACACAAGAATGAGATGTTTTCTAAAAGGAGTCTGGCAGCTGCAAAACTTAACGACACGAGGCAGTGGTGCTCATGGAAACACTATCGCTTTTGTCCACAGGGGCCGCCAAAATAAACACAAAATGAAAGTAACTGTGGATTAAAATATGCACTGGACAAGTTAAAGGAATTGTCAACATTTCGGGAAATGCACTTATTTGCTTTTTTGGCAAGAGTTAGATGAGAAGATCAAAATCAATCTGTGAACGTTACTAGAGCCAAGAGGTCATTAGTTTAGTTTAGCTTAGCTTAGCCTATAGCCTGGAAGCAACGGGGAACAGCTAGCCTAGCTTCTTGGTGACTAGCGTCCAGCTTAACAGTGGTATCAATTGTATCTACCTCTTGGTAAGAAAGCGAATTAGCATGTTTCCCAAAATGTCTAACTATTCCTTTAAGTGAAACTCTTTTTTAACAAAAGTCATCTTGCAGTATTCTGCCAAGAAACCTTCCTCTTCTTTTTACCCTTTTCGTGTCGTTCCTGCAGTCCTCCTCTCTCTCTCTCTCCTCCTCTCTATACACTCTATGTCCCTATTTGTCCTCCTCTCTGATGTGGCGCGATGCACACTGTTACAGTTTCTAATTCGACCTCTCCTTCTCTCCATCCATCCGACCCACCCCATGTGACTATCCCTTCCTCTCATCTGCCACTCCATCCCTTCTTTCAACCCTTTCACGCTTTTCCAACACGACTTTCTTGTGTTTCCTCTCCTTTTTCACATTCATATCTCCCTCCCCTGTGACTTAACAAGCACCTTTTTCCCTCTCTTTCACACTTTCTTTTCTCCCTTTTCCCCTTGTAGTTCTCTGTCACTTTTCTCCATCCATTCCTCCTCTCAATTACCTTGTCTGGACAGCATCTGGCAGCCTGGCCCAGTGTGTGCATGTGTGTGTTTGTGTGTGGGTGACCAGGTGTCTGGGCTGTGTTGCACTGGGTTCTTGTCATTCTGGGGGAACAGCTGCTCACAGGTAACAAGTAGCTGGCTTCCCCGCGAGGTTTAGAGACAAATTAGAAAACGGTCTCATTATTCAGTCAGGACCTTTCCTGTGTCACCATGGGCTCCGGCCGAAACAAATGGCCACATGTCGGTGCATCATCACCATCTTATTCAATCAGCTAACTTGAAAAAGAACATCAGGCATACAGATCATGAAACGTCCAGTCACTTCAGTCAAGGATTACAATATATATTTTTTTAATTCATTAAAGTTATATCTGCAATATAGTTCAAGGTCTTTAAAACATACCAGGACAAATAAATAAAAAACTTAAGCTTATTAGACACCAAAACTCAAGTTGAATCTAATCTAATTAGTGTGGTGTTGTTAAATTCTTTAATAAAAATGTAATCCTATAAGCATATTCAAGATATTAGAAGTGAACAACAGTGTAAGCCATTATCTAACATAAGGCCAGCTGGTTCCACTAACAAGTATTGCCTGTGCTGCCAAAGCCTGATATAGCTTATTCCTCTGTTAGACGTAAACTGACTTCTCAACTGCTATCATCTGTTACTCCTCATATGACAGTTCGACTGCTTTCAGCATTTACATGTCAACAGACATTTCAATTCCTTTTAATGTGCACACTCCAACAGACATTTCAACTCCTTTTAATGTGTACACTCCAACTGAAACTTCAAACCATTTCAGGTCTTTTTTCTTCACTGAGCTCTTCTACTTCATGCAACTTCCTCAAACTTCCTCCAAGTGCTTACACAGGGTTTGCGTCAGTGTATTGCAAGCCCGCCGGCTATAAGATGACGCACCGCCAGGCCTAAGCATCGGGGAATTATTTATTTTTAAGATGTTTTTTTTTGTTTGTTTTTTTAACTAAAATGTTATTCAAGTAGCAAACTCCTTTAAGGATTAACTCTGTGCGTAGGTTGTGTGCTTAACGTTAGCAAGTGTTGTTGTGCGGTCGAGAGAGAGAGAGAGAGAGAGAGAGAGGTAGAGCGTGTGTTTGACAGTGAGTATGAAGTCAGTAGTAACATTATAGCTGTGAACGTAGCAGTGCAGTGTGTGTACAGTTTGGTCTATCGTTTAATACTGTAAATGCTACAACTCCTCGAAACCCAAACCAAGTTCCTGTGCCACCTGCTGATTAAAGTGAAAGGGGGGTTAGCCCTGAAGCTATTGACAACTTCGGCTCAGGCTCGCTCGTTTAAGGTGGGCTGACCTTTAAGGTGGACCACCGGTATTCTCATTTTAGTGACGGGCCGCACCTCTGACTTTTGCTTCACAAGCTTAATTTCTCTCAGAACTTCCACTTCAACTGACACTTCCAGACTCATCTTAACACATCCGATTCTAACTCCTTTTTGCACTTTCCCTTCAAATGAAACTTCTCACAGCACTAACTGGCATTTCCACTTCTTTCAGTAAGTGTATTGACACTTCAGCTACAACTTCAACTGCTTCAGTATTTCAGCTATTTCAGCAATTTCAACCACAAAGTTTCAGCAGCAAGCACGAGTAACTTTCTTCTGAAGATCTACCCCTTTCTATTTATAACAATAAGATAAAATATATATATTTTTTTCCCTCACATGGTGATTAAGTGTGACGTATGAGGCAGAAGCGTAATGTTTCACCCTGACTGAGTTAACTGAATTTGATTCCTGATGAGCAAAAGATTTAAAAAGCTAATGTGAAAACCTCTTTGGATTTGTGTCCTTTATGGTTTCGAAACAAGCTGATCGCTCCTGCGGAATTTCCCAAACCCATCATCGGGATAAATATAAACCGCTTTCTGTTACTCGATGCCGCACTTCCGTTTTGTGTCAGCCCGGCTAGAAGTAGGTTTAATGTAACAAGGGACAGACATGGCATAAGTGAATGCAAATTACCTCATTGTAGTTCCGTCAGACCCGCCTTCCCGAGTGACTGTCTGCCAGCAGTGGAGCTGATGATTGAGGGATGAAATGGAGGAAGAAGATTAGGAAAGCTGATAATAAACTTCTTACAGGGTCTTTTAAAGCCTCTTAGGCCCTTTCACTCTCACTCTCACTTTACCTCCTTGCCTCTCTCTCTCTCTCTTCTCCTGAACTATTGAATAAATGATGAAATTCAATCTGGCTCTGCAATCACTCCAGTATTTTGTTTCCCTTCCTTTTCTCAGCCTGTGTTACTGTCTCTCATTCTTATCTCTGCAATTGAATAAAGGATGAGATTGCAAAGTTTTCCCTGCAGTTGTTTGTCTTGTAATCTCTTTTATCTCATTAATTTGTCTCTGTCTTCCACCTGGTAATTTCTACAAATAGTACTACAGGACTACAAGACAAATGTTTCTTTTCGAAAACCTTTCATGGTCTGGGTAAAACACCAAGTGTCCTCTTGAATAAAGGTGCAACTTCCATAGTAAAATAATAGACCTTCAGCTTCTCTTTACTTTAAATGTTAAAAATCAGCATAGCTACACTCTCAGTTCAAAAGCATTCTGTTATGCAAGTTGTATAAAGGCAAGGACAAGAAAACTGAAAAAAAGCACTTTCAAAAACGCAAACATGTTTTGTTTGTATCTGACGAAGTACACAATACAAGCAAAGACACTACACATTCACATGCACAAAACTACCGCCAACAAGGGACAAATGTTAGTGTAACTTCTCAAAAACACTTTGGGTCACGAACAGCGGACTCCTGGTTGAAAGTCCTGTGTTTGCTGGACCCATCCACCTCACCTCCCACCAACCACAAGCAGTCTTTATCACTTTTTATTTTACGTCACTAGCTCTGAGTGTAGCATATTTACACGAATGCATTCACATCCAGGGTCTCCGCCAGTGTTTTGTAAGGCTGGCAGCCCCCCCCAGGTCTAAATTGACCCCCTGCTGGGCCTAAGCATCAAGGAATTATGTATTTTTAAGATTTCCTTAAACTAAAATATGTTATACAAGTAGCAGACTCCTTTAAGGAATAACTCAGTGCGTAGGTTGTGTGCTTAACGTTAGCGAGATGAAGATATATTTATATGAAGAGTATGAAGATAACAGTATGTGAGTGTAAACGGTTTAGGCTGTCGGTAAAGAAAAGCTACAACTCCTCAAGATACAAGCCGAGTTCCTGTGTCTTGCTTGCCACGGTTTGTTTACTGAAGGGGTTAGCCCCAAAGTTAGCCACAACTTCAGCTTGAGCTCGCTTAAGATGGGCTGTTAAGGTGGGCCAGAA
Organism: Sebastolobus alascanus; assembly: GCA_916701645.2. Taxonomy (NCBI): domain Eukaryota; kingdom Metazoa; phylum Chordata; class Actinopteri; order Perciformes; family Sebastidae; genus Sebastolobus; species Sebastolobus alascanus. The sequence continues at coordinate 5,006,383 of CAKAOJ020000030.1, read as the reverse complement.
GTATTCTCATGATGACAAGCCGCTCCTCTGAGTTTCTCCCCCGCCACCGCCGGTGTCTGGTTGCCGGTCCTGACAACTTTTCTGGCAGAAATGCTGACATTGCAGTCAATACAGACTACAAGGCATACAAATGCCAAAAGCAAAAACGGCTTTCTTATAGCACCCGAAATGACTTTCGATCACCGTGTCATTTATATGCCATTTAGTGAGACCGTGTTGATGCTTCAATACAAGTAGTGTACAACGCATTTGTACAGGTGATATACTGGTGAATGCACCAGTGGCGGAAGAACTATTCAGATCCTTTACTTAAAGGTCCGATATTGTAAAAAGTGAGATTTTCATGTCTTTTATATTATAAAGCAGGTTTAAGTGACTCAATCCATGGAGAAATACACACAGCCCGTATTCAGAAACTGTGTGTTTGAAACAAGCCGTTAGGATTTCTGTCCGTTTGTGATGTCACAAATCTACAATATTTAGACCATTTCACAGTTTTAAACGTAAACATACTAAATGTGTCCCAGTTTATTTCCTGTTGCAGTGTATGTGAATGACATCAGCTGACAGGATGTAAACATGGACCCAAGCTGTTTCCTAGCAACGCAATTCCGTTGCCATTTCGTTGAAATGCGCTAAAACGGAGTGTTTCAGACAGAGCATGACTACTGGTATATTCAGACAGACAGTATGACAGAAAAATAATGTGTTTTTTGAACATTAAAGCATGTAAACATGTTCTAGTAGAAACTCAAAATACAAGCATGAACCTGAAAATGAGCATGATATGTCCCCTTAAAGTAAAAGAAGCAATAACACACTACTACTTAAATGAATGTACTTAGTTACCGACTGCCACTACACTATGTTCTGCAGTGCCAAGTCAATCCCTCTACAGAACCACTGCAGCACTACAATAAAGACTACCACAGCTGTTTGCAGCTGATAAAGCGTCTGACTTTTCTAGTTACTAGCTTCCTCATATTAGATTAAGCATCTGGATTGTCTGCTTTTACTGAAGTAATATAGCATCACTGCATTACTAGTGGCATACAAAAGAGGTACCGCTTGGATCTGATAAAGCGTATCTGGGTGGAAAGCAGATGCTGCAGCTAAGCCGCTGCTGGTTGTGGATTTTCACAGGATAAACACTTCCCTTCAGGTAACAAAAACACCCCTCAAGTCAGTAAAAGACCCTGATTTCCAAAGCATCTGGCTGTCTACAGATAAGTAACGCCATGTATTTTGACGGTGCAGGAGTTGTTTTATTTATTCAATTTGGTCTATTAAATATTTGTACACCCCGTGGATTTTTAGACATGGTTTAGTAGATGATGGCATGCTGGGTTCTTTTATCTAAAATCTCTTGAGGACCTGCGCTGTCACCACTGCTGCTAATACAATATCATACCCTACTGTCCTTGTCAATCCATCTGTCTGTCTCTTTCTTTGTATCACCCACGCTCCATCTCCATCACTCTCTCTCTCTCCTTTTTCTCCCTCTATGTCTCTCTCTCCTTCCCTCTCCGTCCTCTTATCTGATGGAGTGAATAATTCATGTCTATTCTTCAAGGAGGCTCTTTGTTCTCCCCCCTAGTGTTTTCTTTTAAAGCACTTGAGGTAGTGTGTGTCTGCAGCATTTGTGTGGTTGAATGAAGTTAAACTCATTCCAGATTCCTCCACTTTCGCTCTTTTTACACACAAGTTCACGCTCACACACACACACACACACACACACACACACACACACACACACACACACACACACACACACACAGACACAAGGCAACCGACACAATCGCGCCATATTTCCGAAAACAACCTCTTGTTCCTGCATCAAGTTTTTTTTGTTCTTTGTGTACCGACTTCTGTCAGACAAGAGAGAAAAATCAAGTTTGTGGATTCTGCATGCCAGTATGTATTTGCGCGTCTGTGTGTAAAGTGTGAATTTTAGTATTTAGCATTTTGTATAGCATGTCTTAGTGAGTGTGTGGTGTATCTGAGTAAATGTGTGTTATTGCTATGCATGTGAGAGACCATCTGAAATTACCATTTTTATCAGTATTCACTACAACACTTGAAAACAATGCCGCGTGTGTATGAGTGTGTATTATTGAAGATGAAAGATCATTATAGTTTGGCACTTCCTAAACCGTCTGTCCGGAATACTGATGCATTCTGTCTCTCTCTCTCTTAGACACACGCACACACACACACTCACTTTTATATTCATAACATCAACTGGAGTGAGAAAGAATAAGCATACTACTAGTATTGAATGTATAAATTACTTCAGAGGTAATGTTATTGCCCTACAGTGTGTGTCGATGTGGATGCCGATTTTCAGAATAATTGTCCCTTTAGAGTAGGGCTGTAACGGTTTGTGTAATCTTGAATCATACTGAATCGTTGCAGTACGGGGGTCTTGGTCCGGTGCATGTAGCCACACGCAAACTACGTCATATAGATTGATGCATGTAATGTGGAACCAAAATTCACAAGCGCGAGTTCAGCCTGGGAACTTTTAGCCGTACATGTGCCAAGGTTAGCACAACAAGCTAGGGAATGTACTTGCATTTATATCACGCCTTTCTAGTCTTCTGACCACTTAAGGCGCTTTACGCTTCATGTCAGCATTCACTCATTCACACACACACATTCGTACTATGATGGCAGAGGCTGCCATGCAAGGCGCCAACCTGCCCATCAAGATCTAAACTACATACTCATTCACACACTGATGGAACAGCCTTCGGCAGCAATTTGGGGTTCAGCATCTTGCCCAAGGATACTTCGAGTCAGTCACACTATGGCGAGCGCAAATGAAATGGTCAGCTACAATAGCACAACAGCAACTGAAACCAAAGTTGCCAGTGGGCAAAATGTCCAGTCCCCAGCAAGAGGATGTTGTCTGTCTCTGACATTTGCACTACTGTCTGTTCAAAATTAACTACATAAAATTAGTTAATTTGTTTTTTTCCCGCTGTACCAAACTTGCACCGAAACGTAATTTCTGTAAACTGTTACACCCCTACTTTAGAGATATATTGAAGTTCTAATCCTCAAGATATCAGTTCTATACCACCTATAGTTACTAACGTAAAGCTAACAACAGTGTCCCGCACGTGCATGTGTTGTCTCCTGTAAATCCCTTGTGCATGTGCAAGCCGTTTGAAACCAGCACCAGAATGGCTGACTCTGCTACTCCACCACTACAGCATATAGAAAGGTAACTAATAACCGTAACATTCTGTTTGATACGATGAAACTATTAGAGATTATGACTTCAAATACTGGAGGGCAGTTGTTTGATTGACAGGCGTGTCAGCCCATCACAGTCATCCAGGGTGGTTGTCCCACCTCAGCTGCACCCAGGATTTCTTCCCTTTGATGAAATTTGGCTTTCATGTTAAGATCTATAATATAATTCACACAGCATCTGTGGCTCTTTGTATTATGTTGCATTGCTCAAGGCGTGGTCCTATGGGAGCAGAAGGCCTCCAGGAAACTGCAGAGTAACTACACTTGAGGGCCCGGGTTCACACTTCAAAGTGAGGGGTGATTGCAACAGTCACATGCTTCTGTTGTATTGCTAATTAATGATATGCATGTCTGAGTGATATCTCACCTGCCAACATTGCTTCTTGCTATTTTCAAACACATTTATCATCATAATTATCATGTTTGTCATTTCTTATTTCACCAAGGACAAACACAAAGGCAAGCGATCCAAGAGTAAACACATCAAAGACGGAACCACGTCAGCCACATTGGATGGAAATCAGAGAAGATTAAATATAGACCCAAATTCCCCTTTGATATCGTCATGATGACATGATTTGGTCAAGGTCCAAATTACAGGCCACAACAAGAGGAATGAAACATAACAGCAACTGTGAGCGTCTCCATGCTCATGTTAAATTTATTTCAGATCAATTTGGATAATTTATACAGCAGCTAGCAACTGCAGAGGCATTTCTAACAGTTCTACTGAACTAACAGTAGCTCTATCAAGGAAACTGTCAAGCAAGCAATTAATGGTGTTGACAAAGAAATTAAGAATTCTGCCAAGTTGGTTTGACGGCGTCACACGTTAGCCAACACGGTGGCTCGACGCCATCATTATATCCAAAGACAAGTTGAGTTTGTTTCTGTCTCCATCTGCCTCTCTGTCTTGCAGCAACAGTTTCCCAAGTATGATGTGCAGCCAATACGGACGCCATATGACTAAAGTGAATGCAGTAATCCACATATGGAGCTCGCCAAGCATACCGCGGCACTCATCAAGTGTTCTCGTCCACCACACAAAAGGTTGAGTTAATTTTTCTGTTCTCCTGATTGGAATCACAGCCACTCCACCCGTCTGCGGCCCGGAGGCGAAATGAATATTCATACCAGTTTAGACCCTTGTCATGAATATTTATAGTGGTTAACACCACATATGCAAATGAGCCAGCCAACCCAGATGGCTTCAGATCACGACATGATGATCACACACACAAACACACACGCACATGCACAAACACACTCGTGAAGAAACACACATACTGTGAAGGCTTTCTTTTTAAAGGCAGAGACAACATGTCTCACATATCAGAAAGACAAATCAGAGACAGGAGAGAGATTAGAAATGGGCGCAGAATTTAGCTTCCAAAGGATTTAAGTGGGTAATGCTATTGACACCAACAGAATGTGCCACTATATAGACAAGTTTACTCAACAAACACTCACATGGTGATACAGGAAAGGAAAGGAATCGGAGTAAATACATAGTTTTAAATTTAATCCATTCACGTTTAACAAAGCCTGGTGTCGGTACTCAACAGTGGCTTATTGCAAGATTAAAGCTGGTCCTCGAGGAGTGCTGCCACTGTTATGTTGCCAATATCTCTCCCAGGTTCCTGAAGTACAAGGTCGGCTGATAAAAACGATCAGATTAAAGAAGATTACTGCCATATAAACAGGGTAGATTAATGATAGTGCTGCCTACAGAATGCTCACGTTGTCCTGGAATTCAAACCGGGTCAGTATTGTAAGAGTTTGAGTTGGAATAAAACACTTTACTACTGTGATACTAAACATAGATCTGTAAAAAATGTTGAATGTAACATCTTGGCCGCCTTAAAAAAATCTTCTTATTCAGCATTCGGTTGTGCTTAGCTCAACCCTCTAGTATCACTTCTGGTTGCAAAAAAAAACAAGATGGCGACGGCCAAAATGCTCAACTCGAGGCTTCAAAACAGTAATCCACAAACCAATGGGTGACATCACGGTGACTTTGTCCACTTCTCATATACAGTCTATGGGTTGTACCTAGCATGCTGAAGTTTGGCAGGTATAATATTTACCATGTTCACAACTTAGTGTAGCATGTTAGCGTGCAAAGGTTTTCTAAATGTGACCGCTAACAGAATCTTTAGACCAAATTCAACTTTAAAGGGACTATATGTAACTTATTACGTGTATAAATCATACCGGGTCGGTGTCCCATGCGCGCTCGTGTGTGGGCACGCGAGCGCGCAGCAGCTCTGCTCCTGCTGCCTGCTTGCACACCGCGCTCGTTCTCACCCGCTCGGCTCGCTCCAACTCCACGTGCACGCGCGCACACTACACACTGTAGAAGAGTTAGTTTAGCTCTGAGAATATCTAGTGAATGAGCAGTGGACGTTTGTGCAGAAAAAAATGCTGCCGCTCCTCCAGACCAACAGAGGTTTTTCCCGTGTCTTGTGAAGTGACGGGGCTCCGCAGCGAGTTACGTTATCCCGACCGAGTGTCGGTGTCTCCCCCACCCCCCCCCACCCCCACCCCCACCCCCGTTTCCTCCGGGTCGGCAGGCTTAAGCAGGAAAAGCCAACACTAGGATCAGCATTGATTCATGGAGAGACCTTCCTCTGGTCAGCTAACATTACTGCCAAGCAGGTGAAATATAGAATGATATTGTGTGTTAGCTGTGTGTCGCCTCACTGTTTTGACTCGTTCATGTCTTTGTAGAGCGAGCACAAGCGCGAGCGCGAGCAACAGGACGCCGACTTTCGTTGACATTGCGGCCACAGGTGTCGCTGTTAACAAGCAATTTCTGATTCTTACATATAGTCCCTTTAAGTTGGCACCAGGCATATTTGAGCATTTTCCTTTCCTTTCTATTTGATCCTTACGATCATACACAATCTTTCCTCTCACCACCCACTCACACACACACACACACACAGGAACTAACCCTGCCTGGATACTGTAAGCACAATCAGATACTTCCTTTGAGCCAAAGCCTTGCTAACGAGCTTATCGCACCACATACTGCGCGTGTGTGTACGTGTGGTCTTGTGCACGCCTGTTAAAGTGTTACAAATGACACATCTAATACGACCAAACACACACACCCACCCACGCGCACACACAGAGCTGTACTTGTGTTCTGATGCAGGATTAAGGCCAACTAGCCTGTTGTCTGTAAGCTCGACATCACCTGAGATCACACACTGTGTTACTGTCAGTTCTCAGCACTTGCTGATTCCATGCCTCAATGTTAATTTGCTTCTCCTGGCATGACGGAATGCATTTTACGATACACATTGCTAGCCTTGAAAGTATAGCAATGTTGCTTTTGTAGCATAGATCCAGTGAAATGCACTTTAAATACAGCACAATTCATCTGAAATGCTCAAGTAAGTTTTGCTGTGATGTGCCTGACGAAACCAGCTGCAGTAGCGTCAGATTTGTTGCACTGTGCAGTCAGAATGAGGTCATGCTGAGCGATAAAGCTCAACTGGGTCACAGGCTGTGACTCACCGCATGTTGCAATATACCTGGACTCAGTAAAACCCACACCTAGCAAAAAGGCATCAGCATGGAGCTCTCTCGGACATGGTCTGATGTGCATTTATTATTGCCAAGTGATTTCTTTAAAACTGCAACTGCTGGTGTGTTGACCCAGTATATAGAGCTATAAAAATGCACGGCTAGTCTTTAATTTAATCTTGGTGGTTTCTACACAATGTATTTGTGATGGCTTAGGCTCTTATGAACTAAATGTCCTTCAATGGATGATGTGCTTTTACGGGTTGAATATTACAGGTACAGCCTAGTGCCCCTACCTCTGGGATAACCTCCCAGCTGAATCCAAACGTACAACTAATCTTTTCGCCTAAACTTTCAGTTAGTTGCTTATTCTTCGATTACTTCAGGTTTCGCACCACATTCCGGCGGGTCGATCTCAGTCTCAATTTATCTATTAGTACTTACGTTCCATCGACGAGAATACTGAAAAAAAATAGATTTTCAATGCCACGTCTACTCCTAGCCTTGTATATTCATGTGCTATGAAAAGCCCCAGCAGGAAAGGTCAGCGTGAGAAGCTAAGATGAGTAAGACTTTTCACCCTTTTCAAAGTGGGGTCCAGGGACCCACAGGGGTCCTTGAGGGGAGTTCCAGGGGGGCCCCAGAAAATAGGAGAATCATTTTATTTTCGCTATAATTCCATCCATAACCATTGACTATTTTGGTAATCGGTTTCATATATTTTCTGTAATAAAACATCTAAAAGCAAAAAATCTTATCAGACGGGAGACCATGGGACAAAATCTTAACAAGTGGGGGTCCGTGGTCTAATTTGTGTCATTTTAGGGGTCCTTGACATGAAAAAGTTTGGGAACCACTGCTTTAAGCACCCAGGCAAATAATCTTTTATGCTCTGTCAACTAGTGGTGATTACAAGCTCTTTCTTTGTGCAGTCGTAATGTAGTATTGTACTATAGTGCAACTCATATTGGTCTGTTGTACTACGCCTGACCACAGCCAGACCAAAGGTCATAGGTTTAAAAGAGTTATATATTTCAACCCATACAGGTCAGTGCCCTTCCCCCATCAAACATCTCTCGCAGTGTTGCTAAGAAACGATCATCAGCCTTACAATAAAGCAGTAATATTACACATCATCAACCATGTCCGGGAAACGGTTATGTATATACAGTATGTCCACATATATGTGCGCATATTTCGGTTTGATGTCTCACTATGCCTAGTCCATCTCTTGTAAATGCGCCAACCAGGTGCTGGTAAATGGTTGAGTCATGCTTTCGCTTTAGATCTCAGAGGGCAGCTGCGTTAATGTTGTACATCCTTTTATCGGCCCACTTGCTGAGTTTCTGTGTGTGTGTTTGCAGATACTTGCCTACATAAGTACTGTAGATATATTTGCGTGCATGCTGTATTTGGTACCTTCAGTCTGTGGGAGCTCACAGAGAATATCTCGCAGTGTGTTTAAGAGTGTTTGTGTTTTATGAATCCACACTCTGCTACTCTCTGCATCTTATCCATTAATCATGGTGCATTCATCCGCTTCTGCACAGCAACGTATACAGTACACTGCAGATACTGTTGGATAAGCAGATTTTAAGTCTTGATATCAGGCTTAAAGGGACACCCTGCTGATTTTCACCCTATCGTTCTAAGACTTGAACAGCTGTATCTACGATTGCCACCCTTTTGTCATTCTACTCGCCTGAACTACTCTCTGCATTTACTTCTTTGTAGTTGGCACTCCAGACGAATGAGACATTTTGTCGCACAGTAGAAGGGGAGGCTAATGTAGCTCAAAGACAATGGTGGGTACTTATATAGAGCATATGGACAAAAGCAAATATAACTTACATTTAACAACTGACTCTGAAAATGACAGCTCATTAGCAGGGACGAACAGCCTCTAAGGGTATAGATAGGCAGGCGCACACACACACACACACACACACACACACACACACACACACACACACACACACACACACACACACACACACTGTTCCATGAGCATATCCCATTGAATCCTATAAGAAGACTGGACAGAGGAAATCTGGTGTTTTGTACTAATTTGAAAACACACATTTGGGAAAGTAGTTCATTAGACTGATAAAATACAATCAATAAGTTAACAATTTATCACAGTAACATTGTTCACATGACATTATAAACCTCAGTTTACCCAAGCACATTAAGGGGAGACACCCCAGGCAAAAATAGGGTAACAATTTTAACTAATAGATATTTTAGTTTAGTCCTCTTGGCCGACTGCTCTTTACTTAACGTACACGTAGCAAATTCCATTCTTAATTTGAAGTGTTGGTGGTTTTTTCATAGTTGAAGATAATATGTAATTCAATGATTTTGTTTGTTGATTTAAAAAAAAAAAAAAAACACCACAGGGTACCTTTAGTTCTTAATTTTCAAATGCACACAGTCTGAGATGCATTTTATTTCATCTACACTGCAACCTACTTCAAACAATAATCATCGGCTTAAATGGATTTAAAGGACCAATGTAGTCTAATCTAAAAACAGGACAAAGCTCAGACTCGTACTGTAAACTACATGAAACGAATGAATGTATCTGCCGTTATCTGGTCATCAGGGACCAGGGGATTAAACATGGATGGATTACTGAACAGGCCTAGGGAGCCCCTTAACACAGCCTGTGATATGTGATACAGTATGTGCCTGTGTGATATGACTATTAACAGTTCTTGAGTCAAATTGCTTCTCAAAATCATCTTTACTCTGAAGACATCACACCAAGGAGGCCATCGTGGTGTCTTTGTGTGTCTGAGGGCGTGCTGGGTAGAACCGGGGGCCTCTGAGGCCTCTTTGCGCAGCGGCTCACCTCATAGGGCTTGACAGTAATAGCGCCACAAAAAAATAGGATTTCCAAAGAAACCGTTGCCACCAGGATCATTACATTCAAGTTGCTTCAAGTGCTGGCATTTGAGACTCAATGCCTAGATGAAAGTACTTCATCTCTGGACCTATCCACAGACTTTTTCTTTTACTTGCTGATCTAATTCATCCCCAAACAAACAGCTCAATTTCACTCCCATTCAATCTGCCCAAATCTTGCTTGTTTTTATTAAGACATAATTAACCACGCTCAATATTATAAGAGTATCCTCTAAATTCCCTGAATTTACTGGCTGCTGCCTCAAACCATACCAATATCCTTCAGCCAAATATATCAAGCCATCAGATATTTGAGTGTTTGTTGGTGAGTAGCAGCTTGCTGATCTCAGGTTAGTGCCAAGTAGAAAGGATAAAAAAAAGGAAAAAAATGCTAACAGCTAGGATTATGTGGCTGCTTTTTATAGTATTTGGTGTAAAAGCTAGCTAAGTGGGATGCAGTGATTTGGAAGTGATCACTGCTTGTAGAGCAGATGGCTAAACCTTAACTAGCCAGAGAGAGCAGCCTACTGTAGAATTAATGTAAAAGCAAAGACACCATAAAACAGTGTTAATGATGATGTGTAACTTTGAAAAAAGTGTATTAAAAGGCACAAAAACAACACAACACTACCCAATACCTACAGTATGAATGTAAACAACTCATATTTAAATTGGAATTCAAATAAAGAACATAAGTAGGGCTGTCAAAGTTAAGTTAAGTTAAGTTAAGGCAAATTTGTTTAAAGCCACTAATTTCTTTGACATATTAGCAATCAACATTAATCTGTAGCGGGCTCAGTTTTAAAGATAGAGTGAAGATACTGCTATTATATGAAACCAAGGACGCTGAATAACGCTCCGAACTGACGCTAAATTTTGGCGAGGATAAAATGGCATTGCTATTTTCAAAGGGGTCCCTTGACCTCTGACCTCAAGATATGTGAATGAAAATGGGTTCGATGGGTACCCACGAGTCTCCCTTTTACAGACATGCCCACTTCATGATAATCACATGCAGTTTGCGGAAAGTCATAGTCAAGTCAGCAAACTGACACACTGACAGCTGTTGTTGCCTGTTGGGCTTGAGTTTGCCATGTTATGATTTGATCATATTTTTTATGCTAAATGCAGTACGTACAAGGGTTTCTGGACAATATTTGTCAATGTTTTGTGTTGTTAATTGATTTCCAGTAATAAATATACATCTACTTGCCTAAAGCAAGCATATTTGTCCATCCCCATGTTGATAAGAGTATTAGATACTTGAGAAATCTCCCTTTAAGGTACATTTTTACCAGATAAAAACTTTGGGATACATTTTCGAATAGTCGCAATTAAATATTTTAATTGATCGACAGCCCTAAACATAAGTCATAATAGTCATTTTAAATGTCAGTGAATGATCGTTTCCAAATAAACAAAAATAAATTAACAACTCCCAGGTGATCGTAACACGAAGTAAACACGGACGGTGTCATAGCTTTGCTGACATTGAACATTGCAGAGAAAGATGTCAGAGAGTACTGAAATAAGGCTTGTCCATCAGTTTAAGGATGAAAATAAATGGTGAAAGTGAGGCTTTTATTCAGGTGAATTGGATCCCAATCACAGCGCTGAGTAGAAAGAAAAAGAAAAAAAAGTCCACCAAGAACAGAGCTATTCCAGTTATCAATATAATGATTGACAGTTGATCAATATGTGTATTGATGAACAGCTATAACATAAAAGCTGAGAACCACAGATCAAAGACACACAGACCCTGATCTGTCATGTCTTCAAGCCACAAAAAGAAAAAAGCTGCTTTAGCAGCTTCTTGTTTAGTTGTACAAACGTGAATAATGAGAAATCCATTCCAGGATGTCATACAGTATCCTAGCTGCTAGTATGCCTGAGAGTTAATTTGGTGTTGACATATGGTGAGTTTAATTAGACACACATAGAGTACATGGAGGGTAGTGTGAACGCATATGGAAGTGAAATAAAAAGGTTTCCCCATCACAGAGAGTCACACCCTGTTTGTGGTTTTAATTGAATTCCACAATAATTGAATAAAGAAAACCCACACGCCATCAATGTAACCTCCTCAGTTTGGATCATTAGACTCAAAGACTTTCCGAGGAAATAAGGTCCACTGAATAGCAGCCCATACAGTACTGAACCAGAAAATGTACCCATAGCTAGCGCCTGCTGTGTAGCGTTAATCTGTGTGTGAACAGATGGCATGCGCTAACAAGCTAGGCTAAATGTAGCTACTGTTGGCATGGACCAAGACTGATCTCTGACTTCCTGATCCCAAGCTTCTTAATTAAATGCACCATTTAATCTAGTCAGTTTTCAGGCCCTCTGCTGCTCCAAAAAACACCGCCGTTCATCACTGATGACCTGCTCGTCCTGGTGATTAGATCATCACTCGGTTGAATCAATTAGATTGACAGAAAGCCTCCCATTTACAGGCAGTGTTGTTAAAAAATTATCCTCATCGTGACCAATGATTGTATTGTCGTCGATGATGACTATCAACAATATGGAATCAAAAACCGTTAATTCCCAAGTAATGAAGGTGGTAACAAATCTATAATGTTAAAAGTGCCTCTACAAGAACCAAAGTACCAAAAGTAGACAGTGCCATCCGTGGTGATATTGATGGACCCATAACTGAGGATATATAGGTGCATAAAACAAGGATACATTACTTTCTTTGGATGTGTACACAAAATATTATAAAACATACAGTGAAAACTGCCAGAGTTCCATATATCTTGAGGTGGCCAAGATCCTTTTTGCAGCAACGTAGCACCAACATGTCCATTCTGACAATATCACAATCACTTGAAGCGCTGGGTATCATTCCAACCTTGTACAACAGCTCATGTCACTAACTTAAATGTCAACCAGTGGTGGTGGGATTCACCATAAGGCTGCCATACATAGCAAACTGTTAGATTGAAAATGTGTATAAAATCAAGACCCTTAGATTACATAACCAATACAAATTATTGTTACACCCTGAGTCAGTTGGCAACTTGACTGACATGAAGTCATGGAAGTCTCAAAATTCCCTACAACCACTCTCATTTCAAAGTGATCTACATATATTACATTTATAGTTATAGTACAGATATAACTAAAATAGCTATGGAAAATGTTGCCAGTCAGCGATTGCACAGAGCTGTCTGTGATATTGAACTGGAATCACCGGTAACTGCTGCATACTGGGTTAGCCCTAGTCCTGAAATGTCTAGAAGCTGGAGCCACTTACTGATCTGTCCTTGGTCCTGAAATGTCTACAAGCTGTAACCACTTATTGAGCTTTACCTGCATACTGTAGCTGTCCATGGGCCTAAAGTGTCTACTCCAAGCTATAACTGCATATTGTAGCTGTCCATGGTCCTGAAATGCCTCCTTCAAGCTTTACCTACATGCAGTAGCAGTCCCTGGTCCTGAAATGTCTACTTCAATCTGTAACTGCACAGTGTAGCTGTCCCTGGTCCTGAAATATCAACTTCAAGCTGTAACTGCACCGTGTAGCTGTCCATGGCCCTGAAATGTCTACTTCAGGCTGTAACTGCACAGTGTAGCTGTCCATGGTCCTGAAATATCTCCACTAAATGTACACATACCAAATATATATGGAGTGATACAGTGCAGTGAGATGATTTACAGCAAGTGTTGTTTTGGCTGTGTTCTTCAGCGCATCAGATCGGAAATGTAACAATGCCTGCGAGGTTAAAGTGCTGACTCGTAGCTTTAATTTGAGGGTGTTTACATTCATATCTGATGAACAGTCTAGAAACTGTATTCCTTTTATACATGGTCCCCCATGCGCTTAAAATGTCCCCCAAGAGTCTCTGGGTTCTACACGGTTCACTCATTGTGGATGTGAACACAGCCAAACACACTTGAAAAGAAAAAAAATATATTCTTTCAATTGTCCATTGTACATTTCCAGTATCTTCTTTCGATATAATTGTGTTATCGCTATTCTAATCTATAGGCTTTTCTCTACTGCTGCAGTGACCCATTTCCCATGGGAGCATTTAAGCATTCACTGTCCATAATCTCCATATCCTGTGAATGGAGTCCTATATCTAGACTAATGTCGGCATGGCAAATCTATATGTATTGTGTTTAATGATATTATTTAATATTTAAAAGAGCGTCCGTGCAATATTTCCCTTTTTCCATTGTCCTAATGCTCCTGCTCCACTATTACAACCACAGCTGCAAGTCTTGAGAAGGCAGGGGTGGTCTTTCTTGTTTTTATCCCTTATTTAACTTGACATGTTGAGAATGCACTGTTATTTATGGAAATGCCCAGGGGGAGTATTTTCCAAAGAGGAAAAAAAACACACACATGGACTGCACACAAACAAAATCACACCTTAAGTTGGCCCACCATTACAGTGCTGGATACTGTTTGTACTATTGTCTCTATATACATTAATCTTATGTACCTGATGCTTTTAAAAGAGTTGGCTTTTAAGGGTCTGCCTTGCTTGAAAGGATTGAGACTGAAGGGAGACTGGGCTGCAGAGTAATTAACCATTGGAAACTATTCTATTTCTTATCACCCTCGTCTTAGAGTCATAAAACAAGCAACTTGGAAGATAAGAATCGTGGCAACACTCAAGAGGTTTTTGTGCAAGACACTAAACTGACATCATATCATGCACAATGGACATGTTGGTTTGGCACAACATACAAATGCAGCACAGCAGAAAACACAGACCACACACACGTTGTCAGCATGCTTTGCTACCAGAGGCTGAGAGCTCACAGGCATCTAGAGTTGCACGAACTCAGCGAGTGTGTCGGCTGTTCTGTAGGCAGATAAAGGCAAGGGTGCATACGGTAAATGCTAATTTGTAGGCCATGAAATGTAGGTAATCTGGCCGCATTTACACTAAATATCACATTACTGGGTGAATTCACAAAGAATGTTGTGGCCGCTGTTAGCGCCATGAATTGTGCATCGTTTAGAACTGTTATCTTCCCCGTCTCAAGGTCGGATTCACAAATAAATATAGTGCTTATGATATTTTAGCACAAACACGCCCATGAAGTTTTGCAGCCGAGTGCCATTTTTTTGCAGAGGGAGAGGGAAGAAATAATGTGTTTATTTGATTATATAATAACCTTATTTTAATTAATTTTGTTTCTCATTTTTTGTCATGTCTTGACATGTATGGGAGCTTTTCTCATTTATTTTCCATGACACAAATGTCATTGCATCCCAAAATAAATGAGATTCGGTGGACCATAATTAGGCCTTCGCCTGGCTCCAATCACTCTTGCGATGATCACTGGAAAGTATAAGTGCGCTTCAGTTACCATCTACTCTCTGAAGACGCTAATAATTTCACTATAACTTTGTGTGGCTATAACGCTGGTCTTTCTGAATTGGACTGTTTTTGCAATGAGGCTCATTTGCATAGAAAGGGGCTATTTTTGCACCATATGCATATTACTTTATTTAAATATGTGCAAATAGCACAGGAGGATCAGGATGTTATTTGCTTGGCAGCGCAGTTAGGGATGCATTTCACCTTTTGCAAGTGCTTTGAGAATTACATGTTTTCTTTTTCTCTCATTTGTGCAGGTTTAGCAGCCGCAAAACGCAATCCTTTTGTGGATTCGCCCCTCAATGCATTGTAGTTCACTTAATGTTAACATCAATGTGTAAGATGGACATTTTTAAATGTGTATGTCCCAGTCTGATCCTGCTATGTCTGTCTACAAAGGGAATTTCACAATATTTTCAAATGGCAATACTACAAAGCATATCTCTCAATTTATGAAAAGCTTTCCCCGGCATTGATGTTTCACACATTTTACCCTTGGGATTTTTTTTGTTTTTTTTCAGAAGACCTACTGTACTGTTGGATTGAGTAATCCAAAGCAGTGGGTTATGGAGTGTGGGCCAGTATCATAGATTGAGTGCCATGTCTGGTGGCGGAATCCCCTGATGACAACTGTGTTGCAATAGTTATAATTAGTACTATGATGACAGGTCCTGGATAGGCTGGAAAGCTTGCATCAGAATTCCTCTCAATGTTATCTGTTTTATTGCACTGAGATGACTCACGTTAATAAGTATATATATGTGCAGCTCATTAGTAAGGCACTCACACTGGCTCTCTTTAACACTGTCCCACATAGAGTTTATACAGGCATTATGTTGAAGTGGTACAGACCTTGTACAAGAGCAGAACTGTGATTTATTCTGTGTGAAGTTACAGTAGGAGTGAAACCAACACATGTAAAAGCAAACACCATGGTGGACATGCTATAAAAACTCCACTGACCATGAAAGCTGCTCTTTAACCTAGAGCTGAAAAAAAGTGTAATTGCCTATGACATGACGTCCATGACATCCACCGAAATCATTGGAAATCGTTCAGCCTAATGAGTGCAGAGATAGCCACCACTTAAAGTAGCCATCATGCTTTTCTCTATACAGAAAATACCAAATCAATAATTATGTAGTTATTAGACAGTGTTACAATTATTATCAGTTGTGAGTTTTCTTAAAAAATTGAGAAAAAACATAGAATCAGTGTAAAATCCTACAGCATATTGGGGCCATTGTAGGTAAAAATAATAATTACAGAGCCGGGGAATGGGGGTAATATTACGAGGAAAAACTCAGAATTTACAAGGAAAAAAAAATAATTATTTTATATTCCTGTAATAACCATGGCACCATTATCCCCCCTAAATATGACTACGTCACCACGGGGTCTAATCGCCAAGGACTCTCACAATTGTAACTTTATCATGCGCTATGTAATAAACGTATTTGTTCACTCTGAATGAAGTCTTTCCTGATTGAAATACCTTTGTTTTAAGGGGTCACAAGCACAAACAGGTTGGTAAAAGTTGATTTAGAATGCTATACAACAGTGAAGTTCTTCCATTATTTCTTGTTTCTTGTTTATGAGACAGAGGTTGACATGGCTGCATATTTTATCAGCTCTGAATACCCTTTATTTACAATAATGTATAGACAGTGGGATTGTGGGCAATGAGCCAGAAGCCTGTCTGTATTGAAACACATTCACCCACAGTTATCTGTCCTGAACACAGCTCATTATCGCCCGACGTGTCTCACATCTGTCATGTCACCAATTCCTCATGCTCGTACACAGACACACAAGCTTCCTCCCCGCTGGCCTCCTAAAGCGGCTTCTAGTGTCAGACACGTCACGGGTGATTTTGAAGCAGCAGGTGCGCGGAGAGAGGAGGGGCTAGTGTGGGGGGGGATCATGTGGGTGAGAGAGTCATTTAACTTACACATGAAAGACGGTCATAAAGAAAGAAACATTGAGAGTGAATATCTACAACTGAAAAACAAATAACACCCCAAATTCTCGGTATTTACCCAGGCTGTTCTGTTCATAGCTATATCTACGAAAAGTAATAGAGTGCTACAGGAATGAGCCTCTAAAACCCGGAAATGAGTTAGCATTTTAGCTCTTCCGGCTCCCTCGTGTGGAAGTCAAAGGGTTTTTTGAATGGGTTTTTAGTTAGATGCCTGAAATAAGGTCTGTGGTTAACACAAGCTTAAGAGATTTTAACGTTTTGTTCTATGATATAAAATATGTCAGTAAATACCCCACTCGTGAATTTTGAAGCCTTTAAATGTCTTAAAAAAGGAGGTTGCTAACAAGTGGCTAAATGAGTCTACTAAACGCCATCACGCTGACTTTGATCGTTCATGTGACCGTGGTATAGTTTTTTTGTAGCCTAACGTTAGCTTTATACTTTTGCCGATTGCATTTATCCTTCAGAAATCATAAAAGTGGTGTTCATTTGTTGAGATTATTTTACAGAACAAAACCTATAAGTATCACGAGTTTATTTTCTGCAATAATCTAAAACCAAATGGAAAAATTCCATTGACTTTTTTTCGAGGGAACCAGGCCAATGCTAGCTTCCTGGTTGGCCTACACAAATATGTCATCCCTGGAGCACTCTATGCACTATAATTCGTATATTTCCCATAAAATAAATTTGTATGTAATCCACCAAATTGTGAACAAGGAAGTATAAAGAGCGACAAACGCCGCATAGGGAGGAGGTCGGGTTGGGTGGGTGGGTCAAAAAACACCAGTCTTTTGTCCAGGAGACCAGTGTTCATATCCTGTGTGAAACCAGAAGTCAACGTTGATTTATTTGTCCCGTAACTGAAGTAGTTAAGTTATTTTAACCCAAACCATGATTTTTTCCTAAATCTAACCAAGTAGTTTTGTTGCCTAAACTTAACCAAATTGTTTCCTGTGAAGACGGAAGTTTATTTGAAAAGATTGTATGCATGTAACAAGCGAAAATTTGACACGTGTTGCTGGACATACGAAGGAAAACGCAGGAAAAATGAGGAATAACTTCTCGTAAGATATCATAAAAACCAGGGTGATTTACCACATGTTTTACAAAGATGACCTTGACCGCTGCAATGACAAAGCAGATGAGCTGAATTTCCAAAAAAATGCCACACAAACCACAACGACAACGACAACCAACACACAAATCTATTCTAATGTAATTAATGACTTTGTAATGGATTTTAAGCAGGAATTTAACGAGAGCCACCAGCCAGCCAAAGACTAATCCTGCCTTGGCAAACACTTACGGCTATTTATTTAGAGTCACTGTGTTTTATCAGCGCTGCCAGCAGCACTACTTTCTGTCAGCAAAATATTCATATCGTTTATATATTTATGTTATTTCAAGGATGCAAATGCCTTTAGTTGCAGTTGCATGTAAATTGCCAGAACATTTATAAATGCAATATATCAAGAAAATGTGCATTAGATCTCTGGATGAAGGCAAAAGAGTCAAAAAATATATTAATGTTAATTATTATTATGTTTTATAAGCTAACTTGTGTAACATTGTGTATGAGCTGTAGGGGGTTAAACGTAAGAAATGCAGGCTGAGGCAAAGGCATTACATGTTAATGAAGGGTGAAATATAGAGGATATGGTCCATTGTCTTGGCAGCTGTTTTGTAAAGAGGAGAGAGTTTGCTGGCTCATGCCAGAGTAACCAGAGTTGCGTTAGTCAGGTGAGATAAAATTAAAGCAGACCTGTTCCAGGTTTTTAGAGGGTAAGAAACATTTGATTCTGGATAGGTTACAAAACGGAATGAATGACAGTAATAACGCTCTTTACCTGGCCATCAACTCCTAATTCCAAGTCAAAAAGTACACCATGACTGCGTAACAACCAACAGTATGTCAGATCCCAAAGGTCTCTCTGACATGTAGCGGTAGCTTCAGGAGGACCTGAGGGACAAACGCGGGACTTGATTTCATTCAGTTGCAAAAACTTCTGCAACACTTATGTATGGGTCATTCGGGTCAAACTGGGAGTCATGTGCACAGTAAGGAATTGTTCCATTTTCTTTTCCATATTTTTTTCCAAATGAGATGAGGACACAAGAAGTAACCCCTAAGCACACACTGGATCTGATTTCTGCAGATGAAGATGGGGAATTTTCTATCTCAACTGAGCAAGGTCGATTTAGGTAGGATCTAAAGCAGTCAATGACGGACACAGTGAAGCTGACCCAGTAATACAAGTGTTAGAAAAAAATGGTTGATGACTACAGGGTGAGCAATATGGATACAATTAGCTAGCACATTATGTCAGTCAACATATATCTTGATATAGTACATTTTATAGAAATTAATTTGAGAAATTATCTATGGATGATATAACCACAAAGGAATGTCTGTTTTGGGATAATCAAGGTAATCAAATCAAGGTAATTTGTACCATTGTTGCAGAAATCCTATAAAAATGTATGCTCTTCGATTTGCAACAATGTCCAAAATGGCCCATTATCTGTTGTTTATGATGTATCATTTGTGACCACATTGGAAGGTGTCAAACTGTCACTTCTAATCATATAAGAACTAATTTCCCATGCAATATTTTTTTCTAAAACCTTGGGACAGAATGGTAACTTGGGTATGTAAGATCTGCATCACTGTATGAATCAATTAAATATGACATATTATGCTTCTTTTCAGGTGCATACTTGTATTTTGGGTTCATGTTTATATGCTTTAAAGCTCAGTCTGCTCCGATTGGTCAGCCGGCCCACTCTGCTGTGATTGGTCAACCGAACAAAACTTTTCGGACTTCGCTCTAACTAGCTGTGTTTGAGGGCGTGCCAAACTAACCGCTAGTCAGGTATTATGCAAATGTACTACTTGGTGACATCACCACGTTACGGAAGAAAAGGCGGGACTTCAAGCGAGGCGTTGCTGGCAGTTCAGGAGCAGTGTTTCTGTCGGGGAGAGTAACTCCCTTTGGTGTGGACTTTGGGCTTTGTAACTTTGCAGACCTTTTACATTGACAACAACTACATAACGCACTAAAGGAAAGGGAAAAAGCACAAATGTGTCCTCTTTGATGAGTTGGCTCTTCTTTAGCAATAAAAGTAATCCCCATCATAAATGGCATGTTATACTGCATTACTCTCAATAGATATTATCTGCGATTTATTTTCACATTAAGAATTTGGACATTTCTTCAGTTGAGATCATCTGGAAGATTCAGTCTGACTTGTCAATCAATTCCGTTTCAGCTGATAGCTGGTTGGGTGAGTAATGGAGGAATAAAAGAGTGTTTGTCTTTGTTCCCTCCCTTCAGACTCAGTGATGGCATTTTAAAGACATATTGTTTTAGTTGATAATGACCACGCGCTCACACGCACACTCTCACACAATTCCAGTCACCCGCACAATCAATCCAGATGTCACAGCGTCAGGGCAGCTTCCTATAAGACCTGCCTCTCCACTGTTAATAGGAAATGTTCCCTAACATCTGTGGTCTCCATCCCTCTGCTATCTCTCTCTCTCTCTCTCTCTCTTTCTGTCTGTCTCTGAGCAGTAGAATAAATTGAATTAGAGCTCCACCACCCACTCCGCAGGATCCAGCAGCCCTCTGTCAGATAGCTAAACAGAATGAGGGAGAGAGAGATAGAGAGAGAGAGTTGCAGAGAGATAAACAGAGGGCAAGAAGAAAGGCGGGTATAATAAAAATCCCCCCTGCCCCTATAAAGAATAAAGAACAGTCCTTACAGCCTCTTTACTCCCCTGTACTAGTGCCTGATAAGAGCCAACACATTTTGTTTTCTTTTTTGGAGGGTTGTGGGGGTGAAAGAGAGACAAAAAATAATGAGAGAGAGGGGAAAAAAATACAGGCATCTGACTCACCTATGGAAGTTATCTTTTATTATCAAGATAGCACTGGACCAGATGTTTATCGGCAAGATCCCTGCACTTAAAATGCTATTCATTTGGCACAGACGCCACCAACAGCAAATATCAAAAACTAAGTGAAAGCCAGGAGTAGCTGTAAAATATAATCCCTTACTTTCCCCGAATTCAAAAAGCTGTAACACAAATGCGTTGCCATTCATCCTGAACCTAATGGCACAGCAAACCACTCCTTTTAGACGTAAATAGGAAGCTAAACACAACTAAAATGGACTGAAAATCACCGGTTTCCCTCCCTCGCTCAGTCACCCACACTCTTTTTCTAGAGCCGGGGACGCATTTGCATAATGCCTCCATATTCACGGGCCATTAGCACCAGCATGAGTGGCCCGCGTGCATAAATGTATCGCCTTGATCAATCAACGCGAGCTACTGTACCGGTACAAACCTATGCAACTCCAATCCAGCGGAAGGTAGAGCCACGGGAGAGAATATAAACATGTCATGACATGCGACCGTCCTAAATTAGAGACACTTTAAACTCCCTCATTTGGAAAAAAGGGTTGATTAAAATGATCATTTTTGAGATAATTTCTACTGATTTACTGCATATTATGATTCAATTTAATGACTTCTCAATTGCAGAGGACGCACGACCTGTGTCAACAGAACCCACTGGTATAAAAGTAGATGTTTTCAGTGCAGGTGCTCAGGAAAATATGTTTTACGGTGCAGATTTGAAAGAAAACCATGATAGAGCATGCAGTCATTGATATTTTTCTAATACCTTCTCAAGTACGGATGCACCAATACCGATACTGGATCGGCTATCGGGCCGATACTGACTCAAACAGCTTGATCGGGTATAAGTGACAATGGGGCCGATCTATTCAATTTGATTCTATGTTTATATACTATATACATTATAAACTGAAATTTTATTTCCTGTTGAAGTTTTCACCAATTTGTTGCTGCATTAAAAAGGTTTACACCTGAATTGTAATTCCTGTTGATTTTGAAGATTTTTTTGCCAAGTTGTTGGTGTACGATTTATTATTTTAATAATTCATAACAATTCACTAAATGTATATCTATTTATTTGTTATATTTTGTTTTATAAAATTAAGAAAGTGATGTTTAAGTCAAGCCTGACGTTGCCTTACACATAAAAGAATGATCCCAGTCACTTCCACTCAGTGAGGCATACAGCTTATTAAGTAAACACTGGTACTGGACCGGTACTCTGTATCGGCCGATACCCAAAGTCCAGGTATCGGTATCGATATCGGGACTGAAAAAGTTGGATGGGTGCATCTTTATTATCAAGTCACATACATGCTCAGTGGACTTGGCACAGAACGGTCATTAAGCTCAGATCACAGAGTCAGCAATATCATACATAGACAACATTCTAGCATATCTCACAACAACAACAAAAAAAAAAAATATTTTGTTTATCGGGATGGGTGCCATGTTTCTTAAGCCCTTTGGTATAAAGTATACGTCCCAGCCAAAGGACCAAGCAGAATTCCAAACCCCAAAATGAAAATTCATGAAACCAATACATGCATTAATACATGTGCATGGTTTAAGCCAATTTTCACCTTCATTGTACAGTACGTCATCCTAGATCCCCTATACATCATGTGTCATGCTCCAACAAGATGTTTACAGTAAGCATACCCTCTTGCTGCAAGGACAGCTTACAGTAGAATATGCTTCCACTACCACAAAGAGAATAGAACAGCACAGTGGATAGACAAGCTAGTACTTCAAAGCAAGTAAACACATTGCTAAACTACAGTGTTTGTGCTGAAAATGGGCATTTTTTTAAAATGTTATTTTGTCTTGTATTTGTCTCGTTTTTGACAATTTGAAATAAAAACCACAAATGATGAGTGATGTGTTTCACTACAACACGTGACTATGCAAATTAGTATTAATAGCAGATGACACATATTCATAGTCACCATGAAGGAGAATGTTGAACACTGACTGAGATAATCTTTTAATTAGAGTAAAGTGCTCGATTGAAGTGCAATGTAAACTGGACCCTGCTGTTCCGTTCACTGGTGTCGCATGTCCGGTATTGTATGTCAGGTAGCGCGCGCGCGCCTGCCATCACTCGAAACTGACAAGTGACGCGGGACTCGCGCATGCACTCAACACACGCACGCAAACACATACAGCATACAAAGGACATAGAAGCTCCATCATCATCATAATCATCATAATCATCATCATCATCATCATCATCTATAGCGCTTTGTGCCAACAAGGGGCTGGGGTTCAGTTGCGCACAATTACGCACAATTACGCACAACCACAGTTGCACTGTTTTTGCGGATTTTTTAAAAATCTTAGTTCACAGTCGCATATATTAACTGTATAACCCTATCACATAGCCTACACATATACATATCCCCCCATGCAGGTGCACTGTGTGGCGCACAAAACGGGGCGCAGTGTTTTGTGCGCTTGTGCGTTAATAACTCGCTAAAATCATCCTGTAGCCTACATGACAAGTATGTACTTGCTGAAGACACACTGCGCGCGCACACAAGTTCACTTGCTCTCTGGCGGCACTGACACGCGCTTCGGCGTGCGCGCGCTCACACACATACACACTGACGTGTATTCACAGCACACAACTGGGTGCAGAGCTGCTGAAACGTAGCCTTCTGAAACTAGCCTACGTCTGGCTCCATCGAAGACGGTCTCAGGCGCCCCCCCACACACACACACACAGCTTCTATAACTTAGCTCAATTTTGACCTTGCAATGTTCTTTGCAATAGCACCTTCCCAGCTATCCACATACTCTCTCCTCTCACATACACCTCTCTCTGCCTCCCTCCCGCCCCATTCCAGCATCCAGACTACACGTCTCAACAAGGAGATCTAGAAATAACTCTACCTCTGCCCCCTTTCCTACCCCTCAGCCAACCACCATTCCTCTGCTCCAGCAGACGCAGTCAGAGAGAAAGAATTCGAAGAAACAGAGAGACAAAGATAGACAGGGGGGAGGAGGAAACCGAACCATCATTTTTACACGCAGAAAAGAGATAATAAAGAGTTTAAACTTTACCTCTGTCCTATGGTTCCTTCTATTCGCCGGGTGTCAGGGCGCAATCATGTTTCCAAATCCCATAATTTGAACGACAGCGGTGATTATAGTTGTAACTCCACACAAATACGTTCCAGATACAAGAGTGCGCCCCATATATGTTTATATCGAGGTAATTGTGCGTAATATCCTTCGGGTGGCTGTAAATTCCGTATGGGTTTATAGTTCAATCCTGTCTTCCAGAGGGGTGCGTCCGTTTTGCATTCTCACAGCGCCCGACGACTACATCCTCCTCTTCTCCCTCCTTTCGCTCTCTCTCTCTCCCCGTCTTTTTCTCCCGGTTTCATCCCTCCATCCACGGGGTGAGGGAAGAATCCCATCCGAGAGAAACTGAAATGATCCCCCCCTCCTTCCCTTCAACCAGCTTCTTCTCTTCTCTTTTTTTCCCTCTTCTTCTCGGCAGTGCCTCCTCTCTCCCTCCTTCTCTCCCAGCCGGTCGCTGTCCTCGTGCAGGTGAAATTGGAAGAATTCCACTACAAGAAAAAAAAATTATATCCCAGGCAAAAGGGCGGAAAAGTCTAATTAATCCAGTGCGTAATGTACGCAGGTTAAGCAGAGTTTGCGAAACACTCCTTAAAAATCCACAGTTGCGCCTTTCTTGCTATACTGGAGACCGTTAAACCTTTGTAATAACGGCTTTTTGGATATTCACTTCACAGCCACGAGCTTCTAGTTCTCCCTCAGTCTCTCTCTCTCTCTCTCTCTCTCTCTCTCTAAGTCTCTGCTTACGTCGCTCACCCTCTGCTAACTCGACTCTGCGCGTCCCTCCTATGCAGTCTGGGATACAAGAGAAGAGAAAAGAATTAAATAGAATAAAATAAAGACGAAGTAAACGTCCCGCTGAAACTGTCTCCCGGTCACTCACACCGGGATCTTACCGGTAGGCTACAGTCCCGCTGATCCTCAGTGCTCCTCGCCGGTCGCACCGTTAATCCATATAGCGCAACGGGCATGACATCTATCAGGTTTGATAGAACCAAAGGATGCGACTTCCTGGTGCTGTTTTCAAAATAAAACCCATCAGCTTTTGGGCACTATATTTCTTATACATAATCTAGAGATGATATGTCTTGCCTCTATGCATTATTTTTGTGCTGATGTCACACCAGAGGGGCGTCCCAGAAGCTCCAGATTCACTGTATGTGGTATTTGGAAATTATTATGTTGAGGAATATCAATGCGTTCTCATTCCAGCTCGTCACATAGTGACGCTTTGTCAGACTCCTCAGTGTCACTCTTTTCGGTTGCAGTAAACACATGATTAGCGTTGTCAAGTAAACAAAAACACATGCTGAGGTTCTGGCAATAAAACCACTTTAGTTAGGTTTAGCAAAAAAAGACGTGGGCTTAAAAACTGAAACTGAACGTTGTGAACACGGGACACGAACGCACAGCTGATTGATTGATTGTTTGTTGGACCCATTCACCTCCCCTCACGCCTGCCTGGTGTGTGTCTTTTCACTCTTAAAGCTACGTTACCACACTCCCCAGTGCATTTTCCCTGAGCGTTTATATTGACGTGGATGGGTTTACATTGTAGTTCATGGAAAGCCCGGTGCCGGTGTCAGCGACGCTGACAGCCGTGACAAAGCATCGGTATTTGGCGCCCTGGGAATAAGAACAGGATGGGAATATACATCCATCATCTGAAAGCGCTTATCTTATTCAGGGTCGCAGGGGGGGGCTGGAGCTGGAGCCGATCCCAGCTGACATTGGGCGTACACCCTGAACAGGTTCGCCATACTATCACAGGAATATCACACTTAGAGACAGACAAACAGGCTCACATTCACATGGGCAATTTAGAGTCAACAATTAGGCCAATTAGGCCCAGGCACCACTTTTGCAATTTATGCACGACTAAATTACAATGGAAGTGAAATGGCCATAATTACCTAATCATAGGACAATTTCTCATTAAAGTTTGAATTCTTTCAAAGGGTTTCTTGGTGCCCCCATGCTATTCTAATATGAATATGTTTAATTTGGATATTTTAAGGTGAAAGTGTGCTATAGCCTACATACAACATGCACACAAAGGTAATGGCGGTGGTACCGGGTGTCAAAAGGGGTCCAAGGCTCATTTTGCCCCAGGACACCCAAATGGATTAATGAAACTGATAATTGGTTAGTTTTAAATAGGGTTGATGAAATTAATTTACAATTGGTAGCGTGTTGGTAGGGTTCATTCTGGTTCCACAGGCAGTAGTACCTGGTCAATGATATACTGTAGCTTATAAAAATAAAACCATCTGGTCAATAAACTGATGTCAAGACATAGGTAATAGGTAATCATGTCACCAAAGTTACTCAAAAACAATTGACTTAGACAATAAAGTAATTCTATCAAACTACCCACTACGGGATCACCTTTTTTTTTTGATATAGTCATAATCCTTTCAAGTTACCTATCTATAGCTATTTGCCTATATCATCAATAAATAAAGAGAGAAAAACAAACAAGCAGGACAGAGAGAAGTTTAGATGGATGTGATGAAACCAAAACCTCACTGTGCTTCATAAACTCGAAATGACACCTAGTGTACCAATGCTTTTATTTTGAAGCAAAAGTGGCCTCATTTCCGGACTGCGCCTTGATAACCCGGTCTCACTTGACGCACCTTTAAGCTTGCTGCATGGAAGTTGTTGAAACCCCTCTGTCGCGCTCTGTGGCAGACTACAGTCTGTCAGCTGGACAGTAAATGGGCGCACATGAAAGTTATACTAAACAGCTTTTTGAATATAAATGTAATACTAATAATGATCCTATAGCATTTTGTCAGAGAGGATGCTCTGAGTCTTCTTGCAGTCTCTGCTCGTCATTCCGCACACCGTCGATAAAACTACAGCGTTTGAGAAATGGAGAAGAAAGTGTGTTTTTTTTTCTGGCCTATTTGGAAATAATATACACTATCGTAAAACCAGGTATATTTAAACTCCCAAGATTACATTTTCTGAACCATACTCTGGCATTTGAGAAGGCGATTCTCTGAGAGAGAGAGGCTGAAGTCTAAGAGACTGACTGCTGTTATACAGAATAGTGTTTAGGGTTTGAGGGTATAGATCAGAGAGGAGGGCAGTCAGTAACAAATCCATACAGTTTGTGAATGGGCTTCATCATCAGGGCAACATTTCATGGCTAAAAAGAGAGGCAGGCCTACTGCACAACATCATTTTTTTTTCAAATTAAAGCTGCAGTGGGTAGAATTAGGGCATATAGGTTATTTTCATAAAACGGTAACTATATCCTGACAGTAGTGCATGAGACCAGTAATCTGAAAAGAAAATAATGTGCATCTGTGTCCTCCAGTGCTCCTAATGGCATTGGCAAGATTTCAAAGATCGGAGGAACACAACCAATCAGAGCCAGCTGGAGCCTTGCGTCTCTGAGCAGCTGTCAATCACTCGCAAATTTCGATCAAACGGTCAAACTAGGCAGCTTAAATGGACGATGGCTTTATAGTCTATAATAATATTTTGTAGGTTTTTCTTAAGGTGAATTTTTGTTTGCAACTGCTATCAGATTCAGGAGTTCACAGAGGTTTATTGAGCTGATGCCTCTGCTGACATCTGAGGGACCGTAGCAGCTCCCAGTGCCATAAAAGACGAAATTGGAGATCTGCGGGGCACTGATAAGCCTGACGATGATCTGTTGAAGCAGAGACTGGGAGGTCTACAGTTTGAGTCGCTGGACCAGCAGGGTGAAGTCAACAGAATCCCAGTGCTTTGTGAATGCATTCAAATGTAGAGCAGGACGTTGAGAGCATTTATGAATCTCATAGTAATGTATGATGAAATTATATTAGTGAAATGCATTTGTGGTTCATTGTTATTTTGATCTCTTTACAATCAGTGTTTGTTATTGCCAGTTACGGAGGATTAATTCCCTTACATTGTTGCATTAACCTTTAACGTGTTGCCAAGGCCTCTTCATCACCAGTCGATAATTGGCAAAGCATAATTTGACGTCACATGATTCAGTGTTCACATATGTTGTACTGGCCTGCTGTAATACTGAAGTGGGGTTCGGGTTGTATAACTCATCAGAGGGTTGCTGGGTCAGCTACCTTAAACAAGTTGAGAGAATCTTACAAGTGGCATGAATGACCTGCATGCCATCCTTTAGAGGGGAACACTGCCTGAATTAAAGGACCAACATGTAATATATTTACCGTAATAAATCATTAAATGACCATGATATGTCATCAGGGATTAAGGAAACATGCTGAATTGAAATACTGGCTTCTCCGAGACAACAGCCAGTGTGTTCTCCTTTAAAAATGCCCATTCCGGTCCGAAACGTCTGTTTTTGTATTGGCCGGTGTGATCCCGTCCACAGCCCATTTCAACACCCCGTTGCCAAATATGAAAGAAATAGACACGCAAACACAGCCTTCTGCAGCCATGGAAGCAAGCAAACGTACTGGATCAACAGAGATAACATTAACGGCAAGCCTCGGAACATCTCTCTGTGATCCGTGTGCAGATGGGTTATCGAGGCAGCGAGTATTTGAGACACACAGCAGGTGAAGTGATGCAGACTGCTGCCGCTGGCCAGAGGCTAACGCGGTCGTGTCTAGAAGGTAACCCTCAAAACCTGCGCCGCTATCAGTCACACCGGAGGAGCGGACGGGCCGCAGCTCCAATGTTTTGAATTTGGACTGCTGTTACTGATTTTAAACGCTAGCTGACCGTTCTACGTATTGTTCATTTAAGAATTCCAATATGTAATGTCCATGGCCTAGGAGAGATTAACACGAGTTACTCTCTCTCATAGCCATATACCATAGAAGTAAGTCTCAAACTTGTAATGTCATAGGGTATATATATATATATATATGAATGGGAGACTGATTTTGTGGACCTACAGAATGTTTGTTTGATTTGTGAATCCCAAATGAGCTTTATTCTATTGTAGTGTTGTTATTTGTGAGCCAGAAAATGTTCCCGTATACTCAGAGCACTCTCCTGGGTGCACTCAGTGTCATCTATAACAACCCTCCCTATTCATTGTCTATGGAGTAGCTCCACACTTTATACCCTATGACATCACAAGTTTGAGTTTTAGCACTCTAGCTTTGGGATTTGGTAGAGAGTTGTTCATGCTTACTAATATTTTTTTGGACTGTCTCAGACCATAGGAATAGCATGTAAGAATTTTGAAAATGAGCAACGTTCCCCTTTAATAAAAATAAGCCACATTTTTGTGGCAGTGTAATGTAATACATCTTTAACTGAGGTTCAATTAGTATTAGTGTATCTCATGTGGGATTAAATATAGTGAACTTTTTTTTTTACTAAATACCACTGCTGTGCCTCAAAACAACACGGCAGAGTGACTGACAATAGCAATCAATTGCACTATAAATAAATAAAACACTTATATTATTCTGGAGAAGCTAAAGGACTTAACTAAAATCAGTGTTGTTTTGATTGGTATTGATGTTTTTTGGTTCATGGGAGCGAATACAGATGCTACATGCATGCTAGTTAGCAGTTGGTGGGTGGCTGGTTTTTATAAATTCTTACATTCATCTCACCATTTCTCTGTAAAATGTGGCCTTGCTTGAGCTAAACCCAGTTCCTGCACCATGTGACCGGTGTTACCTCAGCGCCACAGAACGATTGGTCATGACAATAAACCGGCGTAATCTAACCTTCAGGCGACTGCTGCTGCCAATCAGTTTATTGATTAGCTCTTAACAGCTGTTAAAGTCATTGAGACATTGTCAGGTGGCTGATGGGATAGCTCGCTACTGAAATCACTATTCATTTGTTAGCCGAGCGATCATAAATGGGCGCAATCGACAATTGATTAACCATTAAAAGCCTAATCAAGCACATCTGTTGTGTCTTGATTCAATGACATAATCAATTCTGTAATACCACGCTGTTATTGTTAAGGGACATATGGGTGCAATAAATGCTATTTCTTATTGTTTCACAGTGCCATATAAAAGGGACCACAGTAGGCTAGGGGCGCGATAAACTGTTGATCACCAGTCACTCAACAATTGCATGACCATGTGTAGAGATTTTTGCCTTTCAATGTTCACTTTACTGCACCTCAGTGGTCCTGAGGTTCAAAACATGTCCCTCCTACGGTGACATCAGCAGGCTACAGCCCAGACCCAGTGTGGGTTATGGTTTAAAATATGTTGTTGTTTTTTTCGTTACATTTTTTTTTACATTCTTGTTCCTCGTCAAAGCCTGATGCCTACATTACCCACAATGCATCCCGACTGCCGACATTTCGGTCCGAGATTCAGGTGTGTAATGCAGCGTTCACATCGCAAAGTGCATTCGCTCTTCCACTCAAAATAGGCGAGGGTTAGAAGCTCGGTGACTACTCGCAGGGCTACTGGTGAACTGCTGTAGCTGGCGAGCTAACCATGAACTTAGTCACAATAACACCCGGAACTACTCTCTATGTTCTGTCTCTAACGGGACAATAGTGGAGACTTAATAAAGGAGTTCTCCCATGGTTGTATATGAACTGTAGTAAGCTCTACAGTACACTTTTGTTGTTGGTGAAGTTGCCTTGAGAAGTGGTTATTCTCTGTTTTTTTAAGGTCAAATACCGACGCTTTCTCACGCCCCTCAGCGTCTGACACTACCGCACAAGTTACCCTTTAGTATCTGCATGAGACGCACCGGGCTTTCAACTAACTCCAATGTAAACCCATCCATGTCAATATTAAACGCTCCGAGTAAGTGCTCCGGGAATGTGGTGATGTGGTTTAAAGACCTAAAAAAACACACATAGGGCAGGTGGGTAGGGGTGGTGGATGCGTCAAACAAACACATAGCTTTCATCCAGGAGACTGCTGTTCATGTCCCGTGTGAAACCAACAACTAACACAGCATCAAGTTTCACTTTCACTTTACAATCATAGTTTTAAGCCAAACCATGATGTTTTTTCCTAAATCTAACTAAGTGGTTTTGTTGCCTAAAGCAAGTCTTTTTGTTTGAACGTTAACCACGTGTTTACTGCGACTGTAGTGGAGCGTCGTACTTTGACGCGCTTGGCTACCCAGTGCGTTAGAAAGTGAAGCCAAAGGGGTCCCCACCAAGTGTCAGTATGTGACGAGTTGGGATGAGAACAGGTTGGCATAAACCACCAAACTGATACCTATTAAATTAAATGCCTGTTCAATTCAGTGTAAATACATTTTGTACAGACATTCATGGTTGCCAGAGGATGTATCCTACTGACTTTGGTGATCCCCTGACTTTTCACCTAGCGCCACCAGATGGGGAAATTGTCATTTATTCAGTAAAATATGCACATAATATTATTGGTGGGTACTGGATACTGTTGTCAGTTAAGTTATTGATCATCTGTTAAGGCTAAGAGATAAAAAAAAATCCATCCTGAGTCAGAATTCACAGATTATATTTCTAGGAGCTTTGACAAATCAGTTTAGATAAATATATACCAGGAGTTTATCCCTTTGAATTCTGTTCATACATATCGATGTAAAGGGAATTTATGGAACAGCCACTGGCTCACAATATTCCTCTCCAGATAATGACTGAATTTAAAGTAGACTCTCAGCACGGACTTAATCCCCAGACTATATTTTTTCTTTCTAGATTTCACCTATTTCAGTGGAAAGAGATCCTTGCGATGGTGTCTGGTCCCCACAAATAGATCACTAGGGATCTGTTGGAACAATAGGTCTTCTCTTATAAACCTAAAATCACTCTAACCTACATTGTAGAAGATTTATAACAAGGGGCTTGTCCTTAACAAGAACAGTGCCATGACCGGTCACTGACCAATGCTCTTGACACTCTAAGCCACTAAAACTGTAGGCTTTCCAGTGGTGCTGATCAGTGCATTGATTGTCCGATCATCTGGGGACCGTGTTGGAAACATCGGTAAGACTGAAATAATTGGATGGCTGGGTAGAAATCCCCTCAATGTGACTTGGATCAGTGATCAGTGAAAGGTAGACATCCAGTAACCAATTCAAGATGATTTTAGATGTACTGTATGGTTGTGAAAACTATACAATTTTACCATTTCAAAACATTTGCTTTCTTATATTAGCCTTTTAGAACATTCTTAACCTGTTTATCGCATCATGATGGATTTTACACAGCTTTACCGATATTGACAGTACGTGTTGGGAAAAAACTCGCAGCTGTCAACTCAGACTCTTTAGAGCTATAATCTTCTAAATTCCCTTCACTTGCCAGCATTTGATTGGGTCAGACAGTTTTCCCATAGAATTGGCTGCCACTAAAGCTATAAAATCCCAAACCCTGGTAGTGTTTGTGTCATAACTCCATCCACTAAGGCAAAAGCTGAAGATGGGAGCACAAAAGGCACTGTCAGTATCAACATAAGCTGCTGAAGCTTTAGCCCTCTGTCACCGTGGATCAAGCTATCGATTAGCTGTTATGGCTATTGCAGACGGCAGCAGGTCATATTGGCTGAAATCCTTTTGCACACAGATGAGTGGTCAGGAAAGTACACACTCAGCAATGACTTAAAGCCTCAGTCCAGGAATTGTTCCTTTGCGTCTATTACCTACACATTCATTCTTCCCTTAGTGGGGTGTAATGGCCTCCAAAATAGCATTTAGAGCATGTAAATGTGCTGAAATGTTGAGGGGAAACAATACTGGCCTCACTAGAAGTCCCCGTCTAGCTATTCAGTGAGCTAAACACTCGACCCAATAAATACCAGTGGAGATCAACTGTAGTGTTAGCGCTTTATATTCACTACAACCAGGGCTGGACTGGGAAAAATAATCGGCCCTGGCATTTTGGCCCAGACTGGCCCACACACACCACCCATCTTCGCGCTCCCCTTTGTAGGCTATAACTGTACCACTCCCTAAAAACACTAAAGCCGTGTAATGAGTAAGAAGAAATAAAAGAAGGTTTAAAACAGTGGAAACATGTTAAACGCCTTCATGGCGTGGATAAATTTGTATACTCCACTATGATAAACAGGGCTTTCCACAAGGATGTGGAGTAGCCAGCCAGTGGGGAAATGTAGCCAGCTACTTGGGGTCCGGGGGCATGCCCCCCTGCAGAAAAAAATTGGGCCATAAAAGTCTAAATTTGGTTCCTCTGGCACATTCTAATGCCACTATTTCATCGTATACACTGATCTCAATTATTGCATGTTTTAATGAGTTTGCCTGCCTGATTGTAAACATGTAGTGAATTATTGTAAAGGAGAATAAGGGGCTTTTCACATGCCGTGTCTAAAAACGCGTGGGAAACACCAGCCATGTCGCTTTCATCCTTTCATCCTTTTATGAATTTGGCTGACTTTTCCAACCGGATGTTGTGACGTCATCGGACGGTCAGTGGGACAGCTCATAAAGCTCTGGGTAGCCCTGCAATAAAATGTTTACCTTCTCCTCCATATATTTACCGTAAACTGATATTTGCAGAAGAAAGAAAAGATATCTGCCGGCTGTGATTGCTTTTTCCTCGTTGCATGACATGCGCTGCACACTGCAGCGTACCAAAAGTCTTTATCTCAGGACGCAGCCGTTGTGCCCTGAAAAAAAAACGCTTGGAAATGCTTGCGTGTGACAACGGCGTTGCTCCCGCGTTTCAGCGCGCCTCCGTGCATCTACATTGACAACAATGAATTTGAGGGAGCAAAAAATGGGGCATGTGAATGGCCCCTTAGGCTTCTTGTGCATTTTAGCCCACACAGTCTGTAAAAAGCTATTCATAATTAAAACGACGCCTGTTCCTGACTGATCAGAATTGTAATTAAGAATCGTTAGGCCTCGACCTTTAACTTAAAACTATGCAATTTCACATCATTTGGCACAATTAGGCTAGTCAAATAAATGTTATTATTCACACATATCACACCCTTTGTCTGAACATTTAATTCTTATGGAAATGTTTGCCGTGTAAAATCATATTCTGTAATATTTCATTATTTATATTTGTTCACAAAAAAAAGTTATGCCGGACATTTCACTAATTATTTTACAAAAGGGACGTCAATAAATAAATATGAGAATGTTTCTGACCCGGCCGCCATGTTGAAAACATTCTTGCAAAAACCAAGAACCGCACACCAGAGCAAACTCTCTCATTTTACAGCTAAACAGTACACTAATATATGTTTCTGAAAACATTTGAGGTAAGAAATAGGCATAACAGTAACAAAATATTAATTCATATTTGATCAGCGCTGCCTAGTTTGACCGTTTCATCGGAGTTAAATGTTTTGCAGCTCATTTTTTTCAGATTACCTGTCTCGTGCACTACTGTCAGGATACAGAGACCGTTTAATAACTTTCAATAATAACCTTTTATCATATTTGCTCAAAGTTACCAACTTCAGCGTTAAAATAATTTGGCATATTAAACTATATATCAGCTATATATTGAAAGTGCATACATCACAAACTAAACCACACAATGGAAATGATTTATACTTCAAATTGTTAAGTATGATACCGAAGCATAAGGTGCAGTCAACAGCTTTCACCTCGCTCCTTTTGTGATTCATATAACTTGGTGGAAGTCAGTTACAGAGAGTAAAACTTTGATGAATTTAGTCGCTCCTCCAGGCAGTTGTTTCTGTTATTCACATATTAAAAACCGAGCAGTGACGGATCTTATAAGTGTCATGAATATGCAAGTCATCTATTGCGAATGTCACTCTGTCATCATTTCTGTATTAAGCATGCAATAAACAATAAAAGAAAAGATAAGATGTGGAAAATGGAAACAGAATATTAGGAGAGTGGCATATTGGGACTCAGAGGTAGAGCGGGTCGTCTACTAATCTGAAGATCTGCGGTTCGATCCCCAGCCCCTCAGTCCACATGTCAAAGTGTCCTTGGGCAAGATACTGAACCCCGAATTGCTCCTGAAGGCTGTGCCATCAGTGTGTGAATGAGTATTTAGATTAGATCCTGACGGGCAGGTCGGCACCTCGCATGGCAGCCTCTGCCATCAGTGTAAGAATGTGCGTGTGAATGCTGACATGTAGTGTAAAGTGCTTTGAGTGGTCGGAAGACTAGAAAGGCACTATATAAATCCAAGTCCATTTAACATCCGTCTATTTACCATATCAGCCAGGAGAGATGACTATGAGAAAATAAAAAATGCAGGGAGAAGAGGACCATGAGGGCAGAACCTGGCAGATCCAACATGTAGTTTGTGGTTCCAGGCACTCGTTAATCTTGGAGCAGCTCAAGTCACGATGCTTTGGGGAAACACCTCTTGCTCATAAAATCATAGCCTTAAGATGATTTTGGCTTACGGAGCCTCATAGGTGTCAATAAATTTGAATAAATAAATAAATAATAATAATAATAATGAACACAGTCCAAAACAGAAAACAAAACAAGACCAATATTTTTTTTGGGGGGGGGCTGTCAGGGTGACCGCCCAACTGTAGGGAAAAATAATGCACTAACAGAAAAATGACGTGTGTGACGTGTTGCTGCTAAGTTTAAGTTTCAGTTAGAAGTCTAATATACAGATTACCTCTGAACATGTTTCTAATATTAAACATACAGTTGTGTGTTTGATTTTTATTAGCATTCATTTATTCATTGTCAACCATTATCCAGAATAGTATGAAATTAGCACATCTGTGAAGGAAAAAAACTGCTGTCCCTCACCTAAAACCTAAGAATGCATCAAAAAGGTTGCAGTTATAAGAGAAGTATCCCTTTAAATATCGCCAAATCGACGCAAGGTTACATGTAATGATAGGCTTCCATCATTACAGTTGACATATGACATCATCTCATGCAAAAAAAAAAATGGAGAGAAAAAACTTGCCAATTCAAGGATTTTATTCTGAAATTTCCCATTCGGGTCCTTCTGATCACATAGTTTAATTCTAATCTGATGCTTTTGTAGTCGTACATGACACTCTCAGGAATGCTGAACACATTTTTGTAATTATAGGATATTCAGATAATTGACAACAACATGCAAAACAAATAAACCGTGACACTTTTAGGCGAAACTGCACATTATTAACACGGAAACTGGACTAATGAGTAATCCCTCATTGGCAGAGTTATTTGATCCTGTTGTGGAACTCAAGTTAATGAGAGCTCACCCTCATTAAATTCAGCATAGCGGCTAAAACTAGGGATAATTTAAGTATCTTGGACAATATGCCAGCACATACAGAGAGATCTGCTGTGCAAAGGGGGAGTGGGGTTTTACATCTTTAATCAAAATGTGCAGCAGATTCTTTTTAGACCGCCTGATAAGAGCTGTTCAGCACCACGGACAGCACTATAATCCCTTCAACACCGCACTGGTGCTGTTCAACTGGTGCTTTTCAAGTTTGAATGAATTGAATCAGACAAGCACAAAAGTGAAACTTGCAAATTATCAAACATCAGAATTAGGGCTTTCAAAGTTAACAAAATAATAAAGCGTTAACGCAACTTGCAATTGTTAGGTTGTAGTGGGCTCAGTTTCAAAGCTAGAGTGAAGATACTGAAATGACATGGAACTAGAAAACCATTGGTATCATACTAGCTTGTCATGAAGGAGGCTAAATAAAGCTCCAAACGTACCCTAAAGTTTGGCGGGGAAAAACTGGTGTGGCCATTTTCAAAGGGGTCCCATGACCTCTGACCTCAAGATATGTGAATGAAAATGGGTTCTGTCCGTACCCATGAGTCTCCCTTTACAGACATGCCCACTTCATAATAATCCCATGCGGATTTGGGCAAGTCATAGTCAAGTCAACACATTGACACACTGACAGCTGTTTTTGCCTGTTGGGCTTGAATTTGCCATGTTATGATTTGAGCATAGTTTTTATGCTAAATGCAGTACCTGTGAGGGTTTCTGCACAATATTTGTCATTGTTTTGTGTTGCTAATTGATTTCCAATAATAAATATATACATACATTTGCATAAAGCAAGCATATTTGCCCACTCCCATGTTGATAAGATTATTAAATTCTTGACAAATCTCCCTTTAAGGTACATTTTGAACATGTTGTGCGATTAATCGCGATTCATGGACAATCATGCAATTAATAGCAATTAAATATTTTAATTGATTGACAGCCATAATCTGTATGCTTGGTGTAACAGGTATTTGCACCCTACAGCCTTCCAGGAACACTATTGTGCTCTACTGTTGCTGAATCATCATTGTAGATCATTTGCTCTGTTCTAACACTTTTGCTGACAATATGTTGAGTTATAAAACACAAGCATTACCCCATCGAGGACAAAATAAGAACTTGGTCACAGCCTTAAAGCCGTATGGTGAATAATGGCATGCAGCTAGAACACTGAGTTCATTGCTGGTGTATTAGCCAATACAGCAGTGTGTGTCTATAAGTGGTGAACACAGTTGGAGCCTACAGGGAGGCTGAGACATACATGCTTGAGAACAGATCTCTGGCTATAGCAAAGGCATACCTATGTTTGAAGTGTAGAGATTAACGAAAACAGGAAAATAATAATAAAATAAAGCCATTATCTGTAAACCACATGAAAAAAATACCTTCATTGGTGAAGCACTTAACACTGAAGTTGGCCTTTTTATGGTGTGAGTCATCTATAGTGCATGGAGCATTTTACAGATACAGTATGAGGTTCATTAGCAGCCAAAGTTTCGACAGCTCTGACACAGTCAGCTTTGTTCCGGAATAATAAGGCTGAGAAACACTTTCTCACCCACACCCACAATAAGGCAGACCCTTACAGTTGTCTTTGCACCACTACAGTGAAGCTAAAAGCCTACATTATCCAACACTCACTTTAAATATGAATATCACACTATGAGTTAAACTGAGGTTTTTCTCATTTTCCTCCATGTTCTTGGACATATTTGCAGATACAGTGTCTAAGCTTTAAGCTTACGGGTCAATGTTTCTCCTGGCAGGGTGCTGAAAACGTCCACATTAAAAGGGCCAGCGTGTAGCATTTAGGGGGATCTATTGGCAGAAATTGAATAGAATATAAATGGTCTGTTTTCTGTAGTGTATAATCATCTAAAAATAAAGAATAAAGAGGAATGAGAATGAGCCGGTTATATCTACATAGGGAGCGGGTCTTCTTCACAAAGTCGGCCACGTTGCACCGCCATGTTTCTACAGTAGCCCCCACTTTGGAAAAGCAGACAAGAGTTACCGCACGGAACCAAAGCAATGTACTGCTGTGGACAGGACCGGCAGCAAAATGTATTTTAGCCACCTAAAAGTTCTATATTTACAATATTTTCACCCCACTTTACCTTTCCATCAGACAGCCCTTTCTGACGGGGAACTGAAGCCGGTGTATCCATCTATGCTCTCACCAAAGCCACCAGACTCCATTGAAAAAATCTGTAATTTTACCTCGCAGAACATTGGGGTTGCTGGTCTACCGCTGCCTCGATCGGTTAGTTACTTTGTGTTATTGTGTGACTTTGGTGTTTTAAAGGGTTAGCTTGAATTCACCAAAGTTAAACTTTTCTTTTTTTTTTTTTCAATGAGTCTGGTTGATTTGGTGAGAGCATAGATAACGGCTTCAGTTCCCTGTCAGAAACATAGACTGTATAGCTGTCTAATGGCAAGGTAAACTGGTGAAAATATTCAAAACATTTTTAGATGAGCCCGTCTTTTAGGTGTCTTAAATATGTTTTGTTGCCAACCCCGTCTATACCAGTGCATTGCCTTGCTTCCGTGCGGTAACTCCGGTCTGTTTCTCCAAACTGGGGGCGTGTCGACTGTCATCTACTGTAATACTAACTATGGAGAAGTACCTCATATATAACATCACTTCTATCCCTTTAACCTCTCCCCCAAAGTTTTTATGTACACGTTTTTACCTTCGACTTTTTGTTGAGTAACAGTATATTTTCTAATGCTTGTTCATATTTTGCATTAAAGATTCCAACTATGAGTCACATGACATTGTCTAAGCAAAAAATGAATTGGATTTTTACATCCCGGAAGTCAGGGTGAAGTAATAAAATAACCAGTACTGGCATTGTCAGTCAGTTCCCTGGAGAACACTAATGAAGGGGGCACTACCGGTGCAGAAACATTTAAATTTGTCATTTTCTGCAGTTACAATTTGACCAAATAAGCATGTAAGTCGAAGCAAGAATCAAGAATACACTGACTTATTAGCGGGAATTAACTTAAATTTAAGTTCTACTTTAACACATTTTCAAATGTAGCATGAGCCAACACAGCTTATATTATGTTATTTCATTTTGATAGTAACCAATTGCAGTTGATTGATTGACTTTTAACTGCTGCCAGTTTTGTAAACAGATTGCTATCATCTGAGCGTGATGCATTTCTCCCCAAACATTCTTCTCATTATCAGTCGACTCCGCCATATGCTTTCCTCTGTGCATACATATCGCCGGGCAAACAGCTCTGTTCGTCATGTTCGCTTTGTCGTGCGACTGTGCTTCAGGTCATAACATCTGCTCCGTAACCTAGGGAACTGTGCATGTGTGTCTTTGACTGTGCGAGTATAGTTTCCTGAGCCAGGTACATGTTCCATTCATGGCGAGATCTGTTCCTTACTCTCTGCCTCTCGCCATGTTATCTACCCTGGCTCAGATAAGGCTCCTAAAAGTGTGTAGAGAGAGTGTGTGCACTGCCAAACAGATAAGACTTCCCTGCAAGCCCTTTATTCATGCAGCACCTAACAAGACAAGGCCACAATCACTCTGAAGCCGTCTTTTACTTGTTAACACTTCAGCATGACCAAAGAAAACTCGTTCGCACGTATGTTGACGAGTGTGCCTTCATTAATGCGTGTTATATGTGCGTCAAAGTGCGCGGCGCTATCTGTGCTATACATGCATGCTCACATGGGCTTTGTGTGCGTGTGTAGACATATTTGCCTTGTATTGATTGTGTGTTTCTGTATTGTGCTGCTGTGTGTCTGTTCTTGTGTGTGTTTGTGTGTGCACCCTGACAGATAAGCCTCTCCTGCAAGCCTCTTATTCGTTTGGCGCCGAGCAACAACAAGGCTGGCATTACTAATAAACTCAGCTTCCACGCTCCGATATGAGCAACGAATTTAGAGTTTCTCAAAGAGGCTCATAGGGGCGAGGCCGGCACATTGTAAGCCTCAGAACATTCACATTTCCAGAGAGAAACAAGGTGAAAGAAAAAAAAAATGAGAGAGCGAATCCTTCTTTGCATGGCCCCCATGCAGTGTGTGATAGACAGACCATGATTGTTCAAAGCATGGCCTATAGAGCATAAAAGGCAAACTGTAACACACCATTAAACCATTCCTGTCAATGGTTGCACACAGAAACAAAGCAAAGACAGTATGCCCTATGACTAATAGAGTTGTCAAGATCCAAAGTATCCTCATAAGGGTTTGTGTGATATCTTTCGGAAAAGTTATTCCTCGTTTGGGACATGAGTCAACGTTTGGGTTTCAATTACTACAGAAGTGGCGTTACTTAGGTATTGAAGTTACATGACACGAACAGCGGGCTCTTGCGCGAATATCAGGTGTTTTGGACCCACCCATCCACAGCGACCTCCTCCCTACGCAGACTTTGCCACTCGTTATACTTCCTGGTTCACAATTATTTGGATTACATATGAATTGATTTTGTGAGATATGTACAAATTACAGAGTATTACTTTTCATAGGTACAGTATAGCCACAGAGAACAGCCTGCAAGATGTATCGTCACTTCACATTTCATCAAAAACAGGTGAGACAATATAATTTCATTTTTTTTTACCTTTCATCATCACATTATTATGATGCCAATAAAAGTTTATTTTAAAACAGTAAAAAGCACCGACATGAGTCACACTTTATATTTTCCATAATGACGCTGGTGATTATGGGTGGTAATCAAGAGTTTTCTCATTTCACAATCAATTCAAATCAAATTGTGTGATTCCTGAGAGTCACTTAGCTTTCACAGTTGCTGCAATGATGCCTATGCATTAAAAACAATGACTCAGTGTGCACTCTCTGGGGAAAAACACTCTAAATTGTAAAATTATTTTAAGGAAGAGTTAATTTACCACCAATCCATTTACATGACATGGCTGGTGATAATTTGTATTTATTTTGTATATATAACAGACCAAAACTAACAGTGAATTTATTATACTAACAAGTGTTGTCTGTGTATCCAAAGTCTGATATCGTATCCATCTGTGCCATAGAGCTCCATATGTGATGGTTGGGAGCGGGGAGATCAATGACTTTTAGAAGCATTGTTTGAGATTTTGAGGAGCTTGTTCCTGTTGGTGACTGTGAGAATTGTGAAGTAGCATGTGGAAAAGTAGAAGAGGATGGGTTCTATGATGGGGTGTGACTGAAAGTGGCGGAGAGCCTCTGTTGGCTAGCTCTCCACCATCTAAACTGGCTCATTGTTGATGGAGATGTGGCAGTGGGAGGTATTGGGTTTATTGCAGGTTTCAATGAGGAGTTCCTTACTCTTGGTGACATTCGGGAGTAGGTGGTTCTCTGTGCACCTCTGATTGAAGTGGGAGATGGAGCAGGTTCTTCAGTTGTTCTAACTTGATTTGTGACTCACTACCTGATGTCGCTGCAATGCAATCTAGCAAAAGTTGTATTGGAAACTGCTTGCTATATAACAAGACCTTCTCCTCAGCACTGGATGAGCCTTGTTTAAGTGGGACAACATTTATTTCCTGACATGGCCTCTGAATTTGACCTTTGTATTTACAGTCTTTTTTTTTTTAATTTATTTTTTTATTGGTTATACACATAACCAATGTACAACCAATTTGTTTTATTGGTTATACACACACATATATATATATATATATATATATATAAAAGTGAGTCAGTTATATATATATAACTGACTCACTTTTTCAAAACTCTTCACACCGTTCTCTTTACCAACATGCAGCTCAAGAGAACAGTTAATCTCACGCCCAAAATGCACTAATGCAACCAAAACACTTCATACATATCTCAGGATCAACATGTGTCAACAAAAATTTTTTTTTTTTTCTAATCCTAACCAATTAGTGTTGTTGCATTGTTTTGTTTTGTTTCAATTCACAACATTAACCACATGTTTAAAACTGTTTAAAACTGTTTAAAACCGCGACCATAAACCAGGAGAAAATATCTATATGTAAATATATCTAAATATAATATATGTTTCCCTTGAAACGTAATGGAGAATGCAATTTAGTTGTTTGGGAATGTAATTTTGTAGGAGATAGCTGCAGATATTGATATACAGCAGTGCTAGTCAACCCTGACCTCTGCATCTCATCAACACCACACCTTACGTCCTCTCCTGCAATACACCTGGGAAATAATCTTTTTTGCATGACTGATCCATACTTGGCAGTCTCTGCAGCTCTGTCCAGACATCCAGCATTCATTGAATCCATGAGGGACATCTGGTCATGTGACTGATGGTCATAAACCTTAAACGTCCATGAGGAACACATTTTTTCGATGTAGATGTAATTGAATGTAGAAAGTGGAAGTCTAATTTAATTTTGAGTTATGTTGTGTTTTGAACATACATTTAATAGTTTTTATAATAGTATGTAAACAAGTGCAAAAATGGAGTGTAACATCACACAATTTGGTGGTGGTTAAGTTTGAGATAGGAAAACTATTCATGGAATTTGAAAGATGTGGTTATTGAATGTATTTTGTGTGAAAGCCATGGAAAGTGATCCACAGTTTAGTCCACATTGACTTCTGTTGTACTGACTGTGTGATTCTAAAGTTTGAAAAAGTGAACTAAACTGTAATGTTCCACGAACTGCAAACTCTTACCATATTTATTTCAATTATATAGAAGATGAGGCAAACTGGCATGGAAAATAAGGTAAGCAACCAAGCATGGTGATCACGATTCTACAGAGAGCTTCAGTCTTGGCATACCGTAGGCTCGCTATGTCTTCACTAGACATCAGAGAAGAAGAAATCCACAGATATAGAGGAGGCAGTGAGTGGGAGAAGGTAGGACAGGATGGAGTGAGTCAGCTCACTATGCTTTAGTTTGAGATGGTGGACTGTTATGGAACAAGTCCCATATAGCAAAGACACATTGAAACAAATCAGAAAGCCAGTTTTGTACTATATACTCTGTACTACAAAAATAGCTTTTACATTTTGGTGTTCTAAACCAAAACAGAACATTGTCTTGAATGAATACAAAAGGTAGAAGAAATATACGTGTGCATCACCAAAGCAGCGATGAATTTGCACCA
The DNA here is from genome assembly GCA_916701645.2 of Sebastolobus alascanus. Lineage (NCBI taxonomy): Eukaryota > Metazoa > Chordata > Actinopteri > Perciformes > Sebastidae > Sebastolobus > Sebastolobus alascanus. The sequence goes on along the minus strand of CAKAOJ020000030.1, from coordinate 4,963,145 downwards.
AAGCTGCTGTGAAAATCCAACCCGATCTCATGGGAAGGCGTATCAATAGCACGACATTTCCACGAGTCATGATAACGTATGTTAGGCTTTTCACGTCTCATTTATACGCCACAGGCTTAACGTTGTTTTCGCGGCTATTTTTAGGCAACAAAACTATGGTAACAGCCACAGTAATGTTTAGGTAACAAAACTACTTTAGGAAAAACATCATGGTTGGGCTTAAAATAACTACGTAAAAAACAAAGTAAAATACCAACGCGTTCTCATCTCAACTCGTCATGTACTGACACGTTGGCAGACCCCTTGGCGTCACTTTTCGGTCGCAGTAAACACGTGCTTAATGTTGTGAAGTAAACAAAAACGCGTGCTTCGGTTCAGGCAATAAAACCCCCAAAGAAAAAACAGCTTGGATGGGCTTAAAACTACTACATTTGTACAGCGACAATAACATTGGACGTTGTGAACAGGGGATATGAATGAACAGTTTATTCTAACCTGATGCCCAGTACACGAACAGCGGTCTCCTGGATGAAAGTCTTGTGTTTGTTGGACCCATCCACCTCCCCTCCCGCCCGCCCCAAGTGTCCCTTCGCTCTTAAAGCTGCGTCACTACAATCCTGGCGCACTTTCCCTGAGCGTTTAATATTGACGAGGATGGGTTTACATTGTAGTTAATGGAGAGCTTGGTGTGTCTCATACCGGCGCTAGAGGGTGCCTTGTACGGTGGTATTGAATGCCGACGGCCATGACAAAGTGTCAGTATTTTACACCCTTGGAATGAGAAGGGGCTGAAAATACAACTGTAAGCGATATCACATGAGTACGGAAAACACGTTACAAACATCACTAACGTAACTTCAAAATAACGTTACATCAAAATAACACAACAACACTTTGGGACACAAACTCCGGTCTCCTGGTTGGAAGTTCTGTTTGTTGGACCCATCCACCTCCCCTCCTGCCCACCATGGCTGCAAAGAAAATTAGCACTGTACTGTACTTATCTGACAAAATAATGAAGGGAAAATATGAAGGGTTATTTTTTTTGCAAAAACAGATATATCCACTTTATTTCCCTAAATCAGGTTTTTCACTCATTTTACAAAATCTCTTAAACCGGTTTCAGACCAAACTGCAAGAGCAAATAGTTTATGCAAGGTAGTGTGCTCAATGAAGAGCAGCACATATCCTACAAAGAAGCTAGCGATGCTACTGACTACAACAGAATGTAAAAAATCACGATGTTAATTTTTCTAACTCGATTGCCTCATCCTCTCTGACATTTCCTGCCATGCTTGAGATTTTTTACTCAAGTCCGGATGAGATCAGAACGAGCTATGTAACTCTGAATTCAAAGATGCATAAATGAACATATCCACCATTTTTTTCTACAGTAAAATGGTCATCACCATAAACTCCCCTCCCATCAATGCCAGAATCCATTTGGATGCATGTTGTGGAGATCAGCGTATTTACAGGTCAAAGTTTAATTGTCATTGTGCTGAGTGCAGCTGCCCTTTCGAAATAATGGCCCTGGTCTGCACAATGTTGAACTTAAGTTCATGGTGTGAAAGTCCCGTTAGAGGCCAATGGCAGCCAATGGTGATGCCACTGTGTGGAGTTGTATGAACAAATCAAGTTTAAACAAAAGATATCAACGTAAACACGCACTGCAAAAGGTTGCCAACCAATCACAATTCTTAAACACAGACAGACAAACAATATCACACTTATGCTACGACGTGACAGTGCCAATCACACCAACACTGCACTGTAACAGAAATATATTGCTGTGGAGTTTGCGGAAGCTTTTATTCTGAGCCTCTGCTCTGCTACCGTTATCAGTACACTGGGTGGATGAACATTATACTCTGTTTAATACATAAGGCAGTGATTAAAGGTCTGTCTATATTCATAACTGAACTGACAGAGATAAGAGAGGCAGCGGGGGTCATTACAGGATAAGAGAGATAGTAAATTAAACCAGTGGAAATTCTCTTCTAATCTCTTTCCTCCTCACCTCTTCTTCTCTCTCAAGTTTTATTTCTGACGGGGAAATGGTAGGCTGCCTCTCTCACTCTGTGTATCTTCTTTCGCCGTCTTAACTCACACTGTTTGAATGGTGATTACGCAGCATGGCTTTCTGGCACAGTGTCAAAAAGCTGGTTGATTGAGTGATTGACCAGAATGCCTGTTGGTCAGACTTCTTTTCGCTGCAGGACTAGGTGAGGCAGCGCTACAGTCAGGGGTAAAAATTACTTTCAGGAAGGGGCATTGTCATTGTCATTCAAACAAAAAAAAGCCTTGTAAAGGCCTGGGCTGACTGGGTTTCAGCCTTGGATGTATTTTGTAAAGCATTTAAAAAAAAAAAAATTCTGATAAAACCTTTTTCTGAGCTGCCAGCTCTTTTATATTACAGCAAGTGTAAGACTCGCACAATAATAATTATAATAATAATAATAATAGTAATAATACATTTCATTTATATAGCATTTATATAGCATATTAAGAGATTTACAGAATAAAAATGAAAAGAAAAAAAAAATCAAAAAACCCAAGTAATGCCCCTGTATGACATACAAAAATTAGAAACTTGAGAGCACATATATCAAGCAGCATTGAGCCTTTACATAACCAGATGGAAGTGTAGGGTTGAGGGGAAGGCCGTTCCAAAGTCGAGGGGCTATAACTGAAAACGCATGGTCTTCAGTCCTGTTGGTGGAACAGCTAAAAAGGTTTGGATCAGCTGATCTTAGGGACCAGGGTGGGCTGTAAGGGGTTAAAATTCCTTAATATAATCTGGAGCCAGACCATTGCAATAGGAAATTGGAGCGATATGACAGGACCTCCTAGATTTAGTTAATACTCTGGCTGCTGAGTTCTGGATGAATTGCAATTGTGAGACTAAGTGTGAGTTCAGGCGTGATTATATAGAAAAACATGTATGATTAAATGGACTCTAATCACAAAACATCATGCCACTACTCCAATTCTCAGCTTAGATGAGTTGTATAGTATTGTGGAAGCAGACATAGACACCATTTTACAGCTGTTTGTTCTGTCAGAGTGTATTACAGAACAACAGCTGAGTCATGAGGCATATTTAGACAGACAAGGGGAAAGTAGCGACCAATAACACAAGTGCTAATTAGGCTGTCTTTTGGGCTAATAAAAGCATGTGTAACAAAGCCTCTTGTTCAGTTATTTCTGTGGTGTTGTTTCCTTTCGTTTTGCACAACCCCTGTAAAAGTAAAACTAAGACCCAGTACACTATTAAGTTCACACATGAAGAGATCATCGACAATAGCAACCCATATAAAAATGTAATTATGCAATCTATCATGAAGATATCCTCCTAATAAATGATACCAATGGATTCCTTAGGATTTCTAGTTTCATATGATGCCAGGATCTTCACTCTAGCATTAAAACTGAGTCCACTACAACCTGAAAATCGCAAGTTGTGTTAATGTGCTAAAGAAATTAGTGGCCTTAAAACGACTTTCCGTTAACACGTTATTATCGCGTTAACTTTGACAGCCCTTATAAAAATGTATGCAATCGATCATGAAGTTATCCTCTTAATAAATTATACTGGAAACATGGTTTTGTACAACAAAACAAGTCATCATTAATATCTCTTGGTTGCAGTGTTTTAAGAGTAAATACCCAATGTTCTTACATTTTTCACTTGACATATTTGGAGAGCTGCCTATACAGAATATCCCTGAAAACACAGACAAGCTTGTTCACCCTTTGTGCTTTCTTTTTAAAATGTGAAGCACCTATCGCTTGTTGTTTGTCTGCCTCATTCTATCCTTGACCGGTGCAGCCAAACCCACAGTCATGTGGAAAAAATAGTTTTGTTTTCAGTGAACCAATGCATCTCCATCTGTTTGAGAGTTGAGGTGATGTTCTTCCGGCGTTACTTTGTTACAACAAATAGTGAGAGTACAGTAGTTCAGTTCAGCAGCCACCAGGCTCAGCCACAGCAGCAGTCTAGCTAACCAGACATTGACAAATTTGTACAGATGATGTAGAGACTCCAGCGCAGGGGTGAGTTGTGTACACAATGCATTGTTTCTTAAAGCAGTATTTCATTTTTCATTTGTGTGGGAACAAAAAAAAAAAAACGATGCCTATAATGCTGCTTACTGTTCTCGCTTTACTATAAGGAGACAAGAGGATGGACAGAGTACATTCTAGCAGTTGTGTTTGGGATAGAAAGTAAATATCACTTGTTTGTGGTCAGTTTGTTTATGTTGCAGCTGTAGCTGGCTTTTTATATACATTGTGGCACCCTCTGGTTTGAAAATACATTTGATTAACTGAATTACAAATTATGCCGGGGTTCTCTGCTCAGGAGGATAACTGGTTTAGGGATATTTGCACCAGAGTAATAATATAGATATAATTCAGCAGCAAGATCTTCAAATATGTTAAATTTAGTAATCTCATGGGGCCTTCTTTGATTTTTTTTTCCCTCCAGAATTTTCAGATATTGACATTAAATGTGTAATTTCACACATAAAATATATTTAAAGATGCACAATCTTGTAATTGTGATATTTACATATGCATTAAAGAATGGCCCCAGACTCATCTACATACTGTAAATGGGCTAAGCCCAAGATATCCCCTGATTGCTTTTGATTTGCTTTAGTGTTCAGTCAACACTGAGGTAACACAATCCAAATACACTTAGATGAAAATGTTTAAGGAATTGTTAGACACTTTGGGAAATTCACTTATTCGCTGTCATTGTCATGTTTTGCTTCGCTGAGGTGTGAATATTAAACGTGTGTACGAAGGTGCAGTACAAGCAGGGGGTAACAAAACCACTCACTTAGGAGGAGGAAAAACGTCATGGTTGGCCTTAAAATAAGTACGTAAATTTAGCAAAACAGAAACAACGTAACGAAACTACGGAAAACACGTTATAAACATCACTAAAAAACACGTCACAGGCTTCACTAACGTAGCTTATAAAACAAAAAAACGGTCTCGAACACTGTTGTCCTGGTTGAAAGTCCTGTGTTTGTTGGACCCGTCCACCTCCCTTCCCGCCCACCATAAGCAGTCTTTCTCACTTTTTTATTCTATGTCACTATCTCTGAGCGTAGCATATTTACGTGGATGCGTTTACACAGCAGTCAATACAGACTGCATGGCGTACAAATGGCACACCTAAAGCAAGAACGGCTTTCTTATTGCACGCTTTTGCCTTGCGCATTATCGTGTCATTCCCACGCCTTTTCATGCGACCAGGCTGAGCCAGGAGACTGTTAGCTTAGCTTAGCACAAAGACTTGAAACAGGGGGAAACAGCTAGCCTGGCTCTAACAAAATCTGCCTTCCAACACCTCTAAAGCTCAATAATGACCGTGTTGTAAACTGATTTTATAACCCATACAAAATCCAAAGTGTAAAAATGACATGTTATGGTTTTGGGCTGGTTTTCAGGACCATTTCTTTGCCAGAAGAGGTGACGTCCTGGAGCTTCTAATGATTGCCTCGCAGTCTCACAGTGGTGACTCCTGGAAGTAAGTTATCGTCTCAATGTCTAAAGTGATGTAGTTAAGACTATCTAATAACACTACTGCCCTCCCAAATAGGGCTCTCTGGGTGAACAAATCAACTGGAGGGACCTTAAAGAGATTAATGGCAACACCTGAGTGTGCAATTTGGACTAAGTAAACTTATTGGAAAGCTGCCCCATCCATCACTGTATATGACAGCATTTAGACAAGGACAGCGACAACACAGAGACTCTAAAAATAATTAACAGCTGGCCTGACAATGATGAAAGTACACGCTTGACAACAAGGTGAAACCAAAGTGTTTTCACCCCCACCCCACCCCCCCAAAAAATGGGAAACAACAGGCCCTAATAATTAAGCTGTCAGTCTCCAGTGCAACCATGAACACATACAAGTACAGAGGACATGATGTACCTGAAGTGATTGTCACGGGTACACTTCTGAACAGCTTACATCCCGATCTCCATTCACATCGTCATGATACAGTACCTCTGCCCAGCAGGAATAGCATACTTATGCACACTTGTGGTTTTGAGCCCATGAGTGCCTTTTGTGCGGGAGAGGGATGGCGTGCAGACTTGACTTTAGGGATGAATCCTTAACTGAGAGATGCAACCTGGAGAGGATACAAGAACCATTTATCTCCGTTGCCAGCACATTGTGGATCCTCTTGCCTCAAGCATTTTGATGATTTGATGCATCTGCGCTCTGACTTAAAAATCTGTGCCCTCTTCCGATGGCTGCCGAAGAAGTTCAAACTGCTCCACGTTATGTCAAGTGTACACGGGTAGCAGGGAAATGACGAAACAACACCAGGACCGTAATTTTCAAGCCAATACAACTTCCACTCAGTTTGGTTGGAAAGGTTTTTTTCAGCTTTGAAAGAGCTTTGTGTCTAAGATCCTACAAGTGTGGCTGCCCATGCTCTCAAAGGAACCTAATGTGCAGGCCCTAGGGGGAAACACAGCCTATTACTACCCTATTACTACTAGTCAATGAACTAGCTACTGTACTCTAACTATCACAATATCTGTGTGTTAACATACCTAAATATGTCTCTTGCAAAATAGTCTCAGGCTAAAACAGCTCAGGAATTAACAATGTGCGTCCAATTCTCTTGGTGTTAACATTGCCCAAGGATCAATATGGCTGCCAACAAGTCCTACTTCCCTTTAAAGCCTTTTTCAATTCTTACACCATTTCTTGTCCGCGCTGTTAGGCTGGAAATTTGGGATTTCACAAACAGATCCCCACAGCTGTTAACTATACTATAAAACGCATGGCTGTAAATGACTGATTGATGGTGACTGGCCCTTTATCACTGATGCTCACCAGTAATGACAGCGAACCCTTCAAACAGCAGAGGCAGCGCAGCTTTACTGACAGCTGTCAATCATGCCACACACGAAGACAAGTGGTCCCTTGGTGCTGCCATGCTGTCGCTTTATCCGTCATTCACTTTGCGTGTTGATCAGTCATCCAGAACCCTGTAGTTGGCAATGCCTCTGGCATTGCAAATATATGTAGGCTTGCTATTATCTATTTGCAAATAATGGTAAATAAAAACCTTATATGGTACGATGAACATTTATAATGAGACAACGCTTTGTTAAATCTACCCTGTGGAGTTTTTGACCTCTAGTAGTGCTACGGGGCCTTGCTTTTTAAGAGTGGGTCTCGGTTTTGGGAGTATCTCGGGTGACATTATACATAGTCCTGCCAATGGTTTCACGCTATTCCACTGATCTGGCAGTAAGGTAGCAAGAAATGTAGCAATGCACCAACAAGGGCACGCAAGAACGATCCTGTGAGCTAGCAAACATGGATGTATACAAAGGGCTTTACACACTGCACTTGGCTAAGTGAGCTGTTAGCCTGGGGCTAAGAAAGCTGTCAGACTGGCAAAATCCTGGCACATTCCAAAGCGGGCTAACCCCGACTTTAGCCTTGGGCTTGCTGGCCCTGCACCGGAGTAGCCTTGACTTTGCGGTGTTACAGTAAACAATGGAAATTGTGTCGTGTTTTTGTAGTCCAATCTGTTTAAAGAGTAGCCGTGAGTCATTCAAGAATGTAAACATTAGTCATGTGTATCAATGGGCATCCAACCCATGACTAATAGAACTGCAGTGTGAATTGTATAGCCCTGGGCTTAGATCAACCAGGGCTCAACAGGAAGTGTTGCCAGATTGGCATTGGCAAACATTTTGAGAAATTGGCAACCGATTCTTGGCCTTTGGTTCCCATCAGTGGAACCACTTTTTAACATATAAAAAATACGGACAGCAAACAGCAAAATGTGCACCCAAGTCTCAGTCTTTAGCTGTATGTGAGAGGGGATTCAGCTGTCTAAGCAGAGTCAAGACAGATTGGAGGCCAGACTTCAATGCTGACGGGCAAATGAATGAGTGGCAATCAGCACAAAGATCCAGAAAACCAAAATTTGGGAGAGAAAGGATGAACAAGCAACCGGTGACTTGCTGACTTTTGAGGGATCTGTGAAAAACATGACAACAGCTGCACTAGGCCTGGACACGTTAACTGATAACACTTAAGATTCAAATTCTGTAAAGTGTCAGATAAAACACAAACTACAAAGAATTTTGTTCGGTTACTGTAATAAAGCTTTTATTCTTTTATGTTACATTTTCATTATTAAGCTGACATATAACTGCATAGTATCTTAATTAATCAAAATATAGGTGACTAAAGGAAAGCACTGGGCTAAGACTGTGCAGTGTGAAAAGCATCAATATTGCTTTCAAATTATCCTAGAAATTGGCTTTGCAAATGTTTTATTGGGAAGGTAATGCATGAGTATATACACATAAAAACTCCCCAGGGTAACTTTAATTTATAGCAAACTCCAATGTAAACAGTACAAGGTGACTTACACTCAGATTACGGCTTCTGCACAGCTGCAACATAAACTGATGTGCTCATGTCCGCAAGGGTCTGCGATGTATGACCGCACTTACATGTGGATCAAATGCACCGACTGCATGTGTGAACATGTCCACCTATGTGTTCACCCAATTGGATATAAACAGAACAAGATTCGGTCAAAATCGAGTATATGGCTGGACCGTGTATGGTCAGTCTGTGAATTTGTGGCTAAATTGTTACAGAAATAGTCAGTGGTCATGTCTATAATGTTAAATCCAGCGGTACATGTCCACCAGGTCCGGCGAGGACACTAGGGGACGCGCTGCTCCACTCAACTGGCCGTTCAAGCGTTGACGTACCAGATCGTGGAATGCACCTGATTGGTCCCTGGTTTTCTGCTTGCTGTTTCAAACAGAGTTCAACATGGCGGAACTGCTCGTAAACGTTCTGTTATTCCGTCTAAACAATCCACAAAAATCTACTTCTGAAAACATTTTAAGGGAGAAATAGGCCATGCCACTGCTGAATCGTGTTTCATTTTAGAACTAGATTGCCTAGCTTGACAGCTTGGTCCAAGTTTCGTGAGCCAGACGTGTCACGCTGGATGGGCTTAATTGTATAAAGAACTGTTCCCGTCTTTTCATTTTGAAAGAGCAACGGCCATTGAGGACACTCCAACATTCGGCCGACCAATCATGTAACTTCATCGCTGAGTCACTCCATCAGTCAGTCACTCACTCAGTGACAGACTTTTGCGTTTGTAGGGCTGGCCCTCTGCGATCCAGCCAAAAAGTACTTGTCAGCTGTCCACATTTCAGTCCATTTTTATGCATATCGGGGCTTTTAGAGCTTTCACTGACAGCACATATTTGGGAGAATAATCATCAATGTTCAGACATCTAATAATACCATTAGTGCTCATTCAAATGCAAATGTGATAGATAGGATAGTTGCTTTGTCCCTCTGTGCTCTTTTTCTTTCTGTCTGCCATTTTCATTCCATTGCAAATATTCAACCACAATAAATCCATTTGTTCTGTGTTTTTAAACCACATAACGTTGAACCCCATTTGTTTTTTTCCTCCTCTCTTTCTCGGAGATAGTACATGTTAGGGAGGTGCCATTCTGCTCGGTGACTCGCAAAGTCCCTACTGGCCCCAATTGTCTCTGTTATACTGTTGTTAAAGGTCAAATATGAAAAGTTTTTAAAGGGCATGCCTTGTACAAAATGTCTCACACTGGCAGGCAACTTTTCTATCGCTAATATTGCTTTCGAACTTTGTTGTAACGCGAGTTGAGGGAAGCTCTGGCGGTATATTTTGTTAAAAAAAATGTGATCTAAATTGTATTGAAAACTGTATGGTGGGAACTACAAAAATGAGGCTGCTTTGCTTAGAAACTGGAGTCTTTCCCACTCCCTTTCTCTTCCTCGCTGTCTGTCTTTGTCTCTGACAGTAAACGGATTCAGAGGTACAATTAGCATCAATCTGCCATACAGCTCAAATAAATGACTCTTAATAGACTCCACTGCAAGATGCTGCAACAGACTGCACAATGAGATGCACTGATAGAGCCAGCATCCCCCCCACACACATCATGTACTCTTGGAATTTCAATTATCTTTCATCCAAATAGCAATGTGGTAGCATTTTATTTACCTAACCAGTACCACACATAAAGGAGCAAAGTAAAATCACAAACGGCTTCAATATCGTCAAACAATAACGGATATCAGGAAGTGGAACATAGCTTATGATAGAAACAACACAACTAGTATATTTAATATTATCATCACAACAATATCAACTGGAGAAACAGGACAAAGACGAGAACAATAACAGAAGTGCAGCCCTTTGTCACAGCAAGTGACGTAGTATTATTAGCGTGAAAGTCTGTTTGGGGCGGCGGGAGGGGTGGTGGATGGATCAAACAAATACTTTCAACCAGGAGACCGGTGTTCATGTCCCATGTGAAACTAAATGTAACATTGACTCCTTTTGTTACGTCAGTCTTTAGTCACATGACTCGTCGGTAACGTCTGTTTCCTAACCCTAACTAAGTGGTTGTGCTGCGTAAACTTCCTGTGAAAACGTAAGCTTATTTTGAAAGGACACTGGGCATGTAACAAGCAATTATACACACGCTGTCTTTGGTCCGTCCAAAAGTACCACAAGAGGGGTACCACAAGTGTTGGTCTCAGTTAGGAGTGAGAATGTGTTGTTGTGATGCTATCGATGTGACAAAATCTGTCCGCAGAAATATAAACACCTGGCAAAATACTCAAAACCACTTCTGTGGTAGTTCCCGCCACAGTAGGTGTCCAGGACCATATTTTGCCACAATGACACACACACAGACTCACAGGGTGAAAAAAATACCAGCATTGCTGTCACGGCTAACGGTAATCACAAGTTAAACAAATTCATTTCAATTAAAACAACAAACCACGAAGAGAAAACCATGTTTAATTAACTACATTAGAAATGTTTTTTTCTCTTCCTTCTACTTCTACTACCCCCTCATGTGTCATCCCATCTTCCTTCTCAGTAAAGGTCAGCTCTAGGTCACACTATCAGCTTCATGCATATTGATTCCTCAGTTCGGCTCAGCACCACAATCATATTTCAGCCTTCCAAATGATATCACACCACAAAACATCAATTCATTGACGTTTCATAACCCGGACACTTTATTCTATTAATCAGTGCAGAATGTTACACTATATCCAAAGAATTCAATATGCGGGGACCCGCTTTGACACTGACATTTATCAATGGGTCGATATCGGAGCTTTGGCGTCACGCATCACGTGTTTTGTGAAAAGGTTTCCATTAAATCAACTTAAAATAGGCCAAAGTAAGTTAAAAGTGTAAGAGTAATGCTGTACTCTGCCTAAAGGAGGATCGTTAAATAGAATCATCTCCAAGAGTGTCTGTTCTTTGAGTGAGTCCTTGTCCTGAGGATGTACAGAGGGTTGTTGTAAACTGAATTACCCTGCACTTACAGTAAAAACCAATGAAGGTAATACTGTATGTGAGTTTGCTATCCTGACATACCCATTGCTCATGAAAACTAAGGAACTGCTGCTGTAAAGGTCACATTATATATATACCTGCCTTGTGTTTTTAGCTGTTTACAGGCAGACATCATAGGTAATACACTCCAACGTGACCTACACACACACACACACAGAATTTTGCACATATACTTTTGTATTATTCTGCATATTGTATATTGTACATAGTGTTCTTTCTTTGTCTCATTTCTTCTTTTTATTTCTTATACCTCGTGTTTCCTTGTAAACGGCATGGAAGGCAAAGGCATTGCATTGAATTTAATTGTACAGGGAAACTTGTTTTGTGCATTTGACAATAAACGCTTTTGCTTTAATTGAAAATACCTACTCTGACAACATTCGTCATTCAGTAGCTTTTCAGAAACAAAGCCGTGGAAAGGGCAGTGAAGATAGTGTGCACATACAGCGGCTAGAAGAAGCAAGTAAACACCTACGCGTTTCTGTTTACACCTTCCTCAGCCAACGTTTATTTAGAAAAAATCATGAAAGTAATTTAAATGCTGAAGGAGTGAAAAGGAAGTCGGAAAAAGTGTGCTTTGTGTCACTGAGAAGTATGATGAAATGATACAGTAATCAAAGCGAGCCTATGCTTGATGACTAAAAGTACCAGTATGGCAAATTGTTTGAATCACTTTATACCATAAAGCACATTCAATATAAGTAAAAAATAAGGCTGTGTTTTGGCAAGAATCTGGCCAATCTATCAACATGGGAGTGGGAAAATATTCTTGCTTTATGCAAATGCATGTATAACATGTATTATTGGAAATCAATTAACAACACAAAACAATGACAAATATTGTCCAGAAACCTTCACAGGTACAGCATTTAGCATAAAAAAATATATGCTCAAATCATAACATGGCAAACTCAAGCCCAACAGGCAACAACAACTGTCAGTGTGTCAGTGTGCTGACTTGACTATGACTTGCCCAAAACTGCATGTGATTATCATAAAGTGGGCATGTATGTAAAGGGGAGACTCGTGGGTACCGATAGAAAACATTTTCATTCGCATATCTTGAGGTCAGAGGTCAAGGGACCCCTTTGAAAATGGCCAAGCCAGTTTTTTCTCGCCAAAAAATTCCTTCTTGACAAGTATGACACGGTTGGTACCAATGGATTCTTTTGGTTTTCTAGTTTCATATGGTACCAGTATATTCACTGTAGCTAAAAAACTGAGCCCTCTAAAACCTAAAAAATGCAAGTTACTCAAGTGTATTGATATTTCCTTACACCCCTATGTAAAACACAACCGTATTATTTTGTTGTTGAATTATAATCTAATTCCTGCATATTTCTACTAACCATTTGTTTGTTTGTGTGTGCTTGCCTTTACTTTCTCCTCAGAGTTTTTCCTTGTTGAAGTGTCCTTGAACTCCAGAGAACGAGTGTGCACGGGTGAATGAGAGATATTGTGTATCGCTTTGTCATGCTCGGGTACAAAAGCCTCTATATATACCGTATGTCAATTTCATTCTCAGAGAGCTCGGGTTGGGTCAGGAACTGTTATCGAGACACACTAATTGTCTGTGCATGACATTGAGCTATTCAAAAGAACTTGACTTGATCCCTCCTCATTCCCGTGACATTAGTGCTGAAGCAGTTGTAGCTGTTGCTCCTGGCAGCGGTTAGTGCATTGTTGATCGCACTCAAAGGAGTTATTTCGTCTTGTTACCTGCCATACGGTCACTTTGTCAAAACGTACGGTGCAGATACGCTTGCACAACTTACTAGTGATTTTGCATCCTCAACCCTTTTCCTTTTAAATCCCATTTGTCATTGAGTTCAGGTTGCCTTTCAGGACCACATTTAACATGTAAAGTTATATGAAAAGGGTTCACCTACTTAATGATAAAATTGGTGGAGTTGACAGCACATTAAGCCCTACTCCCCTTCATTACTGTTTCTACACCTGACAAGCTTTCCATTCTACCATGACACATATGTAGTTTATAATGAGAACAGTGGCAATTCTTTTTGAAACAATGGGCCCTTGATTTCAGACAAAAGTATTCGTATTACGCATTGTCCATATCCATATATGCTCTCTTCTAAAGTCATTTTTTTTCAACATTGTAGATGTAATCTCTGCTATCTAAAAAACTGCGTTCACACATGTTGGAGCCAGCTGTGACTGCTTGAGCCACTCATGGACTTGCCGCTTTGGTCAAACCACAATGTTTAGCCAGAGAACGTCTAGCGCTTATGAGAAATGGTGTTTTTTAAAGGCTGCTAAAAACATAAATATATAATTAACAGCGATAATAGATTGTTAAAAATATATATATATCGCCCTGATCTAAACATATGAGGCAAGGCACACAAAATACTGTTGAGAAAGGCTCTGTTCCACGGCTGTTTTAGTGATTAGCGTACTTACAAACGTCAACACAATTTTGAATCAGGGTTTCTTACTTCTGCAACAAATTCTCACTCCCCACTCGTCAAATACCTCTGCTAGGTAAGCGCCCCTCGGCATCGGAAACCGACACAAGGGGTACCCCTCTTGCGTTACTTTTTGGACAGACCAGGAACGGCGTGTCAATATACGCTTGCCACATGCATAGTGTTCTTTTTAAAAATAAACTTCCATTATCACAGGAAGCAACACACGTTACACAACGTTAACCTCACTGACAAGTGACTCACATGACTCACAGGGCTGACGATACTAATGACTCCCATGACTACAGAGTGACGTACGTCTGTGGACAGATTTCGTCACAGTGATAGCGTCACAGCTGTGCAAGATGCAGTCACAAAACTTTACAGGTGCGTAGTTGAGATCAAAATGAAGGCCAAGTTCCAAGATGAGCGTGGTGCGGCAAAAGTAAGGGAGTAGGAAGTGAGGAAGGGGCCATTGGTCCCCCCCACTTTACGCCCCTGGCCAGATTTGACGTTGTGACTGGTGTGATTCCATTGCACGATGGCCTCTAGCTTAAAATGAATCTTGGAATTAAATTTTGCATACAAAATCATTAAGTGGACTGAGATGTAAATTAATCTGTGTCTCAGTGTCACACACATACACAGAGACACACTCTCAGCAGCAAAGACCGTGATATCAGTACAATGTCACTTTGCTACAAGGCCTCTAAGCTTCATTACCAAGGTTAATAAAAACAGCTTACTGATCTGTGCAGTCCAACACAGCAGGGGAGTACAGTTGGAAATCAAAGTTACTGGCTCAACTCGGTCTTTGTAGTGGCTCGTATTTCACATCAAAGTAATACATATGCATATTTAAAAAAAAAAAAAAGTGATCTTTTGCTTTCTCTTGATGTCCCTTCTCACTTTGTGTCCAGTTTGTGGCAGTAATTAAACTCCCTTCTGCTAAGACTGTAGTTTTTGTCTGTCGGCAATGCAAGCTGGTGCAAGTGAGAGTAAAACATGGCTTTGCATATCTCATAAAAATAACCTTTTTTGTAGCCTGTCTGAATCAGATTTACAATCTGCATCAGTTTATGAACCATATTCATTCTACCTACTTTAGGCAAAAATGACATGCATAACACAACACACACTACATCACAGCACTGAAACAACATGAGTCAAGGTTAGGATGAGGTTTAGCAAAAAATTAAGCAAGCTTTTTTGAGCTGGATATGGTGATATTTGGTGAGAGAAAAAGTTGCTGAAAGTGAAAAACTCACAGTAGAAAACTTTCCATGAATTGGCAACTGAATATGAGTCACTGTGATGGTAGACACCCTCACCGGTGCAGACAGCTGGATAGTTTAGTTAGTTAGACAGTTAGTTTAGGAAATGTGTTACTTTTACACTGTTTAAAACTGCCATTAGTCCGTGATTTTCAATGTATTATAAATACATATTTTATGACGTTCATTTGATGTGATTTATTTGGTGTATCCATTGCGGCAACTTGCGTCATTTATTTCTTCTTAAGCAATGATTTTCTTCCTACATTCGGCAACCTTCGGAAAGCAGCAATGAATGGCCCATTCAATAAGTGCAATGAATACAAAAACAGGCTTATCTCCACTATCAAGGGCCTTACCTTGCTATCTACAGCTGAATGAAGGTGAAATCTTTGTATGGTAACTAAATGACTGAAACACTTGAGAAGACTTTTCATTTAAGCATAAAATACAAATTGGATCAAGGTTCGTTGCAATAGAGAGTACTTGGGTGTTTCATGTTTGGGGTTTTCTTTCAGCTGCAGTCAACATGAGACAGTGGCTGGTCTCTATGAACCTGAAGTGGGATTGAGATGAAAAAGACAATGTATTTCAGGAATATTACCACTGCCAATCATAAAGATGTTCCAGTCTGTCACTGTGTGTCACTTTAATGAAAAACTCAATGTGTTGATAAAGACAGAATCGGCTGCATGGAAGTCACATTAGTAGCATCGGTTTTCGGATTCGATTCAGTGTCTGCCTGTAATAGTCCATCACAAACTCTGCGTGGGGCACATTTTCACACCACTCGCTGCATCTCTTTGCTTGTCCTCCATGTTTCTGAGTTTCTGACTGCCACTGTTCCCTCTTTCTCTTTCTCCTCTTTTCATCTCCGTCGCAGGATCCCTTCTCCCACTTGCCTCCCCTACCAATTTATTCATCGGCTGTTGTACAGTAGATTTTCTATCGAGTTCTAACTCTTTGGGCTTTCCACAGCGTATGTGTTTCCGGATTCAAAATTCGACGTTGTTGTCTTTGCTGAGGCAGTGAGCTGAATACTGCATGCCTGAACTTTCATCTCTTTCGTAGAGGGTGGCTTTCTGTTTGTGTTCCACACGGGGCATAGGCGATGCAGTTTATCCCCGTTTGACCCCGGGGAGGTGGAGGATAGAAAACATCCACGTGGACTGTCTTGGATTTGAAAGAGCTCCAAATGCTCTTAGGTATGACGAACGAATTTTGCCACTGTATTAACACTGCTGCCTTCCCTCTGAGGAACATGGAGACTAAGAGAACGCAACATTCATTCCCCCACATGGCGGATTTTAAGAAAAGCAGTTGAGCTGTCTTAAAAAACAATAGCTTATTCATTCGATGAGCTGAAGGGCACCTTCGCAGTGTTAATTCCATCAACCAAAACTGGCGACACAATACCGTCCAGTTGAATCAGTCGTTTTCCCCAGTAATACAATTCATTTTGGGTGGATCTGAGCACAGAAATCGTACTCGGGTGTGGACAAAAACAACCACAACGAGACCCTTTAGAGGTCCAGTCACAAACAAATTCTGAAAAATTTTGTTTGGTGGGAATGTGATCAGACCTCGACCTGACCTGACTACAATTTAGGCTAAACAGCTCCCGGATGAGCAAAATCAGTATTTGCTAGAATCAAGCGCTGTGTCTCAATTCATGTACTTCCGTATTTACACTTTTGCTATTTTGAGTGCCTAAGTGCATTCACACTGAGAAGTATGGCAAAATACAGTGCACTCTGTGTACCCAGAATGTTAGGGCTGCATGATTTTGGCCACAATGATAATCACAATTATTTTGATCAATACTGAGATAATGATTATTTATCACAATTATTCATTGATTTTAAGGACACAATATTTGTATTGCACTTTCACAGTTAAATAAACAGAGCATTGCTTTCACACCCATGTTGTGCTACATTCCAACTAGCCGCTAGGCAAAGTGTGTTACTTGGTGACATCACCACGTTACGGATGAAAAGGCGGGACTTCAAGCAAGGCGTTTCAGGCAGGTGTTTCTGTGGGGAAGAGTAACTCCCTTTGGCGTGGACTTTGGGCTTTGTAACTTTGCAGACATTTTGCATGCACAAAAAAAACTATATAACACACCGAAGGAAAGGGAAAAAGCACAAAAGCATAATAGGTCCCCTTTAAGTTATACATGTGAATTGAATTACTGCCGATACGGCGTGATGTCCGTGGCTGACTAGCACCAGCTGATCTACCGAGTTTCCGGTGAGTGCACAACAGCGTGTGGGTTTGAGACAACACTAACCTTTCAAAATTCACGCACTACGCAAGTAAGTACATAGATTGCACAGTGTACTACACTTGTACTAACTGAAGTATTCAAATCGAGACACCGCTCTTGTCTGACCGAGAACAGCAACGAAGCACGTTGTCTTTTGGATATTTGGACAGGTATGACCTTCTCAATGACCTTTTGCCTGTGTTTACTTTTTCGCTCCAGCCCCAGACACTGCTAACCAATGAGAGGAGTGAACATTCTCTTCTCCTCTCATGGTTTTTAAACAAGAAGAGACAGCTAAAGGTAGAATGTGACAAGCCTCTCTTTAGTTGGAGTTGCAGGAGTGACTGAATGGACACCCGTGTCCTTGCACCACCTTTGCGACCAATAAATTGGCCACGTAGACCACGGCGGTGGAGGATGCACACACACCGTGGTTCATCTTTACCACTCCAGGGATCAATGCTCCATTCAGCGGCCTGACCCTCTCAGGCTCTGAGCTATGAGCAGATGGCTCAGACTGGTCCATGCGGCAATCACTTTGTTTACCTGCAATATTGCTCCCTACCCATAGGACGTGGCATTTGAGCCATTTCTGGAAACCGGGGGGGCGATTCGGATGACATACGGCTTGACCCTCTTCAGCAGTGGCAGAATAAAGCGGAGAATAGGACAATAGAATGTGTGCTATTCCATTCACACCTGAGGGTGGATCGTCGTGAGTAAATTCCTATGTGTAAAATGTGTATATGCCAGTGTTAATTTCAATATGGTCATTAACGATTTTTTTTTCAATGACTAAGACGAGACGATGGCGATATCAAACATGCAATATTGTTGACGAAAAAAGACAAGACTAAAAGGTAGTTAAAAAACATGAAGACTTTACCTTTAACAGTCTTATTTTTTTCACCTTTCACCTTCTCTTCCCCTCTGTCTGTCACTCTCTCTCACAAACACACCGCTCAGTCCGTCTCTGTCTGTCCTTCTTGTCTCAGTCCTCAGACCTGACAATTGTCCCACTATAATGCATAAAGTTAGTGGTACGCAGGTCGGGTTTGGTTGGTTGAGTAACGCAAATTTTTTTTACATGTCGGGTGGATGGATTGGCCCTCATAACGGACCGGTGGGTGCGACTGAACCACACATCACTAATGAGCGCAGTCAGGAGAACTCAAACTAGCTAGCTGCACTCTTAAACATTCAACCTGTGTTTTTCATCAGATAATGATACGATAAATGTGAAACAAGTTTGACTAAAAGGACAGAAATTTTCAATATAATCTGATGACTAAACAGGACTAAGATTAAATAAAAAAAATAGCTGATAAAATTAAAAGAGAAAACATTTTGACTATTATCAAATGACTTTTCGGTGACTAATAACGGACTATAACGTTTTGAGTTGTCATCAACTAAAACAATGAAGAATAAAAATGACTAAAATGTCACAAAAAATTAATAAGCATTTTTGTCTAGACTAAATCTAAAATAGTTGCCAAAACTAACATTGGTTTATGCTGCTTCTAAATCTATTTTCCCCAACTTCTATCCTTGATTGACAAGGTCAGACTACACCTTAGTCACATTAATATTTTTGTTTTCCATTGTGAACCAGACAACTTGTATTCAAGGAGGCTCACTACTCTGAGGTCATGTAACAAAGGAGTGATGTCTCATATCATCATACATGTCGTTCTCTTTCAGCGCTCTTGTCGATATCAACCGTCGATTGCCTGGAGAGGCAGAGCTTTTGTAGAAACGGCGTCAAAAATAGCAATCCCATCTCTGTGAATGGCTGTCCTACTTTGGTAATGCTTAATGACTGTTGAAATAAACTTTGCTCGAATTAATGAGGACAATGATGTCTGTGAGTCTGACACGAGGACTACTCTACTTTCTCTTCATTCAGTGGACTGCAGACAGTCTAAGAAAAAAAAAATGGAATTACTTATATCTCATTGAATGAATAGCGTTCATTAGGAATAAGTGTGCTGGATAGGTGTGTTTTTGCCTCCTCTGACCTCATAGCATCTACTGAGGATTACTTTTATTCTGTGTTGTCAGTCATCTTGTATGTCAGCTGGATTGAACTGTGGATGTCTCATCTAAACATCGTGAACAAGAGAATTGTCAAAAGCAAGATAGATTTGATGATTTGAGACAACTGAAAATCTTGCAGAATACATAAAAAAAAGAAATGTCAAAGCCAGGTCTGGTATTCTATATTTTCTTCTTTTCTCTGCAAGTCCTGCAGCTCTTTTGAGAATGTAAAATCGAAAATAGGACCACATGGGAAAGTTTTTGAAGTGGAATGTGCACTTTCAGGTTCAAAAGTTCAATAAGGCTCAAGCACAAAATGATGATGATTGGGCTGAGTGTACCTATTTTACCTAGGCTTTTATTTCTTTAAGGGTGCTTTCACAAGCCAACATTTAGTTCGCTATAATCAAACTCTGGTGCGGTTTGACGGGCAGTTGTGAACGCAGTAATTGTACTCTGGTGCGAACCAAAACAACCGGACCACGACCACTTGCGAGAGGTGGTTTTCAGACCGTTTCCAAACGAACCAAAACGCAGGCTGCCTGTGCGGGCATTTGTGGAGATAGACACAGGTAAATGACAGGTTACCATGAGTGGGAGAGGACTGACGTGGACTTCTGCAGACGTCCAATGTTTGCTTGACATCTGGGCCGAAGCGAACACACAGAATATACTAAATAAAGTCAGCAAAAACAGTGAAGTTTATAAAGTCATAAACTAGAGGACAAGGGATTTGTGTGCAGTTGATCCATGCAGAGTCAAAGTGAAAAAAACTTATATATCAATATCTGAGATTCCCTGCATAAAAGTGGCAGCTCTCGAGACGAAAAAGATAAATTCACTAATTTGTACATGCCCCTAAGAGTTTTTTTTTTTTTTTTTTCTGTTTGGTCGGCTTTGATTTGTGCATTGTGAAACCGAACCAGACTAAATAGAAAAAAGAACCAAAAGTATTCTTCTGTAAGTCTTCTTGAATTGTTAGATGCCTGAAATAAGGCCTGTGGTTAACACAAGCTTAAGAGATTTTGACAGTGCTTATTTTCTGCAATAATCCAAAACCCAATGGAAAAATCCCGTTGGGTTTTGTCGAGGGAACCTAGAGCGATGCTAACTTCCTGGTTGGCCTACAAAAATACATCATCCCTGGAGCACTCTATTACTGTACAGTGGAAGTGATGGTGAGTGGATGGTGTCCTCTTTTAGAATGAATCATAGTGCTTTTGGAAACATCTGGCTAAAATCCGGCTTCTTTTATTGAAATTATTATATTTTTGAGTGAAAATTGTAAAAAAAAAAAAAAAAACGAGAAGGACCATGAACCTAATGACAGACAGTCATTAACATTAATTAATAGCACCTTGTGATTAAGAAACTGGACTAGCAACCATCTATAAAGTCTGATTGCTGCAGTAAGCTCACGCCCTGTGTGACACTGAATTCTTCTTGGCCTAATTTAGCATTGCTATGTGATATGATTTGATGAGGTAAAGCCGAGGCAGAAATATGTGCCAGCTAAAAGTGAATGAATTCAGAGCTGCAATTAGCATCGATGTGCCAAGCAGCTCAAATTAATGAGTTGTAATAGACTCCACTGCAAGATGTTGCAACAGACTGCATGAAGAGAGAGACACAGAGAGCCAGCGTCACTCTTTATCGCAATCTTTCTCTCGCTTGCTTTTTGCTGCTCATCTCCAGCTCGGGTCTCCCTCCCTACGTCTCCTTTCTCTCCTATGTCTCCTGTCTCTCTTTGTCTCGCTTCAACCCAAAGCCAACTCTCCGTCTCTGGAGGAAGATCCGGGGCAGGAGAGAGGGGAAGGACGGATGAGACGAGGGATGTATAGAGAACGGTGTGCCGCTGTCAAATAAAGCTGCTTATAAATCTGCTCAGGACTTTGTTTCCATTGTCTCTGGATAATTGTGTGCGTTAGCTTCAGGGTGAATTTTGGCGCATGTGTATGTTTGTGTGCAGATTAGCAGCTGCAGGTGTTTGCACATAGAAAGCAAAAAACACTATTACACCACATTGTTCACGCTTGCATAACACTCCAGGCTTCATTTGTCTGCAACTCCAGGCAGATGGGAAAAAAATCAAGGTGAGACAAAAAAGGAAAGAGGGGGATGTAAAACAAAGAGGAAAAACAGAAAGAGAAGCATGGGAAATCCTAGCGACTTCAAGGCTCTCGGTTTAGCCTGCTGTCAATGCCTGGCGTCTGTTCTTAGAAAAGCTCGTCTAGCACACAGGAAGTGATACAGTTTGTCTTCCCGGCTGTTTGGAAACAAGAATATAAATGCAGCCATGCTAGCAGCTCTGTGTGGCCGTACTTAAAACTGTTTCACAACAAACACAGATGGCTGTCAACTCATGACTGAGCCATGTGACCGAGCGGACGCTACTGCTTTTGGCCGCTGTCGCCAGGTAATTTTGCTTGAGCTGACGCCCGAATGTTTTGGTTGGAGTCCCGAATATAATTTTAAAAGCTGTGAAGTTTGACAAAAAACATGATGACGGTAAACTCATGTTAACATGCAGTGGCGGAAGAAGTACTCAGATCTCTTAAGTAAAAGTTGTAAATCGTACAGTGTAAAATAATCTTTTTCAAGTAAAAGTCCTGCATCAACATATACTTAAAGTACCAAAAGTAAAAGTAGTCATAATGCAGGAATAACCATTTCAGAATAATATATACCATATTATTGGATTATAATCATCGATGCATTGTTCATCACTTTAATGTAGCAGCTGGTAAAGGTGGAGCTCATTTTAATGACTTTAATCTATAATAATATAACATTATTTATGATTAAAACTTGTACTTTGAACGTAAATAAGGTGCCAGAGTGCATTAAAAAGAATGAAAATAGAGCATGTTTATCAAAAAATAAATAAATTCATGGAGGAGGTTCCCCCTAGACCCCCTGACCAACAACATCTGTGTGGGAGTACTGGAACATGGTAAAGTAGCTTTCTTACGGCACCTGTAAAGAATTCAGTAATGGGCCAAAGAACCATTTTGCACTACGCATATTTAAAACCATATGTTAGGATTACTGTAAGGCACACAGGTCAAAAGCATCCACCAAATAATACGTTTGGTGGAGGTTTCACTCTCCCATGAGCCTTCACTTAGCATAATATCAGCATAGCAATGAGCAGGTGGACTACATGAGCCTCCTATCCTTCTGCACTGTATTATAAGTATTGCTGCATAGCAATTAATGCCTAACAAAAGCTATTTATACTGCAGAGGGAACCTTTAAGTCTCCCTATGGATGACATAGAATAACAGATAGCCTCACGTAGCTTGCATATGGTGTTTTGGCATTGTCATCAGGTAGGCAGAGCCTCTCTACCGAGCTTGTTTTGCCCTCGAGACGTGGCGAGATGTTTACAAGATACTCACAGATGCAAGGTTTACACGAATGCCTGTATCTCAACATGTGGGCCCCTGCTATGCTGTTTATAAATGAGCATCGGGGGGAAAGAAATACTATCTAGCCTTCTCCGTGTCAAACCCTATCCCCCATGCACAGCCTTCCATAACCACTGGGCAAAGGGAAGAATTTTGTTTTAGATTATCAGCTTCATTATTTCGAGCACATGAAATGGGATGTGTGCTGAATAACCTGACTCTCAATCGCTCCCTCAGGCCCTTAAGTCAAATTAAACCAGGTCTGATGCATTCGTATGTAGAGCAGTGCCAGTGTGAGTGTTTGCCTGTGTCTGCGTTTGAGTACTGATTTTTAAAATGTAATTAAAACCATTTTATTCTCTGCAAGGTAAATGCTGCCTAATAATTAGGAGCAAATTCCTCCCAGGTCCAATCGGCTCAAAAAGAATCGGCCACGTGCGCAGGTTCATAAAGATGTGCCTGCATCTATCCACAGACAGAGACTGATCAGTACTAATGGTCTAGGCTGTTTTTCATCCTAAGATTTACCAGCAATTCTGATGTTGTCAATCATCCTAAAATCTTATCACATCATGCATGAAAATGCTTCTTTTAATTAAAAAAAAAAAAAAGAAGCAAAATACAAAATGGAAACATCTGTAAAAAATTAGATTATTTCTATTGTGTCATTTGCTGGCAAATTAGTCTTTGATTTGATTTCTGTCGCAATCAATATCACAGTCTTCCATCATTCCAAACGTGAAATGTGAAATTCAATGGGTACAATGTCTCGATTGTTCCGAGCGATAACATGAATTTAGGGCAGACAAGTCCTTACAGTAAAACAGCATGAAGAGGTTTAGCCTAGTTTAGTATAACACCTGGAAGCAGGTGGAAACAGCTATCCCGGCTCCCTCCAAATTCCCAAAATATGCCTACCAACACCTCTAAGTCACTAATTCTATAAATGACAATTTGTTGTTTTAGGGGAGTTACGCGTTGTTGCTTCTTCTCGCCAAACAGCAGTTCATCCGTTTGTCTGGTAGTTTTGTGCAGAACAGCTCTAGATATTTTTGCAGGTTGTTTGGCAAATTCAACAACAAATCTTCATACAACGGCTCGTATGAAATCTTACGAAAAGTTATTACTCATGTTTCATGCGTTTTCCTACAAATGTCCAGCAGCACGTGACAAATGTCCAGCAACACGTGTCAATTTCCCCTCGTTACATGCATACAGTCTTTTCGAAATGAACTTCCGTCTTCATTGTAAACAACTTGGTTAGGTTAAGGCAACAAAACGACTTAGTTAGGTTTAAGCAACAAAACAACTTAGTTAGGTTTAGGAAAAGTTTGTGGTTTGGGTTAAAATGACTTCGGACGTGGCGTAACTAAAATACAGAAGTTACATGACAAATAAATCAACATTGACGTTTGGTTTCACAATGGGTACAAACACTGATCTCCTGGGCAAAAGTCAAGTGTTTTTTGACCCACCCATCCACCCTGATCTCCTCCCTATGTGCCGTTTGTTGCTCTTTATACTTCCTGGTTCATGTTTTTTTTGATTACCTACAAATCGATTGGAACATATTCGAATTACAGCGCACTACTTTTTGTAGGTATAGTTAGTGGAGTAGCATGGTGAAGAAGAGATGTAACTTTAGAATCCTGTCATCTTCTTCAACATGTTTAATTTCCTTTTTCGATATTAAACAGACAAATTAAAACAGCTATACGGTGATATAGTGATTATCGTGTGCATATTATATTTGATGATGTAGAACTAATTTATCCCCTGGTGGCTCATCATTGCCGTTCGTCATTGCTAGCTAAGAGAAACGCTAGTGGGTTTGGATGCACTCTGCAGGTGTGTGCGCGTGTGTGAATGCCTTTTCAGCATGTTGACACGCTTTAATTCGTGTTTGGATTGCTAACAAGAACAGATGTGTGTATGCATGTATAGCCATAGAGACAGTGTGTTGGCATACAAGGATCCTGAAGCAAGAAAAAAAATATCTCTCCCTCACCAGACAATTAAAACCCCATGATCTTTTAAGCGTGTAATTGTCTGTTTCTCTGTGTATGTATGAGTGCCTGACAATAATTAGTGCAAACTCTTTGGTAATCAGAGGTGCAGTGGAGGGTAAATTAAATCATAATCCACCTAAAGTCTCAAGTAGGCTTAGATGGTTGCCATCTGTAATAGTTGTAAAGGCAGAAGAAAGGATGTTCCATCAAAATACGCTTAAGTAGACAGCATCCGTTATGACATATTTTGACAAAAATACAACATACCGTACGCAGCTCCTGGCTTGTTATGATACAGAAGTGGTCCTGTGAATTTTGCAATATTTCTGCTATGAAAACTTGCTATCAAATTCAGGCAGACCATAGTTGCTGCTCTCTGTGAAGAAGCAAAATACAAACTTTCTACAGCAACCATATGTGTGCGCTATACAGTATATCTGCTTTGGATTTAATCCAATAAAAAACTATGAAAACATACACGGACCGCACAGCTCCCGATTAGTGGCACAAACACACAGATGGCTAACGTAAACTATAGGCCAATGCCACGCATGAGGATTATAAGATAGTAGTGTTATTTTTACTGGCTCTCATAGTTGCAGTAGTTTGGTTGAATTGTGTGTATATACTGTATTTCCAGTACAGTGTTAAACTGGTGTTAAATCCTTTTTGAATAATAGGGACTACTTTGTGTCAATTGGTAATTACACATCTGAGTTCCCCAAGGCTCCATTCTTGAGCCAACATCCACATGATGATAAAAAATAAGCCTTCTATTACCTTAAGCATACATCAAGAATTAGAGACTATTTCTATGCTAATACAAAAATCCTTCTTTACATCCATTGACAAAATATGTTCTAGTTTAGAGACCTAGAATCAGTAAAGCTTATTTGCAGCTGTCAAGACCAGGTGGGGGAATGGGAGTACCTCATTTCCAGTTTTACTATTGGGCGTGTAATGTTCCTTTTGGACTTAACCTGATAAACATGCTGAAAATCCAATTAGGGTGCAAATGGAACACAATTCATGCCACCTGGCATCCCTGGCTGTCCTTTTGTTTTCTCCAATGCCTCTGCCATTGCACCATGTTAAGAACAATCCCATTGTAACGCAGTCTCTGAAAATTAGAAAAACTTTGGACGGCAAAACAGCTCTCTGCTTGCCCCTGTTTGTCCCAGCCACCCCTTCTCCCCCATCCATCATGGATGACTCTTTTGGTATTTGGAAACTAAATGGCATATGCAACATGAAGGCCCCTTTTGCAGATAAAATATGTCCAACCTTTGAACAACTGCGAAATAGATTTAATTTACCACAATCCCACTTTTTCAGATTCATCCAGGTTTGTATTATATTAAAGCTAAAATACCTTCCTTTCCTGATTTGCCTGATGAGTCACCTATGGAATGGTTTTTCTTTGAGTCTGCAAAAAGGGGTGCAATATCTTTTATTTATAATTCATTGTCTAATTTACAAAACCCATCACTGGAGTTTCTGAGGTTGCATGGGAGGGGGATTTGGGATTGGCTTTGACAGCAAAACGGTGGAGAATAGCCCAGGAAGGGCTTCAACCTGAACTCTCTAAAATGTTACCAGATGTAGATTCGACCTGTGACACCTGCTCTCACCTGCGTCTCTAGCACACTCATTCTAGCAATGTCCTAATATGTCCACTTACTGGAGTTCAATCTGCAAAACACTGTCGGATACATACAAAATGATAATTCAGCCGGGTCCTACGATAGCTATGTTTTGGCATAGTAGGAGAGAACAACAACAATCTTGCTAACAAAAAAAAACAAAAAATCTGTCACTTTGTTAGCACAGAGATTGATCCGTCTCCACTGGAAATCAGATCTTTACTCAGGCTTCCTGTTTGTCAAAGAATTGACTTTAAAATTATACTGCTGGTTTATAAAGCACCGAATGGTTTAAGGTAAAAATACATTTCCGTTTTGCTGCTGCTGTTATGAACCATCCAGACCTCTCAGGTCGTCTGGTTCAGGTCTGGTTACTGTCTGTCCCCAGAGTAAAAACTCAACACAGAGTAGCAGCATTCGGTTTTAATGCAACATATATCTGGAACAATCTCCCAGAAAATGTCAGCTCTACTTCAATTCTCAGTTCTTTTAAATCAGGGGGGCATTTCATGAAATTAAATTGCACTGTAGCCACACTCCAGTTTTATCTTTTTTTATTCTATTTTAACTTATTTACTGGTTAGAATTAAAATTTAAAAAATAATAAATAAAGTCATATATATATATCTATATATATATAGATATATATATATATATATATATATATATCTATATATATATATATATATATATATATATATATATATATATATATATATATATATATATTCGATTATCATTATTATCAATCGCATGATTGTCCATAGTTAATCGCGATTAATCACACATTTTTTATCTGTTCAAAATGTACCTTAAAGGGAGATTTTTCAAGTATTTAATGCTCTTATCAACATGGAAGTGGACAAATATACTTGCTTTATGCAAATGTATGTATATATTTAATATTGGTAATCAATCAACAACACAAAACAATGACAAATTGTCCAGAAATCCTCACAGGTACTGCATTTAGCATAAAAAATATGCTCAAATCATAACATGGCGAACTCAAGCCCAACAGGCAACAACAGCTGTCAGTGTGTCAGTGTGCTGACTTGACTAAGACTTGCCTCAAGCTGCATGTGATTATCATAAAGTGGGCAAGTCTGTAAAGGGGAGACTCTCGGGTACCCATAGAACCCATTTCATTCACATATCTTGAGGTCAGAGGTCAAGGGACCCCTTTGAAAATGGCCATGCCAGTTTTTCCTCGCCAAAATTTAGTGTAAGTTTGGAGTGTTATTTAGCCTCCATCGTCCCACATCCCTCCATCCCTTCATCCGGCTACAACCTAAAAATGGCAAGTTGTTTAAAGAAATTCTTTTTTTATTGCCTGGTGTTTCTTTTCTCAATGCCCTTTATTTCTTATGTAAAGCATTTTGCATTCAGTACAAATAAACCTGCCTTTGTTGGCACTGAGCTCTACCCACTGACTAGACTAACAGCTCAGTGTGGCCAATAAAACTACCGCTATCGCCAACCACTCCAGCTGGTAATAGGTGTAATACGAATATCAATGTTAATGACCTGAGGGTTATTTAGTGTAATTACTGAGGTGTATAATACATTGCAACTGCTCTTCCGAGACATACACACCAGTAATGGTGGAGCTGACACCATACACACAGGACAGGGAGGCACTCATGCAGCTGTTTCTTTGAAAAATGACAACATTAACCTATGTGTTCGTCACGTTCTCTATTTTGCTACGTGGTGTCCTTGTCCGGTGTATTATTCTCAGTATTATAAATTGTACTTCCAGAGCATTATCTGTCTGTTTGGCACCGGTGTAAACTGGAAGCAAAGACCATATGTGTCAGAGCAATTGCTGCAAATGTAATGACACATTTCATATCATGACAACTTAGGTAGCTGTCACAAAATGCAAATCTGAGTATCAAATTCACATCAAACACAGCGCTGCAGCAAAAAAAGCGCCGCATTGACTTCTCGCAAATGCCTCATCGTTCTTCTTTGAAATTGCCTTTTGTAAAGATGATATACAGTAACTCACCCCCGGAGACACGGACACCTGCTTTTCAAACAGTCGTTCCAGTGTTTCCTTACTGTAGATCACAGAATGAAAATCACAGCGGAAGAGAAGAGCAAATGACAGACAGAGAATGCAAACAGGAGACACTGGGAAGAGAGATGGAAAGAGAAGCAGGGGGAGTGAAGGCTGCACGGTTTTGCATCTGAAGGCCTCCTTTCTCTTACTTGACAGATTGAAAGTGTTGACTGAGCGGGACCTGTGGCGCAGCTCGGGTGTGAAGATATGACAATGAAAGCCGTGTATAACAATGGTGGCGTGCGTCACAAACCAGTGAAGATCTGTTTTTTTTTTTTTACTTTTCGCTCTATTCACTGTCTGGAATTGTATTTTTGGCACATTCAACAAATCATTTTTCCACTTTGTGTTTTCAATATAAAAGAAAGCTCCAGCAGGAAAGTTTTCGTTGGATCCTTTCTGTTATTTGCTATGATAGCGGCATGGCTCCAGGGATAGCCATGTCTGTCTGCTGGTCGGTCGGTCGGTCGGTCGGTCTACCACTGCCAATATCTCTAACTACTGTCGAATAGATTCCCATGAATGTTTGAACAGACATTCACGGTTCCCAGAGGATGAATCATAATCAGTGTTTTTTGTGATCCCGGAACTTTTCATGTAGCGCCGCCCTTTCATCGCAGCCAATTCCACCACCAATCATTGTGTGAATACACTCTAACAGCAACTGCATAGCTTTATGTCCTTGAGATTTGGGGTATGATGCGCCAGGGTGATGCTGAGGGCAATCCAGACAATAGGGCCTATGTAGTTATGTTGTTGTGGGCTATTTTGTAATATTTTGAAATGAAAAAAAAAGTAGGTTATAAAGACTTGGTTTGAAAGATTATGCAACCTGCTGGAAATGTATACAGTGGTGATAAGAGTACATTGGTACATGGACACGCCCCAAAGTCCATCGGTTCTGGATTAAGATTCACTGTTACATTGCTAGTCACAAAAATGCAGTTTTGTTCTGTCCAAAGCTTTATATATTAGGAGACTGTAAAGTGTTATCTGCTTTTCCACAATCACTGAAGTTTTGGAACCAGACTGCTATTATGATCAGACGGCAAATCATTCTCAGGAACTGTAAGATGCCTGGGGTGTCCCCTTTTCAGGACTGGGTGACTGAATTAGGAAAAGTAGCTGCGTATGAAAGATTGTCATATGGGCTGCAGGACAGGACAAAAAAAATATCTCCTGAAGTGGGGCATGTATATTTCTTCTATAAAAGAGTCAGTGCAGAGATGAGGTGGAAGCATACTGTTTTTAAGCTGGTCTTTTGCTCCCTGGGAGAGAGGCCTTTAACCTTGGCGAAGATTCTTAAGCTGGTTTTTACAAATGAGCTAATTTTTTTATCAAAGTTGAAGGCACTGTCAAAATTCACGCCAATATTTTTAACAAAAGGTTGCGAAGCCAAAGTGCAAAGAATATCAACAGAGTCATCAGGACCAATACTTTGGTTTAATACTTTGGTTTTCTTCAAAATGAGCATCACGGCCTCACAAATCTGCTCGCATTGGTTGTAGACTGACAGGAGCAGGACCTGTCATGCTCTTCTGCTGCCGCATTTCATTGAGCTGTTATTCGTGCACCCACGTCCTTCCCATTAGCTAGAGCAAGGCGGTAAATTCTCCTTATTTCTATCGTATCGAGTTGTATCTATTATCCAGAGCCTTCCACCTAAGTTACTTCCGGCACTTCCTAGAATAGCTTTTGGCGTCCCGCAGAGAACCAGTGGGATGTCAGGACCCAGAAATTCAGGATCCATCCCCAACTGAGTCTCTCGAACACGATGCAGATATATAATTTCACTCTCACCTGTCCCTTTAGTGTGCTCTCTGCTCACTCTCACTTTCTCCCCAGCCCCCTCTTTTTCTCTCATCCCTCTCAACAGCTCTCATTCATCCGTCTCTCCACCCAGCCCCCGTCACTCACCTTCCTTTTCTCTTTGGTTCTTTTTGTCCTTTGTCTCACTGAGAATTTGATTGACACCTATTGTGATTTTTTTGTTTTCCCTCTTTTCTTCCTAGTTCATGTCACGGAGAGGTAAGCAGAACAGAAGGACCCTGCTCTCACTGGTACATGCTGCACACATAAATCTTGGATGTTGACAACAGAGGTTTGATTGCTTAAACCTTTTGGTTATGAATGGATATGATGACAAGGTCCACCACCCTCTTATTTTGTTTTTTCAGTGTGAAGATTTTTGGTGTGAGGAAAATAACTGTCAACTGACACTATAAAATCTATTTTAAGAAAAATATACAAATGTAATGGAGGTTGTCACTGCTGCAAGGCAAAGTAAAGGTGACAATGATTGTTGGTTCTGAAAGCAATCTTTGAATGGGGTTATTGTGTATACAATTTTCTCCTATTGTATCTTCTTTTCTTCTCTTCTTTGTCTGCACTATCTGGGTTTTCTTTTTTATTCAAACCAATTTAACAGTCAGGAAGCTCTCATGTGCAGCGCTCACCAGACTGTGGATGTCACTATCTGTAGCTGTTAATTTCACACAAAAAAGCCCATCTATATTAATGTTGAAGTTGCCATTTTATATGTATATGGGTGTATTTAGCTGCTGATAAATATTGCATTTAAAAAAAATAATAATCATGGGCATAAATGTATTAAACAATAAAGCATGACCTGTATTTGCACCCCACCTTCAAAAAAATAAAAAAATAAAAAAGTCTAAAATATAAATAAATAAATAAAAATATTGTTACCAGTCTTGGTTGAAATTAATAGTGGAAATAGAACAGGGAGAATTTAACTGTGAGAGAGAGAGAGAGAGAGACAGAGAGAGAGAGAGAGAGAGAGAGAGAGAGAGAGAGAGAGAGAGAGAGAGAGAGAGAGAGAGAGAGAGAGAGAGAGAGAGAGAGAGAGAGAGAGAGATACTGTCCAAAAATGGGCAATAATAGCTCATTAGCCTGTATTGCATATGCTGTATACAGTATATGCAATGGGAGGGGGTTGAAACGAAGTTGATTTGAAGTGTCTTTGAAAGAAGTAAGAAAGCTATTGACAGAAATCTGGAAGGTTTTCTTGGCCCACTTTGCAAGCACTTTTAAGATGGTCTCGGACTTCAACTCAAGGAGCCAGGCTTCAATATACTGTAGGATCATGAGGTAAAAATAACAGCTAATAAGCTACCACAGCATCCGACTCTCTGTCTCCTCACAGGTCAAAGGTGCAAATCTGTGTGTCAAAGTTCACCAAAGCTGTACAGGCAACATTCACATGGATTAATTTTGCCTCCTCAAGCGGAGCCTCTGAATGCAACAATCCAATTAAAATTAGAATTGGCTGAGGCCATTGCTGTAAGTGAAAAATAATGTGTGTAGCCGCCCCATGATTCGGATCTGCTCCAAAATGTAATGGGTTCTTCCTTGGCCCATGCTACACGCTTCCACCAAGTTTCATGAAAATCAAGCCAATATTTTATAATTTTTTTTCTGCAATCCTGCTGACAAACAGACAAAGACATCAACCAACTAACGGAAAACAGAACCTCCTTGGTGGTGGTAATAATTAATTGACTTCTCCATTTTGAAATCCTGGTGTGTCCAGGCAGTCAAGCTTTATCCTGCACTACACCACTAATGGCAAAACTGATGAAAAGTTATAGAGGATGAACCTTGCTGAATGTCTGATTGTCAAACCTAAAACTATCTGTACCTCCGTGTTTTTTGCCTGTAGCCTATTCGTCAAAATGTCGGCACATCTGCATCACAAAAAGTTCTGCTAACTCCCCGTCTGCACTGACAACAGTCACCTGGATTACTTTTGATAATAAAGAAAGTCTGAATCTGATGATTCACCCCTAAGAAGACGCAAGACAGACAGACTGTCTACTACATCAAAGGACAAAACTGATATATATTTACGTAAAGACTCACTAGTTTTGAGAGTCTTATCTGTTGGAAATACATTTTTTTTTTTTTGTAAATATAGTGGAATGCAATTATTAAGCAATACATTACTAATGATTCATGCTGTCTGATTATGTTTCCTTTTGATTACATACCATAAACAAGTCATTCCTTTGTCTCCTTTGTTAATACCTGTCCTTGAAGTGATGAACGTCAGGTATGTCAGATACGAATATGTTGTTTATGCTCTTCTAAAACCACAAAAGTGACTCACAGAAAGCCTTGAAGTGTAAAAATGGCGCCCTTTGTTTTCCATACACTCAGTCAAAGCCTTTAAAAACACATCTTGCCGAGATGAAATTCCCTGGAGCTTTGTTTTATTGTCTGACGCAAAGTAGCTGGTTTAGATGGAGTTGGGTTTGTGTGCTTTCAAGTCCAGACGGAAGATGTGTATGATTTCTCGAGTCTCGGCGGGCTGGTTAAAAGCCAGTATGTGTCAAGATTACAAAGGCTTTAACGGCTAATGAGCTTATTGTGTCTTAACGCAGCCATTACAGGATTGACTGGGACCTGACCAGTAGGTATTACACCTCCAGCAATGGATTTAACTGGTCCGTGCACCTGCTCTTGTAGTGCGTCAACCTTACTTCTGTCGTCTCACCGTGACGATAATGTGCATCTGATAATGCTTTAAAGTTGTAAAACATCACACTGCGCCTCATTTTATAACTGTGAATTTTAGAGTGGAATGAATAATCATTATTTCGGAGAAACTAAGTGCCAATTTAAAAAATGGCTCTCTGACATTAATGATTCATTAGACAGAGTAAAAGGGCTCGGTAGACAATCGTAAGAGATGATTCAGCTTCCGCACCAGATATAACCCCCCCCCCAAAAATGTAGGAATTACAGAGAGCACTTTGGCCAACTGAGCCAACTAGGTGTTTCCCTGGAGCATTTTGTCAGTCAGTGCACTCCACACAGACTGACAGCAGCAGATTTTTTTTTTCTCTGTGGTTTTGTAAGTGGTGATGGAGTAGCCTTCCTGTAGATTTTTTTTACTCACCGTACAGTCTGATGGGTATCTGCTGTCCTGTGGTCATGAATATAACTGTGTTCTCAATTGGTGCGATGCTGTCTAAATGGTTGTGTGATGCGTCAAGTGTGTCGGTGCGGCGTGTGTCTGTGAATCTCATATGCTCGCATGTGTGTGCTCCCACTCCTCGCTTACATCCTCCACCGCTGGCTAGCGAAAGTGAAAAAGAGAGCCGAGTAGCGTGAGCCTCTCCTGCCAGTACACGGCCTCTCCGAAGCAAGCCCTGTGCGGTGCCTCCTCGTGGCGACAGTGGAAGCTGGGCACCGCAAGGCCCCAGACCAAACTGCGCAGTGCTCGGAGGATGTTTGGCCCCACAGATGAGCGGTGTGCAGGCCCACTGGTGCGTGGACACGCCCTGATGCCAATAAAACCAACCCCCAGCTATGGGTTAAATAGTCCCACTGCCTTGAGGGTGGCCAGGGACAGCCAAAGGCTAAGGGAGCAAACCCCGACAGTAAATCCAAAGCGGAGCCCTGAAGGCGGACTGGCCGGCAACTGAACCGGTGCTGGTTAAATAAAGAGCTGACGAGTCAGTTAGTGTTGCAGAGTTCACAAAACTAAAAGCCATGACTCGTTTGCTTCTTTAGGTATGATTGCTGTAATATGTATATTTTATTTTTGTATTCTTCCTGGGTTAGAGACAATGCACAGTTAATCAAAATGTACATTTTATAAATGCCAAGGGAGTCTATCTGTGTGTGCATACATAAGCCAAAGCTTCTTATGTCTGTATGTTCTCTTTGATTCCACCATATTTTAATAAATTCAGCCAATTTCAAAGGCTTGGAACTTCAGAGAGCACCGGTGACCTTTTGCACTGTTTGTAACCTGCTGTTTGTGCTTCACATAATGGGTGTCAGTATTATGGTCTTGCAGCTTGTAATCAGGTATCAACGGGATGAAACAACCTTTTTAGAAATGATGAAAAAAGAAGTAAAGATGAAAAATAGAGAACTGAGAATTGGTTACATAATCAGGCAATGGGTTCTGAAGCTACAACTTTGTGAACACCGTACTGGAGTTATTTTCCAGGGATATGGGCACATTTTCTGGACCGTTAGTGCTACTATGATCTAAGGCTCCTTCGGGGTGTAAAAAACTCAAGCAAACATTTTACGAGTCCATAAATTCAGCCTCCTGTACATAGTCATTAAAGCAGAAAAAAGTGTTGTTGGACGATAAAGCAGATTAAGGGTTTCTTAGCTTTGGGAGAGACTTGTTCATGTTTCTTCCAAGTATTGATTGAGCTGTCTAAGATCATAGCAGAGCTGGGAACTAGAAAGCTGCTCTATCAAGGTAATGCAACATGTGGGCTGCCTGACAAGTTTTGCTGTTAACAAGTGTGAATGTGGACAGGTAAGGTTTCAATCAGCTTTAGAGTTCTGGTGTGCACACTTAAATGTGTCACATTGTACGGTACGTGTTGAACATCTCAAATACCGTGCACCGACTTCAGTTAATCAGGATGAAACCACAGAATATCCACAAAAAAGGCTTCAAAAATGACCATGCCTGAGGCAAAATCAGACTCACTCCTTGCTAAAATGTAACATATCAGATTGTCAGAGTTCTTCACCTATTTCAACAGACAGCCGGGGAGCTATCGCTACTAGCAATTATGGACAAGTTCTGTTATCTGAAGGTCAACTGTGACCATGACATCAGCTGTCAGGGTTAGATTTCATTTCCTATCAGCTCATCTACTACAGCAGGGTAGACAAAGAGAAAAGGTTATGGATTACATTCAAGCACCCGGAAACAGCACTGGGATCCGTTACGGGTTTTTGGTGTGGTGGCCATAGTTGAAACTGCAGGTCATGTGGCGCCTTAGGACTCTTAAAGAAAGACTTTTAGCCTCGCACATCCACTGTAAAAAACATCTTCTCTCAGACATATCACTTCCCAGACCTCCCACTCTTCCCAGCATGCATGGTTTGGATGTTAAAACTCTCCAGAGACACTTTGTAATCACAGTTTGAAGAAATACATAATACATAATGCAGACTTGCTGTGGGTGTATAATCATGTCTCGGCTGCAGCAAATCTAGAGAATAGAAGTGTTGACTATTTTTTCTGTGTGTCGCATGCAGTTCATAGCAAACTGTGAATCAGTAAAAAATCTTTTTTGATCATTTTTGATCTTTTCAGACAACATATGGAAAAACATTTTAAAAACTGCTTTGACTAACATTAATTCAATTTTCGTTTTGTTTTTTCCTTAACTTCCTTGATACTTTGCCTCACGGACCGTCTACTATTCGGCTGGATATCTGAAGCAGACGCTGTGTGCAAATTGATATTGTGACGGGAAAAGGAATTTCTCTGAATGAAAAACAAATGTGCACCTGTGGTTGAAGCCACCCTCGTCAAGTGGCTTCATAATGCCTGGTCACGTAATGCCTCCAAAGTGAAACTTTGAGACCGGCGCCTGTCTCCCTCCATGAGTGAGCCCCGGCAGAGGGGCGTCATTCATGTGCATACACACTCACTCTGCAGAGCCGGCCAAAAACAGCAATGTCTCACCCCTCGTGAGGGAAAAGGCAGAGGCGGTTTCCACTGTATATTGACATCATACAGCAACATTACTACAGTGTCAATGTCTGTATCTGTAGAATATGTCACAGAAATGAAAAAAAAAAGAAACACTTCCTGTTCCTGTTACAAAATAAAAGCCCTCTAGTGTTTTTCTGAGGACAAAATCCCTTTTGTTAGCACAAGGTTTTTATTCTGAAATATCTGCGGGACGGTGTTGTGGAAAATGCAGTGACTTGCACTACTCCATAAATTAATAGAGTATATTGAGGAATAGCTAAACAGCATACAGTATATTATTTGGGGGTTCTGGACCAAATACTGCAACGTAATGAGAAGACAGTGTCACCCTAATTATAAGAGCACCTAATCAGGTCAAAACTCAAAATACTGTCCACAAATGCTGATTTTAGGGAACACGAATGTTGCACATAGCACATTTAAAAACACGCTGACTGACAGCCATAGAGTAAATTAAACTACTGCGCAACACTACCTCAATCAATGAGCTCATTTGCGAGGAGCTCAGTATTGAATCTGTTAGTACAAACACTTGATGGATAAACACTCTTGTAGGCAATAGCGTGGCACTGTCAATGTGAAATTACATCCTGCTGCCTGGGAGGAGTACACCTCAGAGCGAGGCGAGGCAAAGACTTGGGAGGGAGAAGGGTGGCGGCATGGGAAGTGCGCCTCCGACAAGGCAATTAAACGCACCTTGGGCTTGATGGATTTCTAATTGGAGGCTGATCACATCGGAGGTGTGCTGGATTATAGTGCCGGCAATGAATGGGAGAGACAGAGCGTGACAGATTAGTGCTGTTACACCTCTCCCCGAACTGTGGGGGGAGTGTGTGCGAATGGCAGTCGGCGTGGCTGTGTCTGCATTACGGCATTTGTGTGTGTGTGTTTGTCTTTGGGTGTGAGAAAGAGAGACATATGTGTGTGCGTGTTATTCTGTATATATACAGTATACGGTGCAGGTATGTGTACATGTGCTTAGAGTTCATGTGGAAGAATGAATGTGTGTGTGTGTGTGTGTGTGTGTGTGTGTGTGTGTGTGTACACACCGGTATGGTAATGCTCTGACATGTGGAAAACAACATGGAGGGAATGAAGACGAGGGGGTGGAGGAGCAGAAGAACAAAAGGCAGTGAGGAAGGAGGAAAAGCAGGAAATCGAGAGAGAGAGAGAGAGAGTCAGAGAGAGAGAGAGAGAGAGAGAACTCAACGAAAGACAGAAGAGAGAGGAAAACTTTTGGAATTGATGCCAACACCTTGCTTGCATTTTTGGAGCTTGACCAACACTAGTGACTAAAAGTCAGGATATCTCAGTCTTGACAATTTTGACCATTATTTTTGTAATGCCTTTCACAAGTTCCCCAACTTTATGAATGTGCAATACTAAAACACTGGAGTAGACCTTCAAAAGACAACACGAGCAAATTGTTTTACCAACAAACACAAGGCTTTCATCCAGGAGACCGCTGTTCGTGTCTTGTGCGTCACGTTGCAATCAGCTGTTCGTTTGTTTCCCGTGTGCACAACGTCCAGTGTCATTTTCACTGTACAAACGTAATAATTTTAAACCTAACCATGTTTTTTTTTCTCTTAAACCTAACTACAGTGGTTTTATTGCCTGAACCTAAGCACGTGTTTTGTTTAATTCACAGCATTAAGCATGTTTACTGCGACCAAAACGTAACGGCGAGGGGTCTGAAAAAGTGTCAGTAAATGACGAGTTGGGATGAGAACGCGATGGTGCACAACATTGTCTTCAGATTGCCTACACTTTGACTATACATATGTATATATACAGAATAATATACAGAGGGGTGACAAATGCGCAGCACGAGGGCTGCAACCAATGATTATGTTCAATGTCGATTAATGTGTTGTTTATTTTCTTGATTAGTTGTTTGGTCTATAAAATGTCAGAAAATGGTGAAAATTGTTTCCCAAAGCCCAAGATGATGTCCTTAAAAGTCTTGTTTTGTTCACAACTCAGAGATGTTCATTTTACTGTCATAGAGAAGTAAAGAAACCAGAAAAAAATCACATTTAAGAAGCTGGAATCAGAGAAATTTAATTTTTTTTCTAAAGAATACTACTCTACTAAAAAATTACTCAAACCGATAAATGTAAACTAATCAATCAATTGATTCATTGTTGCAACTCTACACTGTGCTCACTGAATGGTGAGTATGACTATTTTGTGAATCATATGCTATATCCCTCACAATCACCAGATCTGAACCCAACTGAAGAGCTATTGGAGATTTTAGAGCGGCAGGATAGACAGCGTTCTCCGCCATCATCATCAAAACACCAAATGAGGAAATATCTTTTGAAGAATGGTGCTCATCCCTCCAACAGAGTTCCAGACTATGAGCATTGAAGCTGATCTGGAGTTCGGTTAGTCCTTTAATTGGCTACCCACATTTTAGCAGAGCTGCGTGGATGCTGACATGAGTGTGATGCCATATTTGGCTCATGCCTTCGTTACAGCGGTTTAACTGTGCTTCTGCAGAATTTATAGCATCATCTGCTTGTGATGCACAGAAGTGCACATCACGTTAGGTGTCACTTCGATGCGATCGGAATGAGTGAAGACGGCAAAGGATGCGATGAGAGGGAGGAGTGTGGGAGGGATAAAAAGGGAGCAAGGGAGGTAAAGAAGTTGACTGAGAGGGAGAAGTCGCCTGAGCAGAAGGGTAGACGGAGAGGAGGCGGAGAGGAAGAGGGGGGGCTGAATGGAGTGAGAAAACAGAGGGGGAGAGAGACAAGAGACTGTGTATGTGTGTCTGTAAAGTGAAGGGGGAAAAAAAACAAAAAAAACAGGAAGAAAGAACAGGCGAGGAACTTTTAATGGCCCTGCTGTTGTCTTTGTCAGCACACTGTGACAGCCAGAATCAATTATTAACCAAGACCACCAGGCTTTGGAGCAGGAGAAGAAGAGAGTGCAGCAGGGAGGTGGTGTGAGCAGGGAGATCAGGGCAGAGGGATGGAAGATGAGAGCACGGTCGCTGATGTAAAGCAGGGATTAAGCAGAGAGTGAGGGGGAAAAGGAGGAGGATGTATGGAAAGGAGAGAGGAGGCTAAATTAGGAGACAGGGAGAGCGGATGAAGTGGAAAAAAAAACAAAGTTAACGAGAGAAGAAAAGGAGGCGAGAACAAGGGGACGACGCATTTTTCGCAGCATTTCACAGAGAGGCAGCGATAATATAGAACAGTGGAGTAAATGAGATGCGAGAGACGGAGTTTGCGTCTCCTTTCATGTTTTAGTCCTTCGGGTCATGCACGCGTGTGCGTCTCGGCGTCTTATATGCAAGCAAATGAGAAGCCGGGCCCTCTGGTCGTGTTGGTACAGATGGGCCGGGTTGTTGTTGCACCGCTCTACAGATGAGGACCAGCTCTGACCCCTGTACAGTATGTGTTTCCAAACAGCACAAGGCCAGGCTCTGAAGGGGGACAAGCTTTCAAGCCTGATAGAGGGTCAGTAGAGTAGCTTATATTTTTACTAAGGCTGTCAAAGTTAGCATGATAATAACGCGTTGACGCAAGTTTGTTTTAACGCCACTAATTTCTTTAACGCAATTTGCACTATCAATGTTACGGATTCTGAAATCATATGAAACTAGAACATCCTCGGTCCATCAGTACCAACCATGTCATACTAGCTTGTCGTGAAAGAGGTTAAATAACGATCCAATCTTACGCTAAATTTTGGCGTTGCCATTTTCAAAGGGGTCCCTTGACCTCTGACCTCAAGATATGTGAATGAAAATGGGTTCTATGGGTACCCACGAGTCTCCCCTTTACAAATAAATATATATAATAAATACTTGACAAATCTTCCTTTTAGGTACATTTTGAACAGATAAAAAATGTGAGATTAATTTGTGATTAAATATTTTAATCAATTGACGGCCCTATTTTTTTTTACTCTACTGCATCTTATTAATGAATCGTTTTGAATGTACCTTCATTCCCTGTTGCTTTGCCTTTGTTTCTACTCTACATGAAGGTCATCTCGCGTTTCTTGTTTTTCCTTTAATTTCCTTCAAAACCATCAAAACAATAAAAAAAAAGTTCAAGTTGCCATATTAGACTATTTGAAAAATTGGGTTCCGGTAGTCGTTGCGTGCTCATTGTTGCCAGATAATTAGTGTTAATTCAGCCAGTATGTAAGAGGAAGGTAGGAAGGGAGAGGAACAAGGCCCCTGACAAAATTACAGCTGTCCTGCTGCGAAGTATAGACCTTCATGTTTACTGAAGTAGCAACTTGCACCTGCTGTGTTATGTGATACATGCATGATTTTTGCTATTCCTTTGAAGGTGAGGAGTAATTGCCAACTATGTTGTTGAAGCATAAACAAGTAAAATTCTAACATCCCTTTGAGACGCATCTTTTTTCGCAACAAATGTATCTACTCTTATTCATGAAGATGCACTATATTAGCATAATATTACCATTTACCGGAACCACAATCGAAATAAAAGTTTTCAACCCAAATTTATTATGATTTTGATGACTAAATAGTGAGTTCGCCTTTTTGTAGTGCTGTCCGAATGTATATTGATCATCATTATTATACCCTATTCAGTAGACTCAAGGTATCCCACAATGCATCGTGAAAAATAGTGGACAACAATGGTCACTAACCGAGCACTATATACCATCATGCATTGCGCTGGAGGAAACACGGCAGACGGACGAGAGGAAAGAGAGCAGCGCGATCGAGACAAATCCATGTGTTGTGGTGCGAAAACATTGTATTTAATGTGAGCAGAGCATCACAACAGAAATGGCCACAAAGTACTTTGTATTTATTAATTTGGGAAAATGCCCTTATTTCCCCCTCATTCACAACAGCCACTAAGTCTTACCTTTCACAATAAAAGCCCAAAACATATACGCTGCATCTCCGCTTACCGACGGGGACTTAAATTCACTCCGAGTATTTCGTTAAGAGACAACTCAACAAAATAGTTTACATTATGTATTTATCATGCGTGAAAAAACATGTCGGTATTTATTATGGATGGTCCACCAAAACTCTTAAATTTAACTTGTTGAAACCTGCAGAAACCCTGTAAATGCTCCACTATGTGCACCAGGTAGTCACTAAATCTGTCTGCCTGCCATTTGGTGCTGGGTAGGTAGTGGGTTTAACAGAGCATTTTCTCTGAAAACTAGTTTACCGCAAAGTCGCAGGCCCGGAAAGCCAAAATGATGAGCTGAAAGACACTAAAATAATCCGTAGAGCTGAGGGGAACTGCACAGTCAGGTGATAACTCTGTGTGGGTCCGTCACTACAAGAGACCCTTTCATTACACACAGTCATTTGATCCATTATTACCATTAAACTGGTGATTACTGCAGCTTTAAATTATGCTAAATCTAATGATTATCATCAGTTTAATTGATACATTGGCTTCAATGATGATATTCTCAAGGTGGAAATTTTCAGACAAAATCAAATATTTGACATGAACTATTCTTATTATTGGTTGTACGTAGTAGTAGTGTTAATATGTTGTAACCTGATAGCCTTGACACTGTAACAGGCCAGCTATGAAGGAAATAGGACTGAGAAGCTGTATTATTTTGAAGACCTTATTTAAGCACGAAAACAGTGTTGCTCATTACCATCATTCAGTTATTCATCCATGATTCCTTTTCTGTAGACAGCTAAGACGGTACTAATCAGTCACTCCGCAGATTAACAAAGACACCAGCTCAACACTTAATGACTAATGTTTTTGATTATTCATTTACTTGAACTTTTAATTTAACATTTAATTAACAAGATAGGGCAACTAATGAATAAACACATTCTTTGCTTACAATGACACCAAAGCAAAAATCCAAAAAGGCCTCTCGAGATTGTGAGTGGGAGGGAGGTTGAAATGAAACAAAGAACAGACTTATTAACCCTGGAGGATTATTAGACTTCTGAGCGGGCACGGCACGGCACGTCTAGAACGAGGAGAACGTGAATTGATGTGCGTTTCCATCTGCTGCTGTCATGCAAATATTAGGGGTTGGTTCATCAAGATAAACTGTCGGTGACGCTAATCCTCCAGGTCAGGTGGCATTTAGCCATGACAGAAAAAAAAAGGGAAAAACAAACGGGTAAATCTCAAGGAAACGAAAAATGTGCAGAAACATGATGGAAATATGACATGTTTCTTTCATGCATTAATTGATGACGGTTGGCTTGCCCCAGCATCGAGAAACTGACAGGAGCACCGACACCGTAGCAAAGCAATACAGTGCTGGGGATGGGGGCAGCAGAAAAACATATTTTAGCCACGTGAAAGAAAGGCTCACCTAAAAAAAATGTATATCCGTTAAGTGTACGCTATATTTAGAATATTTTCCGACAGTGAACTGAACTGAAAGTAAAAGTTATCTATACTGTTTTTGTCAACGGAGTATGCTAGCTTTGGAGATAGCATTGATAAGTGTTATGATTGAAAATATTATCAGGAAGTGAATATTTCTTCACAACCACTCACACACTAATGCACTATCAAACTTGCAAAAATTGTGACTGAATATCTTTGCAACAAACTATATAATTATTTCTACTTATTACAATATTGCACAAATGAGAAAAAAATACTTAATAAAGCAGAGTATTAATGTAATAACCCAATTTACTGTACAGCGTTGATGAGTATCTAATCTTGATTGACAAGAAAATGTACCCTGATCTGTCTTCCTTCTCAATAACTGCTTCCCATCTAATCAAATCACTTTGCAGTCAGAAATAATATTTTTGATGAATTATTGTAATTAAAATCATGCAAAGAGGGTTTTTATTCACCTGTTGGAGCTTATTTCTTAATTATAACATGGCAGCTGAACATGAACCCATCATAATGCAGTATCCTTGCTCTAACAAGGTATTATATTATTTGTGAATATCATGTGGCATCATCAGCTCGGAATAATATACTCACATTATGAAGTGGTAATCGCCCATCTGGCAATTGAGTTTTCAACCCTCTTTGTTTTTGTGTAATTTCTCATTTAAAGATATGCAATTTCCCATGCTAGTGGCGTGGCTCTACGGATGGCATTGTCAGTCTAAACAGCCATTAACAGCTTAAAAGAAGTTTTGTACAGGCATTCATGGCTTCGGAAAAAAAGATGAAGACTGTCGACTTTGGTGATCCCCTGACTTTTCCTCTGGCGCCATCAGCAGGTCGACTCTTTCATTCATCCAGTGAAATATCTCAACGTCTACTTGACGGATTGCCACAAAGTTTTAAGATGACTCTTAATGACTTTGGTGACCTCCTGACTTTTCCTCTAGCTCCAATATGAAGTTGACATTTGTGGTTTTTGAAAGAAATTTCTCACCAACTATTGGATAGATTGCTATGTAATTTGGTACACACATTCATGCCCCCCTCACAATGAAATGTGTTAACTTTGGTGATTCCTTAACTTTACATGTAGCTCCATCATCAGGTCGAAATTTGAGTTTGTCCAATACTTTGGTTTATGATAAAATACCTGTTAAACTAATGGCATTGCCATCAGCTTCAACTGTGCTGTGTGTTTAGTGCAAATTATCAAATGTTAGTATTGAGGCCATCAATCGATTAAAATATTCAATCACGATTAATCGCACGGGTGTCCATAGTTAACTGTGATTAATCGTAAATTAATCGCACATTTTTTTTTATCTCTTCAAAATGTACCTTAAAGGGAGATTTGTCAAGTATTTAATACTCTTATCAACATGGGAGTGATGAAATATGCTTGATTTATACAAATGTATGTATATATGTATTACTAGAAATCAATTAACAACACAAAACAATGACAAATATTGTCCAGAAACCCTCACAGGTACTGCATTTAGCATTAAACATAATCTCTAATCTAGCATGGCAAACTCAAGCCTAACAGGCTAAACAGCTGTCAGTGTGTTGACTTGACTATGACTTGGACCAAACTGCATGTGATAAATTGGATATGTCTGTAAAGGGGAGACTCGTGGGTACCCATTTTCATTAACATATCTTGAGGTTTGAGGTCAAGGGACCCCTTTGAAAATGGCTGTGCCAGTTTTTTCTTGCCAAAATTTTGTGTTTGTATTTAGCTTCCTCAGTGACAATTTAGTATGACATGTTTGGTACCAATGGATTCCTTAGTTTCATATGATGCCAGAATCTTCACTATTGCTTTAAAACTCAGCCCACTACAACCTCCCAAAGATCCATATCGCAAGTCGCGCTATTGCGTTAAAGAAATTAGTGGCGTTCAAACGAACTTGCTTTAACCAAAATTTAGCGTAGGTTTGGAGCGTTATTTAGCGTCCCTCACAACAAG
The DNA here is from genome assembly GCA_916701645.2 of Sebastolobus alascanus. Lineage (NCBI taxonomy): Eukaryota > Metazoa > Chordata > Actinopteri > Perciformes > Sebastidae > Sebastolobus > Sebastolobus alascanus. The sequence goes on along the minus strand of CAKAOJ020000030.1, from coordinate 4,918,712 downwards.
CTAGTATGACATGTTTGGTACCAATGGATTCCTAAGGTTTTAGCCCGCTACAACCTAAAAATTGAAAGTTGTGTTAAAGTGTAAAAGAAATCAGTGGCGTTAAAACGAATTTGCATTGACGCGTTATTATTGTGTTAACTTTGACAGCCCTGGATAGTATGCATGTACACCACACTGACATGGTAAAAAACATAATACCTCCTACATGCTGACGTTAGCATTTAGGTAAAGCACTCATAGTAGAGCCCCTAGCTTGGCTGTAAACTCTCGTTAACATTTCTGTTTTGTGAATTGAATGAATTGGTGTTATTTCTGTTCGTTATCACGAATGCCTTGACACCTCAGATATTTAACAGGTATCATGAGCTGACTGTGCATCAAAATGACCACGGTACATAATTCAATACATGCAAATGTCACTGCATTCAATAAATCCACCAGTGTGACACTTAAAGAATGTATAAAAAATATGTTTAAAAGCCTTTTCGGTCATTACTGAAGCTAATAATACAAGCTTTATTCCATGCATATTGATTGGGTGTGTGTTGTCCATTCAGAGCATTCATCAGGTATTGATGAAGATGTTTGATGCATGGCTGATGCTCTGGCTAACACTTCCAGTCACAAGTTACTCCCTTCCTTACGAGACACACACAAGCACGAGAGAACACACACACACACAAACACACACAGCTTGCTGTTTTCCCAATAGAAGTAAAGTAGTTATTCTTTGTTCGGTGGGTCAATGCGAGCAGGCAGGAGAGCAGAATAATCGCTAATGATTTCACTGGAGCATGTTATTGTTGAATTGGTACACAAAAGAGCATCTTTTCTTAATAATCTTAATTAAACAAAGAGAGGCGATCTAACGCGGCGGTAAACATCGCTACAGCAATTGCTTGTTCAATACTGTGGATACTGTGGTGAAACTTCTAACGCATAGAGAGTTTCACTTCGAAGCAGCAGGCGGAACTTCAGGGGGTTTTCATCTGGTGGATATCCCGTTTGGGAGCGGAACTCTCCAAGCTTGCACTTTTATTAAACCTTGAGGGGGCACAGCGCTGTGTTTCAGGAGTCAGATTGACCAGCAGAGCAGCTGTTCCTCGCCCACTGGGTCAATATGTGCAGTCAAGAAAGCAGAATGGTCACATCAGCACAGCTTGCTCAGTTTTGTATTGTGGGATCACTTCACAACAAAGCACAAAGATTTCAAAGTCAACTGCTATTTGGCTGGCGAAGATGGAACTGTATGAGTCCGAAATTGAATTAAAACTAGTGTTGACTAGTGTTATTCGTTATCGCTCTATTTCCTCTATCGCTCTGATAATTGCTGAAAACAAATTTCAAAGCATTTTTTAAACAACTCTCAGCCCTTGTGAATTGCTTAAGTCGTTGTCTAGTAGAAAGAGAAGAGCAGTAGCAGCAATTGCTTTTGATATCCAAGAGCTTTTGGGAATCCGACGCATTACTGAAGATCAGGTACTAGTAAAAGCCACTATTGTCAAATACTTCTCTCATATGATAGGAAATTATTTGTTATGTCTACAGTTCATTTGTGTAGCTTTTTTTATAGAGCGAAATAAATATATGTTTGCTTGAGAGTGAAATGTCATTCTGGACCTTAGAACCAGCACTTTAGCAAAAAAAAAAAAAAAAGTGTCGTTTGCTAGCTCTTTCTGGAGGTATCAACCAAATTTCTTGGTCTTCATCAGGCAATCATCATCATTCCACTGATAAAGTGGAATCTTTTTGTTTTAATCTTTGGCTTTTTGCCTTTATTTTATAGTGACAGCGATAGTTATGAAAAGGGGAGAGAGAGGGGATAACATGCAACATCAAACCCCAAGCCACTGCAGTAGGGATTCAGCCTTGGTTCATGAGGTGCCCACTCTACCAGGTGAACTACAGGGGCACCCTGATAAAGTAGAATTTTGGGATGGAGTAGATTTTTTTGTTGGAATATGTTTTTGTTTTTTAAATAAATAAACAAATTCTTATAGCCACCCTAGAGGCATGGCTCCATGGTTAGCAATGTCGGTCAGTCCGGCGATTGCTCCACCACTTTGGTTGTATCTCTAACTATTGGATGGATTGCCATGAATATTTGTGTAGGCATTCACGGTGACTTTGGTGATCCCTAAACCTTTCTTCTGGTGCCACCACAAAGTCAAAGTTTTCACTCATCTAGTGAGAAATCTCAACATCTACAGTACAAGATGGATTGGCACAAACAAACTGTTGGCTGGATTGCCATGAAATTTGGTAATTTCTGGTACAGACATTCTTGTCCCCCTAAGGATGAATTGTAATGCTTTTAGCGACCCCTTGACTTTTTTTATTTTTTTAATTATTTATAGCAAAAGTTAGCATGCTAAGACAATAGATTAAGATGGTGAACATGGTAAACATTATACCTGCTAAACATCAGCATGTTAGCGTATTATTGTCACTGTCAGCATGTTAGCATGTTAGCATGCTGACAGTGACAATAATACGTTATCATTTAAATTAAAGCACTACTGTGCGCCTTTTTTTTTTTAAATGTTGCTAGGCAACCACCAAATGAGTGCTAACATTCGCCCATCACAAACCAAGAACTGTACGCTACCTAATAGTTAATAGTACAGTTTAATTTAATAAAAACAAGTTACCCGAAATGTCAAGTGCCGCACTCATTTGCCTCAGGCCTGCTGCAACTACGGTTGGTAGTCATAGAGCTCTGTGTATCCAGCAAATGTCACAATGATGAGAGCAAACATCAATTATGTCTGTTTTTTTCCACCTTGAGTTGAATTTTTTTCAACTTGAGATGTTCAGGGCGCTCCTGCAAAAATGCAAGGCGCACAGATCGGAAAAACGCGAGGTGCTCAGCAACACAAAAGCAGCGCACAAAACGCTTCATTCTCATTAAAAACAATTACAAAAAGCTGCCCCAGGCTGCTAAAACGCACTCTGGCCTCAAGGCTTGTTTTCTACACTTACATACATACTTAAATTTAACTTACTTTCAGACTTACTTGGTGGAAGATGAGCTGGGCTGCATGTCAACGTTGTTCCTCAGTAAAGAAGTACTTCCAACCATTCATCGAGATAAGTGGTTCCAAACCTGGGGGCCAGAAACAACTCATCGTTATTATAAAGATACATTTATAAGACAAATGTGTAATGTTATGATCAATTAGATTGAAAAAAAAAAGAAATCTGCCACATAAATGTAATATTCTGATATTTTCTGACAATCTTTTGTTCTTTTATTTCAAAATAATGGGTACTTTTTCCTCTAAAAACAATGCAAGTGAAATATTCTTAGAAGGGAACGCTACTCTGTGGGTAGATGTATATATAAGTTTGCTATGTTAGTTCACTAGCTGATGAGCTGGACTTTTCAGAAATGATTTGCCTGTCGAGACACGCAACTCCCACATCATTCCTCATTGATTTTCTCAGAATTTACACTTTCCTGGTCTGATTACGCCCTGCCTTCTGATGTTTGCTTTTACAAGCACCCCCTGCAGATGTGGAGCCTCCCAAGACAAAACAGATACAAGTCATGCACGGTTGAAAATTCACACCAGCGGCTGCACTAAACGCCCACCACTGGGTACTCGCTTAAACAGTCCTGTTTTCATGTTGATTTGACAAAAACATTTCCTCTGCACATACAAAGCTCACATGTGGGAATTGTCTACACACATTTTCCTGTGTTTTAATTTACTTTTTTTGCAGTTTATCCCAATGTTTCCAAATGTATTTGTGAATCTGGCTCCCACGTTCTTACCTTACCAGCCTGGTTAAAAAAAAGCTTAAAACCCCTTACCACTCCGCTCTCTTTTTTTAGAGGGGTAGGGGTGGGGGACAGGGTATGTTAAGGGATATATAAAAAGCCAACAGTAGATAGAAGCTGGGAAGTTGTTCTAGTCATGAATAAAAAATATAAATGAATCAATAAATTAATTAATTAATTACAATAAATTGTGAAAGTGTATCAGGGCTTAGAACACGATCATATAAATATATGCCATTCCTATGCTCTATTATGTTGTTACACAGACTTGGTGCTAAATTTAAATGAAATTATTTTTTTACCAATCGAGAACTGATAAAATTGATCAATAATCCCTCCAAAATACCACATTAAGACACCAAGACCTTGGGGAACGCCATAGAAAAAGTCATGCTGTGATTTGGTATCAAAAACTTTCGACATTTGGAGATTTCTGCAAGAATTGCATTTTTCGGCGATTGGATGGCGAGCACTTCTGTTCTGGAAACTGCTCAGAAACCCCCTTATTGTCAATCAAACTAAGAAAGCCATCCATCCTCTGAATGCTCTAGGTCTCTAGTTTGTGGCTGTGAAGTTTCATTAGGCTGTGATTATCCTAGAGGTCACCACAGGCCATTTTATCAGCTTTACAGTGATACCCAATTTATGTAATTCCAAGACTGTTTAGGGACCCCAGTATGCAGAAATATTCAAACACACCATTTTAGAATAGGCGAAAATAACACATTTGTGCTGCAAGCAAGAAACTGCATGTTTTTTGCCCCAAACTGCATGTGATTATCATAAAGTGGGCATGTCTGTAAAGGGAAGACTCGTAGGCACCAATAGAACCCATTACCATTAACCCCTTTGAAAATGGCCATGCTAGTTTGTTCCACGCCAAATTTTAGCGTAACTTAGTAGCGTTATTTAGCGTTCTTCCGACAAGCTAGTATGACATGGTATCAATGGATTCCTAACGTTTAAGTCTAGTTTCAAATGATATCAGTATCTTCACTCTAGCTTGAAAACTGAGCCCGCTACAACCTCTGAAACATAAAGTAGCGGCCGGGCCCTCAAAGTTTTAAGGGGTTAAGTAAAACTTTAAAAGGCAACATTCTGAGGCAGAAGAAATAAATGTGTTTGGCCAAATGCAACCACATGTACCTCCATATCTCAACCCGACAGCAAACACACTTTGGATGTGTTTGCGTGTCTGCAGGCATATGCATGCATGTGTGTGTGTGTTTAATCCGTACCTCAAAAACCTTCAGAGCAACATTTGACATCAATGCAAATGATTCAGTTTACTATTGTTGCCCTGGCTCAGTCCCAGCTTCACAACAGGAAGTGAAGCGCACGATAAACAGTAGCAAACAAAGAGGTTGTTTCAGGGACACAAAAAGCAAACAAAATCTCCATGTGAAGCCCGAGGAAATGCCAAATGCCAAGCTGTGCCATGTCTCAGTGCCCACAAGAACAAACTGCAGCCCTTAAACGCCTGTTGACTATTACATAAACACCACACTTTGACTTTCATATGAGCATTTTACATAAAAGTTGTTGAATTGAATATGAAGCATGGGACCGGACTGCGCTGCTTGTCCTGGCACTGAGCACTCGAGCAAACACGCACGCACCATTTTGGATACAAAATAGAAGCAAAAATACAGTACAATTACAACTGGGAATCTCAACAACATTCAAAATAGAAGAAAAATTCAGGTTAAGACAAAGACACGTGCATACACCACTCGAGCAGAATATCTTTTGGGGACACAAGTCACCAGACAAATATCGCAAGTCATGTGAACTCACACGGAACACAAAGTAATGCATAACGCAGGGAAAGTTATTTCCGACTAAACTTTTTTGATGATATTGTTTTGTTCAAGTTATTTACTCGTTCATGAGGCAGTGATGTTTCATGATCTCTGTAGGCTTCCCTCATTCATACATGTGTAATGAAATGGTTTCTTATTCATGCCGTGGTCCTCGAATCAGTCACAAAGCAAAGGAAAGGACACTGCGACAATAGCTTTGTTACTTGTGTGTGTGTGTTACGCCGCTAATAAGAGCTCAAAACCCAGCACTTATAAGGACAAGGGGGGTGTGTATGTGTACATATTTTTTGGGGTTTATTCACATAGGAACACAGGGCTTTATAGGCATGAATGAAGATGCTGTATTTGTATTTTTTAATCTTCTGCTTGAGGGACCTGAACATCCATGCATGCACAAACACACTGAGCAGACTGAGCCAGAGAAATGGAAAAGAGGGAATGTTTTTTAAAGACAAAAGAACAGATAAACAATTGTTTATTGTTGGGTACCGAAGTGTCCGTTTCACAACTTTAGAAGCAAGGCGTAGGCGTTCTTTAATAGAACACGGAAATTCAACTGTGTTTTGATGTTTTGGATGCCACCATGCTGCCATCATAGAAGAACAGATCTACATATGGGAGCGGCTGAGCGTGCAAAGCCAAACAATGCATTTCATCAGGATGTGTTTATAACAAAGTACATTTAGTCAAGTAGTGTACTTGAGTACAATTGTGAAGTGTACTTGAATATTTTGGTAACACTTTATAATAACCATCATTTATAAATGGTAATTTGATAGTTAATTAAACTTAGTTAATAACTATTTTACTGTTAAACAATTAATTGATCATTAATAATGTTTTTTTTTAATTATTAGTAACGCTATAATTTATGTTAATGTGTCGTTAGTTTGTGCAGAATGAAATAATCCTTTCATAAATTTAATATTGTATCATAGTTCTTACGAGACAATTAAATTCTGATTACATTAGCATCTATTAACAGTTTATTGTTGTACACATTATGATATTTGAAATGCTATATTAGGTATTTGTTAGTGATTAAATTATTTGTAAACCATTAAGAAATCATTTGTAAAACATCGATAAACATTACAGAGATAGATGGACCAGAAACCAATTATTAACCATTGACAAACTATTAACTATCTATCTATATAATGTTTATAGATGCTTTACAAAGTATTTATTGACATTTAACATGGTGTTATAATACTCAGTTGCAACTTTATGAAAGCCATCCAAATATTGTTTATAAACGGTTTACAAACCGATTACCACTGGAGACATTGGTTTGTGTTCTACATCCCTAGTGTGGTTAGATTCATCATACTAAAACAAGTTGGTGAAAGTTAGGTAAAGATTGTAATGTGGTTAAGGAAAGTAAAGGTCATGGTTTTGGTTATTCATGGAGAAGTAAGCACATCCCGTGTAGTGCTTCGACTTTGTCTCGTCTTTGGCGTTTCATTTGCCTTAGTGTTGATGATTCGAACGCCAATCAGCTTGTTGTGCTGACCTCAGCACCTGTTGCTAACGGTGTACAGCTAAAAGTTTCTGGGCAGAACTCGCACTTTGGTTCCACATTATGTGCATCTACATACCGTGTGTCCAGCATGCAGTTGCATGCACTGGACCGTGACCCGCGTACCGTGATGGTTCTGCACAAATACAGACACCGTCCCAACCTTATTTATAATAGGAGTATTTTGACATTGTTGTATAGTAATTGATCGGCCACTGATTCTGGGGTTATAATGCATAATATTTTCCTGAACATACAACAGATAAAGACACTTTTTTAAACAAATATTTTAAAGAAAATCAAAGACAGTGTTGCAAGGGACACAACAGTTAGTCATCATTGCAGCACATATCGGTATGAAGATTAATCCTGCATAGTACACAGTGAAAAAAGAAAAGCTTGTGTCCCCATAAGGCTCACTTACTTACCAGAGCAAAATAAATAGTTTATCAGCTGTGAGTCGTGGTACAGGTTCCCCAGAGCAGACACACAAATACCCACAGCACAACGGGTTGCTCACTGTGTTGGAAATGTCACATGAAGACTTGCATGATAATGTTTTAATGAAGATAAAGTCTAATAGTTTTGTTTGACCTTTATTTTTATCCAGAGTGCTGCAGAGGATCAGCGCATGCAGCCGCAGAGGGAATCAAGCTGTTTTTCTACGGAACAATGACCGGAGACACTGAGTGACAGGGTTCACTTATCACAGTTTTGCTCCTTTTATCCTTGTGATGTCCTTGTTATACCTTTGTTCTTGTATTGTTGGTATGTTTTTAAAATGTATCCACTTGCAGGCCAAAGTTCTGTTCGATTTAGTTTCATTTAGAGTGGCAGCACTGGTTGAACTGCTTTCCTAAGATACACCAAAAATGCGAAAACACTTTTAAAGGGACTGTATGTAGGTTTTTACACGTATAAATGTGTTTTAAATTTTTTTATTGCCAATGTGTGAACAGGTTGTAACCTAACCTAAAAAATGAGACCTTCCACGACTTACTGGGTTTCCTCTGTCAGCCTGTAGACTGCTTTTAATATGAAGAACCCGGGCCGTTTTTTCCGGGAAAATCCAACTAATGTGACGTCATGCACGCTCGCGTGTCTTTAAGTTCAGCTCTGCTTACAGGGCTAACAGTGTGCAACTGTAGCTAACGTTTGGTTAGAAATGGAGTCTGCTAACGCCAAAAAACCGACCAGCCCCCACCACAACTCAGACTCCAACACAAACTCCACGGAAGCAGAAAAAAAAAAAGAAAAGTTATATCTAATGAAGTCCCTCTTTCAAAACAGGAATGTGACCAACGTCGGAGGAAAAGTGAGTGGTGAAGCAAGAGAGAGAGAGCGGCAGCGAGTGTGTGAGAAAACGAGCGACAAGCAGAGAGTTAGTTTAGCTTTGAGAATATCAAGTGAATGTACAGTGCAAGTTGCAGATTGTGCAGAAATAAATGCTGCAGCTCCTCAAGACCAACGGACGTTTCGCGTGTCTTGTTCCCCTGCTGCTGAGTGAAGTGACGGGGGTTAACATCCGGAGCGAGTAACGTTATCGACTCCGGCACGGGAGACCAAAACTAAGGTGTCTCCTCTGTGCCTTCTGACCACGGTCGGGAGGCTGAAGCAGGAGAAGTTAACATTAGCATCAACATCGGCCGGGCCCTCGATTCATGGAGGGACCTTCGTTTGGTAAGCTAACATTACTGCCAAGCATGTGAAATATATAGTGATATTGTGGTTTTAGCCGCAGTCACGTTCAATCTCGTGTGTGTTGCCGCACTGTTTTGACCGATGCTCGCTCGCGGCTACGCAGTGCGAGTACAAGCGTGATCAACAGGACGCTGACCGACTTAACATCAACAGGTGTCACTGTTAACAGGCAATTTTTGATTCTTACAGAGAGTCCCTTCAAGTGATTTACATGAATGCAATGCTCTAAAGAAGATGTTTTATCTATTCAGGGAATGAGTAAAGAGTGGAGAGCAGGAGAAAACAACCTAGGAAGTAAGAAGAGATTATTATGTTTACTAGAGCAGCTCTATAATGTCCTCCAGGGCCATTTTCCGAATGTCTTTCTAACATAAAATGACAATCCTTTGTTTGTTTACAATGTCTATTTGTCCAGGATAAAGACTTCTTTTTGTTCTTTCATTAATCTTCAGATGCCCGTCCCATCCACCTACGCACACATGCCTCTGTCAAACATTTGCACATGCACCTAAATGCATGCTCTCTGTCTCTCTCACACACAAACACATGCACACGCACACACACACACACACACACACACACTTACACAAAAGGGTCTAATGTATGTGAGAATGCATACACAGACTGTGGTGATGTATTCATGTGAGATGATCCCAGGACTTCTGCTTATGTGAACACATGTCTTCAATAGTTGAAGAGATGTATGGATGGAGGCTACATATAGAAACATCTGTAGAAGGATGATAACTCTAATATGGTAATAAAATATAGGGATTACATAAAGTGTCGTTAGAATTTCTTGCAACTGACTGTTTGCTTAGCCCCACCCACTTAGTTACTGTACTACTTGTTGCTAAGCTATAATTGGACAATCAGTGTGTCGGGGGAAGGGTTTAGCAAAAAAAAAAAAAAAAAACTTTGTAATTGTGGCTTCACATGGAAACAAAATATATGTTTTTAATTGATTTTATATACACACCTTTGTATAAATTATCCACCAAGTGTGTTATTATGATTTAAGTTATACATGTGCAAATCTAATTTTGAAAGCCTCAAACAGACAAACGCTGGCACACCAGGGCTCGGATTTGAATACCAAGAAATCCTGTAAGATGATGTCACCATTGCACACCCATGCACGCAAACGTAGTCTTTTTCAGAGAGCTATGATTTCCATGTTTTTTCAGGATTCCTCACAGTCTGCTTTTCCAGTCTTCTGGTCGATGCAACATCGTACAAGCATTTGGAAATCAGATTCTGCTTTTCCGTTAAATGTAAATCCAAAGCCTTAGTGGGAGTTCAGGTTATGTTCTGCATGGTGGCTCTGTAAGCACAATTCCACTCGCACACATCACCTCTACCTTGTGATATTGTCATAAATTTCAATGTTTGCTCATCCTTATAGCATCTGGTAAACAACAACAACAACAGCAACACTGAGAATCACTTTTCTTTGTGCTGCTGCTGGCTGGCAGCATTGTTTTAACTCTGGAGGTGCACTGTAAAAAATCCCCAGAGCACCCGGAGCCACAGCCATACAGCCTCAATACTATTTTTGGCATTGCTGCTCAACCATGTACCATAGTGTCCTCCACATGTTTTCCTCTGCTGTCTAGTCCTTCTGTCCCTTGTCTTCCCTCCTCCTCCTCCTCCTCCCTATTATCATCTACTTCCACGTCAAACTATACAAGATATATATCGCCCGCTCTTCCAGCTCTTTGACTCTAGATTTCATCAGTTTCCACAGCCTTTTGGGAGGACAGCAGGTCTCCGAGGAGCGGCCGCGATATTTCCTCTTCATTTCCTCTTGTCTTGCAGTGGAAGCCACCGGGCTTATCTCTCATGTAAATCTATTGCCAATAGCACAGGTAGACAGGGAGCGTCAGCTGAACAAAATGGTATTTACGGAGGAGTTCCAAGCTTTGGCATTCATCAGCGTTACATGAAAGCAGCATGAATCAAAGTAAAAGATTAGGAAAAGAGGATATGTTGGAAGCATTAATGTATGAATGGATGGATGATGAAATTATTGCTGTCAGAGAGGAAAAACAAATGTGACTCCAAAATTCTTAACTTAGCCGAGAGCGGGTTGACTGACGACTGTAAGCTTTCTTGTATCCGCAATGTTCCTATGTGTAGTCAAATGTATAATCATGCCTTCTATTGTCAGACACTGCAACTTTGCAAGGGAAAAAAGTACTATTAATTAGTTTCCTTGAGACACGAGAATTTTACATTTACCGTTAATACTATTTGGTAACGGTTGACAACTTAATGGATGTATGAAAATGTCTTTCTTTAAGGGATCCATTCAACATGGTGATGACAAGAAAATGTTGTTCAAACTACAAAAAAACAAATCATTTTGTCAGCTGATTATAGCGAATAAAGATTTGAATAATGGTGTCTACTTCGAAAACACTATTGGGAACTTTTAAATGTAATCTAAATGTGACAGCAAAGTTTTATGTGGCAGTTTAGCCCAAATGAATCAACAGTTGTATACTCACCAACCAATATTCTACTGGATGATATTGGTCCTATTATATAACTCAAGGCCTTTACACTCTGGGGGAATGACGAATAAACAACACAAAAAGACAAAATACTCGCCTGCACATATTTCACATTTGAAAATGTGTGATTAATTTGAGATTAATCACGTTTAACTACGGACAATCATGCGATTAATCGTGATTTAAGATTTTAATCGATTGACAGCCCTAGGTGGATGTTATAAAAGTGGTGTAAAAACATACAAAAAAGTACTCTTTCTTGTTTCACCAAATCATTAAATGACAACATTGTTTTCCCATCTGGTGTCTATAAGTACATGGTCTTAACTATGGCAGAGAAGCAATTGTTTTTGCCATGAAACGGGGCTGAGCTAACAATGCTGCCTTTCAATAACAGTAGTTGTTCATGAATAATGCTGTTGTTAATGTCAGGACCCCCAAACAGCTTTTTCATGACAGTCTTATTTGCACAACTGGAAACCAAATTACATTTTGTTAAATTGAGTGAATTAGAACTTAAACTGTGTCATGTAGAAAAACTAATTGTACCAATTTGTCAAAAAAGTAGAAAAGCACTCAACTGATCTGATGGTGTTACAGTCAATTTGGGTCAACAGTTGTTTTTTTTCTGTGTTTAAACTACCATTATTTTCCATTCTAAAAGTCCTTAAAAAGCATTCAGTCCAAGTTGATTAAAACTGACATCCTTAATATTGTTAAGCTGTCCTAAATGCTATGCTTTGTTCTGTTTTTGGCATTGTTATCGGACCAAAAGTAACACCAGTAACAGTCTGACGTGCAAAGGGTAGTAATTTAATTATAAAAATGTAATTAAATGTAAAGTGATGATTATATGTAATGGATCCATATTTGCTAAAAGAAAGTGTGTGTGTGTGTGTGTGGGGGGGGGGGGGGGGGGGGAGATTGGTGTGCAGGGGCAGAATGCCAGAGGGTGTGAGTGTTGTCATCCAGGTGATAATTAACATGACATGAAGTGGACAGCTCTCAGCATGCTCGGAGTTAATGGACATTGGCAGAGGGAAAACATTATTTATTTCACCACTGGCTTTCATAATGTTTTCAGCTTTGGCACATTAGCTCTGGGTTAATTTTGCAAAAGTGCTTTCCTATTCATCTGAGCCGTCCGAGGTGTTGCTGAGATTCAGTTGTGACACATCGTTTGTTGTATATACGCCTAAATGTATATAGTTACATTAAGGCTCGTAGAGTGGAGCATGCTTAGTACAGCGCACCTGTGGTGAACGCAACCAAAGTGTAGACTTAAAGGATATCTGTCAAGTTTTCTTGTAAACAGACACAATTCTGTTTATATTCTGTGTTTCTCAGCAAAACACAGTGTGTATATAATCAGGCTGTTCTAATATTAATTCTAATTCTAATGACAAATATGTGTTCTTTTTTTCTCTGGCTTGCATGCACTACACATTTGCAATGTTGCCCTCTGAAGTTGTCAGGGATGTGTATATACTAGACTCATGAATTGACTGGGTTGACAAAGTGCTACGCAATTTGCCTCTAATACACCCATTCACACACACTCACGCCAATGGCAGCAGAGTCTTCCTCAAGGACACTTCGACGTGTGGACATCTGGGAATAAGGAGGGCGGGGATGGAACTGCCAACCATGAGGATAATGGACAACCCATTCCACCGCCTGGGCCAAAACCTCCCCCAAATTATAATATCGGGGCTCTTCAGTGGCCATGGGGTTAAGATGCTAGGATGAATCGCAATGTACCTGCTTCACGTCCAGTGGGGACGTGTTGTTCCCCATCTCTCGCCTCCCTCCCCCCTCGTTTCTTGTCATCTCTCCACTGTCTACTCTCTACATATATATCTCATTGATTACATAACTGTTGCTGCCAATGAGCAGCTCTCCTGAAGCAGTTTGCTCCGGCATATTTCTGCTGCAGGTAATGAGGGAGGGGCAAGTGCTATCTAATCCAAGCCCCCAGGAAGAGCGCCAGGCTTTGAAGCAAATTTTCCTAGTGGTCAAACGGTGGAATTACAACTTACGTGTACCGTCATGTGATGCCATTGGGCCCAAATAGACTTTTTCCTATAGACTCACATTGGGAAAGAGACGTCTATAAATCAGAGGATAATTTTTTTTTGAGGAACATCAACTCACCAGTACGAACACTTAAATAGCCCTTATTTAAATCATTAGGTCCTGAAAGTTGTAAAATGCACTAATAGCCAAATACAGAGTTATTTTCCTTCCTCTAATCATGTGAATGACCCCCAGACCGAGGCTGGACCAAGGGCTGGGATGGCGGAGTTAAAGGAAACGCCACTGCGCCTGCTCTATGGGCCCAATGGATGCGGAAGATCGCCGGAAAATCCGGATACTTTATCACTCGTCAGTCGAGCCATTTTGGCTTCATGTGCCACTGAGCGACTCTCGTAGGAATGAACGGAAGCCCGCCTCCAACGCTGTATCCAGCTCTCTTTATACATCCATGGTTTAATCACTTCCAAGAAGAGATTTATCCTCCCAGCCCTTGACTGCACTGATGACCCCCTGGTCACAAGCCAACTTGAGTGAGTTCCAGATAACATTAGACCTCAAAGCTCTGACTTTTGTCAGTAAATATGGCTTCAAGATAAAGCCAGATATCTGGGGATTTCTGCCTGAAAATGATATCCACCAGATGAATGTTGGACTTACTTTGGCCATGATAAGGAAACCCTAATCCAGACCGAAACTGATGATCCAAGAGCATCTGCTGGCAACTGCACCTACCCAAAACTTCTTCCTGTTCACAAAACCTGAATCAACAACAACACAAAGCACAGACTTTGGATGAAAGTCTGCAAGTGGGAGTTGAGTGTGTATCCAGACAGTTTTTTTTTTTTCCCAGCATGCTCTACCTTTCATTTGTATCTATCAAGAGGCAGCAAAGAGTGGAGGATGTTGAAGGGCAGGAAGGAGGGAAACAATGCTTGTTCATTATCAACAGCGCTGCTGGAAATGCCACTCATTAATTGGACTCTCATTTGGTGCTGCCATGTGTTTTTGATCATGGGCCTTCAAATCAAAATAAAAGGATTGTGAAAAGGGGAACAAATAAAATAACGGTAGCAGGGATTTATACGGGAAGAAATCAACCACATGGAACAATCCTTATGTCTTTATGCTCTGTTTTTTTTGTTTTTGTCTCTGCTCCCTCTCTCTCACATACATACACACACACAAGCAGACACCAAGCTTATAATAATAGACAGACAAGACCATAAGAATTCATGATGGGATTTCCGACTGAAATTACATCAGTTTCCCTCTGACTGTCTCCCATCCGATTTACGTGCGCACTCACACACACACACACACACGTCCGGAGACAGTGTAATCCCTTTTGAGTCTCGCAATGGAAATGGCGATTAAATATCAAATAACTGGGAATAGAAGCTGCTTAGATACACACACATGCTGCACATACACATGGAACACAACAACATATGTATGCTCAGAGTTAGTCCCGCACCAACTTGCACATACGACGGTTACATAGTTTACCCGATTCGAGTGTTATCAGGCAATTAAAAACTACAACTTATTTAGGATTAGGGAACAAAATCACTCAGTTAGGTTTAGATAACACAACTACAAGTTCTTTAGATTTAGGCAACAAAACCACTTAGTTAAGTTTAGTGAAAAACATTGTGTTTTGGCTTAAAATAACTATGTTTCAAAATTAAAAATGAAGCTTAAGGCTTGTGAAATCAAAGACAACTACAAGCTGTTGGTTTCAGAAGGGACGTGAACCCCGGGCTCCTGGGTGAAACCTGTGTTTTGTGACCAATCCATCGTCTCCGTCCCCCACCCACTATGGAGTTTAATGCCGTCTATACTACAGCACCTGAATTCCACTTCTGACTCCGGTCATAATTACTATGGTCGCTAGAGGTTGCTGTTGTGTTCTTTACCTTCTTTCGATGATCTACCATGTGAATAGATGATAAAATATTGGGTGTAGTAGGCCCCTATTGACCCACATCTTCGGTGCTTATAGCGACTGACAATGCTTATTTAATGAACTGACAACAGTGTAATCGGCTGGTTTAATACTGAGGACACCAGGCTGACTCCAGTCTTGTGAAAAATCAACCTTTAGAGGAACATTATAGCTTCAGTTTGTCCATCTGCAACAGCCTAAGAGTAAATAAATCCCATGAAACTGCGCAGTGAAATGTATTTTTACGACATCTGGATGACGAGGTACTCCTCATACAGCAGCCACATTTCGACATCAATCTGAGCAAATCTCTTGAGATACTGCATAATTAGCAAAAACAAAGTAGTATTATGATGAACATGATGTTTAATCTCAATCATTTGCACCAGCAATCGTAATCTCCTATAATCCTCTTTATACAGTATGCTAATTAGTTTCCCCGGTGTCACGCGACATGTGACATGGGCCATCTTCTTTGCATAAACTGCTGTGATAAAGTGGTGTGTGTGTGTGTATGTGCACATCGGGGGTGTAATGGTGCATGTATCCGTTCAGGATATTTGGTCATCCAGCAATTATTTAATGTAATTCAAGTCAGCTAACAGCTTTGTTGATGTTTATGAATGTGCTGCACGGCTTCTGCCACCAGATGGTCCCTTTGAGTAAGTTGAGCGGGATTTGAGCTAATGTAGTAGAAGAACACCTTTCTCCTTTGATGTGTATAGAGTGGTGCAGGGATGACATATTTTCGAAGGCCAACCAGGAAGTAAGCATCACCCTGGTTCCCTTGACAAAAAGCCAACAGGATTTTTCCATTGGGTTTTGGATTATTGCAGAAAATAAGCTCTGTGGCAAACAGATGTTTATGATACTTACACGTTTTGTTCGGCAAGATAATATTCGCAATTTAACACCACTTATATGCTTTTTGAAGCACGAATGCAATCGGCAGAAGTAAAAAGCTAACGCTATAGGCTATAAACGAATTGCACCACAGTCGCATGAGCGCGAGTATACGCAAGGAGGCTGTAAAGGCGGACGAGTCGACGTGAATTCACTTAGCCCCTTGTTAGCAACCGCCTTTTTTAAGACATATAAAGACTTCAAAATTCAGGAGTGGAGTATTTACTGACATATTTCATGTCGTAGAACAAAACGTTAAAATCTCTTCAGCTTGTGTTAACGACAGACCTTATTTCAGGCATCAAAACAAAAAAATATTCATAAAACCCACTGACCTCCAGACGAGGGAACCCGAAGTGCTAAAATACTAACTCTTTCCTGTAGCACTCTATTGCATTTTGAAGGAAGAAACTAGTAGTTTTGCCGGAGAGAAGAATGTCCTGGTGGAGAGCGAGAGCGCAAACATACTACTTTATTTTTTTATTGTAAAGTTCAAAAATAATTTCAACGTAAGTTACACTACGTCTCAGCATCCGTATGAGTCTGTGGCTGCAACACTAGTTGGATCAGTCTCTAACGTTACCTACCCATTAAGAGTGTGTGCTTTAGCTCAGAGGTGTTTTCATTGTGAAGGAAGAAATGTGTACATGTAAGCCGATTAGTGAGATGTTCCAATTTAGATTTAGAAGGGATGCTTTGAATAGCATATAATGCTGTAATTTCATCACTGTCAGCATTTTAACGCAGACAGTAATTGTCTCCGTGTTTCTCTAAAGTGAATATGGAAGATCTATGCCACTATTTAAAAAGTATAAAAGTATATTGCACCTGTGTTTTTCACTTTCATACATGGGCGCCTGGTTATGTTTTTAAATGGGGGAGCAAACTTGGAAAGATACATAATCGAATGGTGGTCGAATGGTGGTCCTCCCCCAGAAAAAAAATGTAATGTAGAACAAATTTCCTGCATTTCTACACCTTGGATCTTGGATTAAGTCAAGAAACAGCCACATGCACTAGTCTACATTAGTTAGATTGGAGTGCTATGAAAACCCCTAAACTCAATAAAAAAAAGATGAATAAATCCTGTGTTGCATTTGAAAAGGGTGGGTAAACTGTGTTTATGTGCATTTATTGCACGGCTTTGCTGAATACTCGATTCCGATTGGTCAATCACGGCATTCTACGGTCTGTTATTTCTTTATAGCAGACCGTTGCTACGGGCGCAGTTCTGATCTCTCGGACTCTGGAGGACCATTTTTGTGCCAAACTAATGATTTCTTAAGTAAGTAGGCCTATATTAAGTGGGATAATGTTGTGATATAAACCCCTTCAGGGCGGCGTCGGGGTCGAGTGCCGCATCACCCTGTTGGGGTTTATTTCACAACAATGACCGACTCGCTGTACATTATCCCTGACTTATTACACGGCTTTGTTGAATACTCAATTCTGATTTGACAATCACGGCGTTCTATGGTCTGTTATTTCTTAAAACAGACCGCTGCTACAGTATGTAGAACAGTAGACCGTTGCTACGGACCGGACCTGATCTGTAGTTCTGATGTCGGACTCTGAAGGACAATTTTTGCGTCAAATTTTTGATTTCTTAAGAAAGTAGCCGTATAATAAGCGGGATAATGTGGAGCTAGTGGGTTATTGTTGTGAAATAAACCCAGACAGGGCGATGCAAGACCCCTCCGCTTACTCGCTTACCCTCCACTACATCCCAAGTAATAAAATCAACAGGGCTAATGCAAAATATCAAAAGCTACATTACAACTTAAAAGAGCTGACACCACAGTGGAATCCTGTCCGATCAGCAAGCTAAAGGCCCTTTCAGACACATCGGGATTTGAGCCGTGCCGCCACTGTGGATATTCAAGGAAGTCGCCTTAACGTTATGGGTCGACTGGCAAAGTTAGCCTACGTTGACTCTCAAATCGGTTCGGCATTTCGGCGACAGTACAATCCTACTTTTAGCTAATTTAAAGTTTTAAAAAGTCAGTGGGCCAAGCAGGTTCATTCAACCTAAATCATTGAACCTGCTTGGCACACTCTTTTTCAGAAGTTCTATTTTAGGTCCATGATCACAGTTAAGCTAAATGGCTATGTTTCTTATCTTTGTAAACAGACTCCAGTGTGGATTGACAGACTGCGATTGACAGCCAAAGCATGCTGTGACAAAAAATCAGCGACGGGTTCAACTGAACCAACTCAAGGATGGTCCAAAAACGTGTGATTTTTTATTACTTGTTTTTGTCAGTTGCTGAAAATAGTAAAAAGATCATTGATATTGGCTGCTTAAATATAATCACTGGATTGCGGAGACTGCAGGATGATAATAGAAAAAAAGTACTAACTAATTGTATAATTGGGATGCATTTGCGCCACTTGCTCGCTCAGGCGCCTATCCTTCCATACACTCCATTTCTGCTTATATAAGCCATAAGAAACTGAACTTTTGTTCTGTACAAGTCCCTTGATCATAAAAAAAAGAACAAAGTATCTTGAGTCAGACCTGAAACGTCATGGCTGAGTGATCTAAAGTAATTACTGTACCCTTGTGGAAAGATGAACTGAAGTGTTACAGTGTTTTTAAAAAAAGCTATACGGCCACACTGCTCTAGTGTCAGCCAGGGATGCTGTTTCCCACGTGCATGGATATACTGTATTCTAAGATAAATGGATGTGAAGGATAAATACATAAGATACTGGAGTACTTACTTTCTTTTTCTTAGAAATGTCAGGAATCTTCTCCTTGGTGTATAAACAGCTTCTGATAAAGCTTTACTGAACTTCAGTGTATTAAGTGCTTCTATGTGTTTAACTACACATATACTCAGCGATTTAAGAAAGAGACAACCGATGTTTTCTGTTCGGGCTACATTTGTGTGTCAAATGTTCAACAAAGTTGGACCTGAATAGGAAAATACATGTGCATTTACTTGACCTGTGTGGGTAAATACGATAATTGCAACAAATATTTTGAATCAAATGATTTTACTTTGAAATGTTTCTTTTTAACTCCTGGTGTGACCAGGCCTAAAGAAGGTAGAAGACCACTTAATGTGATAGTGTGACTTTAACTTAATGTTCATGAAAGCACAAGCAGCATTTGTTGTGCTTTAGTGCGCAATGTAAAGCCTCGGACATACTTTCCGCGTTTTGCGTCTGCGGACAGATGCAGACTTGTACCGGTTTCATGCACGCGGTTCAACAATTGAGTCGGTCTTGCGTTCCACATATGCGCATTTCCCAATCCACACCCCATTCCAGTTGGTAGCGGTAATGCACCATAACGTTGTTTGCCAGGAGTTCAACACCTTTTGACTGTCTTTGTATTCCTTTAAAGACAAATTATATAAATGTGGGTGACGGCAGATCTCCTCGCACAACCTCTCTGCAAAACAAGCATCTACTTTGTTATCTTCTTCTTCTTCTTGGCAAACCAGCTAAAGGTATTGTTGGTTTGATCATTGGTTGGTTAAAATCTGACCAGATGTACAGAAAAAAGTAATGATCTTTAGTTTCAGTCTCCTCAGACTTCAATTTTCCAGTTCCCTTTACGATTGTCCTTGGAATCATGCAGCATTTCCTTTTTTTTTTAAATCAACCTCCCTGTACAGCAGAGGAGGAGAAGATTCAAGGCAATACCTACAGACGCCTTGTTGAACCGATGCTCCGATCTGTCAGTAGTGACCAAATGGCATTTACACAGTACCTAACTGTGCTACTTGATATTCACCATCAAACATCGAATGTGTGATTTGTTCGCACATGGATTGGTGTTCATTCCCACGTTAAAGCAACATTTAATCGAAACAGCAAACAGCCTCGGATGACATTTCTATTACAAAGTCAATAGTTGCGGTCCTTTGCTATTCAAATTACTAGCGACATGTTTTGCATCTTGCATGGTCTCCCTGTCCTTTTCTCTTCGGCTCGATACCCTTCTCATCCTCCTTTGCTCTTGTTCTCGCTGTGCATCCTCTCTCTCTTTCTCACACACACACACACACACACACACACACACACACACACACACACACACACACACACACACACACACACACACACAAAACACACACACACGTAGCCATTTCTCATTGTTAGGGCATGCCAGATTGTGCTGTCTGTGCGTGTGTGTGTCTCAGTGTTACAGTGCGTGCGCGGTCATGTGCATGTGTTTGGGTGCTTTAGCACGTGGCAAGATACAGAGCGCTAAAAATAGCCAGTGATCATTTGTATTCTAACTCCTGTGCGAAGCTTCCCTACTGTCTTTGAAAGTCTGAACACACTGAAGACGGTTCGCGTATTGAAACGGAAGACTTTACGAGCAGGACGTGCGAACAATTTACTGTGGCATAACATGACATTCTCGCTGCTTGTTTCATAACACAGACCTTGAAAAGAATTATTCAATTAAAACACAATGTATGTCTGAGTGGCGCAAACTACGATCGATAGAAACTTTATTAATCCCAGAGGGAAAAGTCACTGTTAAGCTCACCAAAAAAAGACAAAAAGTGACCAGGGAGCAACATCCGGGTCGCAAAAAGAAGTCCGATTGTATAGAAGTCTATGAGAAAATGACCCTACTTCTCACTTGATTTATTACCTCAGTAAACATTGTAAACATGAGTTTATAGTCTCAATCGCTAGTTTCATGTCTTCTTCAATGCAGCATGATGTTCATTTGGTAAAGTATGGTCCAATTTAGAGTCAAATAGATAATAAAGCAGGGTATGCTTTAGGGCGTTGCTACCTTGTGATTGACAGGTCACCACCAAGGCATTGTCCGGTCTGGGAGTTGTCCGTGTTTCCGTCTCAGCATTGTAACCCTTTCACAGTGTGTTTTCAGTTCATGAAAGTTAATGATAATCTTTTTGGTCGCCTAAAAATATCTTGTTCAGCGTTCGGTTTTACTTAGCTCCACCCTCTCGTATCACTTCTGGTTGCAAAAAAACAAGAAGGCTTCAAAATGGTAGTCCAAAAACCAATGGGTGACGTCACGGTGACTGCGTACACTTCTTATATACAGTATATGCACTAGACGTGATTTTCACCGCTGCAAATGCTGGTAGGACAGAGACTTAACATTTTTATGTACTGAATGTGAGGTTGCATTTTACATGAATATCGGCCCTCATAAACATACTGCAGACATACATGTTAAGTTAATGACAAAGAAATACATCCTAAAAGAGTTTATATACGTATTCTCATATTCAGTTTTTCATAATCCGCCTAAGACCTATATATATTTTTTTTCCTGTCAGGCTGTTTAGTAAAAATCTGACCTCGGGAAAATACTCTAACGCGTGATGCTCGCAAACATGACCAGTTCTGTGAGGATAAAGATGTCAGACTCCTGCGGAAACCACGCACCCCCCCCCCATTCCCATCTATCTTTCTGCACATGAAAGCATACCCATTCACTGAAGTGACACACAGTCAGCGGCACCCTTTTGCATGTTTCACGGCTCTTGCCATAGGCGTCCAGCGGATGTGAAAATGTATCTGAGGCTCCATGAATATTTCAGATCCACAGGAGGCCCGTGGTGGTGATGAGTCAGCATAAATTGCTGCCAAATACCTCTGTTTTATGGGAAAAGATGCTAAGCAGCTGCATGAGCTTGCGTCTCCTATTGGGACGAGAATGATTCAGGGTCGGCGGGGAGGAAGAAACTCTGCAAAATGGAGAACGACAGCATGTCATGACATCTTCGCCGCCTGTCCTATCCTACGACGTTTTAAACCTTGCAAGAGTCGACACCGACATTTGGACACTCCCTACAGTTAGACAGGTATCGCCACCACTCTCTTCAGTCCACTCAGCTCTGTTAGAAAGACGTGCTAACACTCTGTGCCTACTCGTCAGAGGGAAGAGGACATCGATGTACATGGTGTATCTTTTTTTATGATAATATTTGAAAATATGTACATACTTAAAATTGGGAATGGCCAATCAAAGAGCGATTCTCGGTAACCTTTTGGCGGCGGTTCAGCTTTATTTTTGCTTCGGCTAGACTAAATCATACCAAATTCACATTTTGATGACAACATTAACATTTAGTTTTACACTTCAATAGAACCATAGCTAGTGAGTGTCATTTTCTTTCCACAAAGAGCCTTAAGCACACTCCAGGGCAAGAAAGTTTTAACCGCTCTGTTGAACTACAGACCTTCTGGTTTAACTGATGCATAGCCTGCAGCAGAGCTCAGTAAAAATATAAATGCACTGAGAATACAGAGACGATACTTAAAAAAAAAAAGAGTCTGTAGAGCACAAAAGGGCACTTTGACTGTAAAGGAGCTGATGGGCAGGTGATCGGTGTCATGAAATAGCAGTCATTAATATGGTGGTGGACTGTTTTAACAGACAAGGGGAAGACGGGGTGGGATTTGCCGTAACCTCTTCTCAGCATGAAATGTCAATCCCTGCATGTTGCCTTGCAGCCCACTTACAAGAACACTGACTTTGACTTGATGAACACAAGTAACATGTATTTCACAGTATGGGCATTAATTCCCTGGATGTTTAAATATATGTTTATATATATATATATATGTGTATATATATAATTTTCACTTTTTCAGTGCCACCCCACGGTAACCCCCAAGTTGCAAAAACGTGGGAAAACTCTTGCAAGACACGCTGCTCTACGACCCATTCTAACTTAAACCATTCAAGGTCAATCCCCGACCTTAACCAGCCAAGGTCAATGCCTAACCTTATATTTACCTTATTAGTGGTATTGATCTCCTGTCAGCAAGAAAGCAATTAAGATTAACATTCCCCAAAATATAAAACTATGAAAAAATATGTTTGCAGGAGAAACTGTGCTTCCCTACACTGTACATGAGAATATAAGAGTAGATCAGCCATCAGCACTCAGTATGTTACTCAATGCTTTCATTTTCTTGCTCATAATGCACTATGCCCTGATACACTGTACAAATACGCTACAGTTTGTGTATCAATACATATCTGTGCAAATTCAATTAGGGAATATTACTAGGGAACCATAAAAAAAACACCTCAATACAATGGCCAACAGGATATTAATTATTTTTTGTAAGTTTTAAATTGAACATTGTGGTGACAAACTGGTGTTTATTTATATGAGTTTAAGTAAAGACGTCCTTGAAAACGCACACACGCATGCATGTGCATACACATCGGACTGCAGTGGACCCTCTCAGGCTGAGCAAAAGGAATAGTGGCCTAAGGAGAAAAAGCATTAATCCTGCAAACAAAGTGGGTATGTCACCCAGCCTACACACACACATACACACACACATAAATCTCAGAACATGTGTGTATGTTTCAGTGTTTGAGGGTTGGATAATTTCACAGAGCCCCAGGCTAGGAAAGCCATGCTGACCGGGACCAAGGTTGTCACCACTGTGTGTGTGTGTGTGTGTGTGTGTGTGTGTGTGTGTGTGTGTGTGTGTGTGTGTGTGTGTGTGTGTGTGTGTAACCCACGTTGTGGGGACATAAACCTGAGGCCTGTACTACGAAGCGAGTTCAACATACCCAGGGTTTCTCTCATTATCTGGCTTAACTAACCCTAACAACCACGATCCCGCTGGAAATGGCCAAAAATGCACAACAAATTCACACAAAATTCAAAATGGCCGACTTCCTGTTGGGTTTAGAGCATGGCCCCGGAGACTTTTTTGTAAGTATACATGCGATACAAGTGCCTACCAAATTTCGTACATGTAGGGGAAAAGTGCCACGAGGGATACTTCATTGAAATTTTGTAGGGGGCGCTATCGAGCCAGCTTCGGACGGACATTGTCAGTGCTCGGGCCTTAATTAACCCTTGCTCTGTGTGTGTGTGTGTGTGTGTGTGTGTGTGTGTGTGTGTGTGTGTGTGTGTGTGTGTGTGTGTGTGTGTGTGTGTGTGTGTGTATGTGTGTGTGTGTGTGTGTTTGGTAGCACGTTATAACTGGGACAGCAGCCTTAATCCCCTTGAAGACTGATGACCCAAGCTTTACACAAACAGTTTGTGCTACCAACCAGCTTACACCGATACATATACACATGAACACATAAAACACACACGCTAGTCTACCCCTGTGTGTTTGTGTGTGTTTGGAGTTCCAATTTAGGGCCTTTGTCAGGGAGAAATATTATTTTAGGAATAATTGGGGCTTTGGGACAGTGTTGTATTGTTGGTTAATTGTCATCCACAGAATGGAATACCCCAGTGCTTGTGCAAAAAACTGTGTGTGTACGTGCTGGATTTTAGGTGACTTGAGAGGTCCCAGTATGATCACTGAAACAAAATCTTGTCCGTACAAAGGTAGAATTAGCTTGAAGGTTCAGGTTTAAATGTTATTTCAAATTTCGAGGAACAATTGAAATGGGACAGACGAATATCTCTAGATGTATGGTGACAAAAGCCCATAAACGTTGACTGATCGCACGTTTTGTGTGTGGCTTACCAGGACACTTGTCAATGTTGTTTGTGAATGACAAAAGGAACCTGTACAATTGACGTTTCCTCACACAACAGTTTATATGATTTCTTACGAAAAGTTATCTTAGTTTTCATGCATTTTACTACATATGTCCAGTGACATGTGTACCTTAAAGGGAGATTTGTCAAGTATTTAATACTCTTATCAAAATGGGAGTGGACAAATATGCTGCTTTATATGTATATATTTATATTGGAAATCAATTAACAACACAAAACAATGAAAAATATTGCCCAACAGGCAACAACAGCTGTCAGTGTGTCAGTGTGCTGACTTGACTTTGCCCGAAACTGCATGGGATTATCATAAAGTGGGCATGTCTGTAAAGGGGAGACTCGTGGGTACCCACAGAATTCATTTTCATTCACATATCTTGAGGTCAGAGGTCAAAGGACCCCTTTGAAAATGGCCAAGCCAGTTTTTCCTCGCAAGAATTTAGTATAGGTTTCGTTCCTTTTTCACGACAAGCTAGTATGACATGGTTGATACCAATGGATTCTTTAGGTTTTTTCTAGTTTCATATGATGCCAGTATCTTCAATTTAGCTTTAAAACTGAGCCCACTACAACCTAGAAATCGCAAAGTGTATTATTGTGTTAAAGAAATTTGTGGCGTTAAAACAAATGTGTGTTAACTTTGACAGCCCTAGTTTGAATTGATTTGCGCAGTCGGAGGACCAACTACTGGGTTCCTATTGACCCAGAGCAGCGTCTGGGAGTCTGCCTAAGGTAATTTGTTGTATAGCCTATAAGCTACTGTAAACTATTTTAGTTTCCTTGTAGTAAAATGCCCTGAGTGAATTTCCCTCTGGTAAACAGTTATGCTGTTGATATGTCAAGGGCTTTTATTGTGAAAGGTATGAACGGAGGGAGTGGATCTGGTCTGATCCGCCTTTGTCAAGGTTGACTGGATTAATAAAGTTTGACATTAGGTCGCTTTTTCACCGCCTAATATTCACGTTCTAAAGTACTCATGACAAAAACCAAAAGTTCAAAACAATATATTGACGTGTGAATTAATCACACAAAAAAAACCCGCCCCCAGTGTGTAAAGGCCTTTAATGGGATGTATCGAGAAAAAATAAATAAAAATAGAATAAAAATTTAATAATAATTCAACACACAAAGACACATGATTTCCAAACGATCCCCCCCATCATACACAGTCAAAAATGTTATGGGGAAAAAAGTCCCATCCCCAAATATAAAAAAAAAACAGCAAATTTATCACAGTGCCAAATGTGTGCTGCCATCACTTATTGGACCACTAAGGGAGACTGAATTGTTAACAGCCACCGGCTACCGTTAAAGTAGCGACATGGTTCCTCCTCGTATGAACTGGAAGGGCCATGTGATCGATAATAAAAGCGGGGCCTGAAGCAAACAGCAGCCATTAGCCATATGCTGTTAACATACGGAACTACGAGCAATCAGATAAACTGTTCTGTGTGCAGTAAACAAATGCACCTAATGGCGAATGTAAGCGCAAATTGAGACGTATCTTTCTATTTGAGCAAACGCTATTACAGCAAATGAATCAATAGGCCGCTACAGACGTGTTTATCTGCATGATTTTGCATATCATTTGCAAACATAACAGAACACCCACTCACTGTCTGCACTGGCCCATCAAAAAAAAAAAAAAAAACGAATAGGGGCCAACGTTTAGGTCAAGCATCTTCAACAGGCATCCCCATGGGTGCGAGTTTTCTGTTTTTTGTTATGCCACTCTTCTCTCATGTAGCTGTCACTAAAACCGCCTCAGGTGTTCAAATCTTTTAAATATTTATAGTAAATTTGAGAAAAAGCAGTGAACTGTGCAGGTGAAGAAAAAGGCAACCAGTCTTTCTGAGACCTCTCTCTGAGGTGTCAGCTGCTTTAAGTGTTTGATTATGCGTATTTATATAACTTTTTTTTTATGACATAACATAAACATTCATCATCTCAGCAGCCAGTGCCTAATGGCTGGGAATGAGTATTGGCGTTTTTATTCTTTCGTGTAAATAATTAGATCCTTGCTAGAGCTTACGTACTCTGTGATAAATGATCCAATATTAGATTAAAGAGAGTGGAAAATTAATCATCTTAACCCAAAATACATAAATCTGGTATGTCCTCATAGTAAGCAAAGTCAGAGCTAAATTCAGATTTATCTGCTTTGATTGTTTTCAGGCTTGTAAATGTGCAGTTTCAGAGTTTGGACGAAGCAAATTGCTTCAAGGATTTTGACTTCAGGCTTCAGTTACTGACTGTCTTGTTGTGTCTATGACTATGGTATGTATTGTCATTAGGGCTGTCAATTAATTCAAATATTTAATTGCGATTGATCTCATGGTTGTCCATAGTTAATCATGATTAATCACAAATTAATTGCACATTTCTTTTCATCTGTTCAAAATGTACCTTAAAGGGAGATTGGTCAAGTGTTTAATACTCTTATCACCATGGGAGTGGGCAAATATGCTTGCTTTATGAAAATATATGTATATATTTATTATTGGAAATCAGTTAACGACACAAAAAAATGATAAATGTTGTCCAGAAACCCTCTCAGGCACTGCATTATGCATAAAAAAATATGCTCAATTCATAACATGGCAAACTCAAGCTCAACAGGCAACAACAGATGTCAGTGTGTCAGTGTGCTGAATTGACTATGACTTGCCCCAAACTGCATGTGATTATCATAAAGTGGGCATGTCTGTAAAGGGGAGACTCGTGGGTACCCATAAAACCCATTTTTATTTACATATCTTGTGGTCAGAGGTCAAGAGTCCCCTTTGAAAATGGTTATGCCGGTTATTCCACTGCAAAATTTAGCGTAAGGTTTTAGCGTTATTTAACCTCCTTCGTGACAAGCTAGTATAACATGGTTGGTACCAATGGATTCCTTAGGATTTCTAGTTTCATATGATGCCAGTATCTTCACTCCAGCTTTAAAACTGAGTCCGCTAAAAATCGCAAGTTGCGTTAACGTGTTACTATTGCGTTAACTTTGACAGCCCCAATTGTCAGTATTAGACACTTTTCAATGGGAGTCTGGGATGGGTGTGCGGTTTTGAAACATCTTAAAAAATGATTGAATGAAATCATGAATCGGCTGTCAATGGAGACTTTGCTGGCTTCATAGCACAGTGTGTGTGTGTGTGTGTGTGTGAGAGAGAGATTTCAACACTAGATAGTGTTCAAAGAACAGTGTAAAATACTGCAGTCAATTTGCTCAGGTTGCATCATGAGCCTCTCCACGTAGTATCATACAAAAATTAAACATTCTTCTTTTTTTCCTGACGAATATCCTGAGTTTTATATCACTCCTTCAATATCAATATTTGCCGTGTAGTGGCTACCCCTCCCCGTGGCCTTTCACTTTTTATTTTTGTGGCGTATATTCAGTGTGCAGCCACAGAAACATACACCGTGGTGATGCAATTGCCGCAGAGGGAATTGAACCTCTAACCTTGACTGTGTACGTAGGTACCTTTCTCACTTTACATGTAATATGTGAGACATCATGTGTATTTATCCTCCTACCTTGACATAAAATACCACAGAGAGCAGTTCATTATACCAACAAAGCAGTAAAAAGCCCTGATGGATAGCTAACAGCTGTCACCTTTAATCTGTTTTTACCACAGCAGCCAATAATGTGGCCTAAGTTAGTGACACATCCCGCCCACCATATTTCTGATATCAACTTAGCATGCGTGCACACAGACGTCCCTCAGCAGAGCTCATAGTGTCTGTGATACGGCGGCGTTAAGCCAGAAGCATGTCTATCTGTAGACATTGAGATAAAACTGAGATTTTAAAGCTTTATACTTGGTCTTAAATGAGATTCCCTCACATTAGTCCTGAAAGGAACATCACTGTAACAAAATGATGATATCTTTCCTATATATAGACATAGAATACAAAAAAACATCCCTCTATCTGTGTTGCTACGAGAGCCGTGCGGTACCAGCAGGGTGCAACAAAACCACTTAGGTTTAGGAAATACGTCATGGTTGGGCAAAAAATAAGAAAGTAACCTAAGTAAAATATGTACGGAAACAACGTAACATCACTATGGAAAACACATGACAAACGCCACTAAAAAAACACATGACTAACGTAGCTTATAAAACAAAACACTGGTCTGGAACACTGGTCTCTTGGTTGAAATGCCTGTGTTTGTTGGACCCATTCACCTCCCCTCTCACCCGCGTTTTTTCTCCCCTTTTAATCTACGTCATTACATTCCAGTCAGTACAGACTACATGGCATGAAAATGGCACACCTTTAATTTAGCAAATTACTAGTTTGAAACGAGCTAGTAGCTACTAAAGAACTAGAGAGGACTTTACACACAAACTTAGTGAAGTATTTTCGAGTAGAATAGGTATGCACTTTGCCATACAAGGTATTAACTATGAGTTTTAGAGGATACAAATATTTCAAGCCAGAAGTGAAGCATGTGATCTGTGTGTACTGCGGGTTGCGTTTACATGTCAGGTGTTAATCTGGTCAAGATAATTCCTGTTTGGGTGCGATCCTTGAATAGCGATTCCCACAGATTCAGTCAATTATTTAATTGTGTTCAATAATTTGAGAAGTGTGACAAATCAGAGCTCCCTTTCCTTCTCCACTGTAATTACATGCACACGGTTCTGATGTTGCTACTGTTTCAACTTCCTGCTCTAATTACTGTAAAATGGAAAGTACGCTGAGTGGAATCTGAGGAGATACAACCAGGCTGCACTTTACCCGCAGCACCAATCATCACTAATATCCATCAAGCTGAGCAGAATATGAAAGCACTTATTGACAGTGGCATATAACCCCCACGATCTGATTTTATCAGAGCAATTACAGCTTATCCCTTATCCCTGCATTAGCTAAATGTATCAGGGAATCTATAAAATAAGACAAAAACATAAACAAAACTGACAAACAACAAAAACAAAAATGTTTTTGCATATTCACTGTAATTGTTTTTTTTTGTAGTCACATTCAAATGCTTTATAATTACTAGGATAAAAAAAAGTTAATAGTTGAAGGACAAATTCATCTAATTGTGGTTTACAGTGTTGAATACTTGGTCCACTTGAGAATTTTTATTTATTAATTTATTATTTTCTTCTCTAGCTTTTGGGGGTTACAAATACACTTACTACTACAGTACTTTCTTTAAAAACACACATATGGTGGATGTAAGAAGCATCCAGAAAGGTCCCCAATGTCATCTCTCACCTTGCAGCTCTCTCAGCTATACTACAGCCACAAACAAAACTAACTAGCAGCCTTGAGCTAAATGCTATGGATGCATGATTCTGGTCATTCTAATCATTGCAGACAGTCCAAACAGTACGATCAAGGGATGTCAAAGTTAACGTGATAATAAAACATTAACGGAATTTGCGATTTTTAGGTAGTTGGCTCAGTTTTAAAGCTAGAGTAAGGACACCGGTATCATATGAAACTAGAAAACCTAAGGAATCAATGTGATACTAGCTCGGCATGAAGGAGGCTAAATAGCTCTCCAAAATTAAGCTAAATTTTGGCGTGGAAAATCAGGCATGGCCATTTTCAAAAGGGTCCCTTGACCTCTGACCTCAAGATATGTGAATGAAAATGGGGTTCTATGGGTACCCACGAGTCTCCCCTTTACAGACATGCCCACTTTATGATAATCACACATAGTCAAGTCAGCACACTGACAGCTGTTGTTGCCTGTTGTGTTCGAGTTTGCCATGTTATCATTTGAGCATAATTTTTTATACTAAATGCAGTACCTGTGAGGGTTTCTGACCAATATGTGTCATTGTTTTGTGTTGTTAATTGATTTTCAATAATACATATATACATAAATTTGCATAAAGCAAGCACATTTGCCCACTCCCGTGTTGATAAGAGTATCAAATACTTGACAAATCTCCCTTTATGGTACATTTTTAACAGAAAAAACATTTGTGATTAATCGTCTATGACTATGGACAATCACGCGACAAATCGTGATTAAATATTTTAGTCGATTGACAGCCCACATAATTAGCTACTTGTAAAAGTCACACTGCTTTTAAGTTTTAAAAAGACAGCCCATATCCAACTGTATGGAATGCTCAATTCAAGTTTAATTAACCAAGCGTGTTGTCTCATGTCTGACAGCTGATTTATCACAAACAATGCTCTCAGAATCTACTTATTTTTTCCCCACACATGAGATATCTCCTTTCATCCACTCTCTTCTGATGAAACTAACCTGAACCGTACAACATATTATGACAGTGTTGTAAGACATGATCATTTTTTTTTTTCATTCATTTCGTCGTAAACCACCCACTGTTACCGAAGCAGCAAACAACCCAAGAAGTGCACAATACATCTAACCTCTGAAGCAAACAGCACTCATAGCATGACAACATAATTAGAGCTCTCTTATCTCACCAGATGATACAAAAGAGAGGAGACAGTGAAGTGCTCACACATATTATTATAGACATTCGTTTACGTTTGAAACATTCACCTGGTGCTCTCGTTAGAGTGACATTAAAACAACTAACTGGATTTTCTTGTAACCACAAATTGATCATAATGAAGCACTACACTACCAAAACTATATTTATAAGTATGAGAGATTGTATGATAATTTAAAATCCCGTCTGACTTGTTTGGAGTATGGATTGGATTATCTAGTGCTGAATATGCAAGGCTTAATTCAAGCAAAAGTCACTTGCCTGGTCTTAAAGGTCCCATATTGTAAAAAGTGAGATTTTCAGGTCTTTTACATTATAAAGCAGGTTTAAGTGCTATATAAATACTTTTTAAACTATCAAAACGCTCTATATACGGAGAAATACACACAGCCCGTATTCAGAAATTGCGCGTTTGAAACAAGCCGTTAGGATTTCTGTCCATTAGTGATGTCACAAATTTTGTCCCAATCCATCGTGTAGATGTTGAGATATATCAATACATAAGTGAAAGCTTTGGCCAGCTGGTTATGCTGGGGGAAAAGTCAGTGGGTCACTAAAGTCATTGGGATTCATCCTTGTCCCAATCCTATAGTTGGCGATATATTTCACTCAAAACCAAAAAAGGTTTTGACCACCAAAGTCATTCGGGGATATCATCAGGGGAATATGAATGTGTGTACAAAATTTCATGGCAATACAGTAGCTGATGAGATATTTCAGCCTGGACCAAAGTGGTGGAGCCACTGACTGAGTAATATGAAATATAATTCCAGATGGACCATCAACTTTTATACAGTTCTGATCAACATTGCCATGGATAGAGCCAAGAAAAGATTGTAGGTTGAAGAAACAAGAATAACACTAATGTTATTCAGTAATTTGATATTGTTTTAAGACTTCCTTGATAGGGATTTTTTTGCAGTGTATTATACAACATAAAACAAAATATAACCTCATTTTACTTAAAGGAAGACCGTAGTTTTCCAATCAAAGTCAGTACACGTTAACACTGAGCTGCAGAAACCTTTTCTTGTCAGCTGACATTTCCATCATATAGACAAGTTGGCCCAGGGGACACAAGCAAAGGAGATAACATTGGCATACAGCTAATACAAGATAACAAGATACCATGCATCCATACGCATACATTATTTATAGCATCAGTTTCCTGCCCAAGTCTCTCCAAAAAGCATGTACCCCAATGGTCCATCCATTCCTCTATCCATCCATCACCTACAGCTGCAGCAGAGATTTATGATCACATCACAGCGTCTCTAATCTCTGCTCATAAACTCTGCAGGAAATCTGAGGCAATCACTTCAGCCTCTGTCACTCTCCCGTTGTCTCTACTTACAGGTTTATGTGCAGGTGTAAAATCCCATATTATAATTGACTTGTCTATCACTCTCTAGCCTCTCTATTTGCATTTTCAGGCACTTAGCCGATGCTCTTTCCCAGAGCGACATACCAGGAGTGCAATAACAAGGCTCCATAGTCCCAGATGAGCAGAAATTACAAGCTATGAAAAATAATTCATGCATAGGTCTTGCAAATGTGTCAATTGTTGGCTGGTTGGCTTGGTTCAATATATTAATATATATATTAATGTACTGGCAGCTACTCTTATTTGCATTTTGGAACATTTTAAGAAATACACACATTTGGCTCCTTGCCAAGAGTTAGATGACAAGATCGATACCTCAACCCTTTTAAATATGTCTATTAAATATGAAGCTAGAGCCAGGAGAGAGTGTTAGATTACCTCAGCATAATGACTGGAAGAAACGGAGAAAGCGAAACATGTAAAAATGCCTGGTTTAATGGGTAGTTGCATCCTGGAACTGCAGAGAGCCAAAATTAAACCAGAACTGCTGGATTTTGTTCAAGAAGACAATCTCATTCAAATCCCACTGACATTTGCAACGATGCTAATAGCAAAAAATCCAGCCTTTGAACATTAAACATATACAGTGAGTCATACGACATGTATGTAGTGTTTAGATAAGGAAGGTAATAGAAAATATTTCATTTCTAGGGCTGTCAAAATTAATGTGATAATAACGAGTTAACGCAAAGTCGTTTTAACGCAACAAATTTCTTTAACGCGTTAATGCAATCGATCTTCAGGAAGTTGTAACAGGCTCAGTTTTAAAGCTATAGAGAAGATACTGGCATCATATGAAACTAGAAAACCTAAGGAAAACCCAACCATGTCAAACTAGCTCATCGCAAAGGAGGTTAAATAACGCTTCAAACTTACGCTAAATGTTGGCGAGGAAAAACCGGCATGGCCATTTCCAAGGGGGTCTCTTGACCTCTGACCTCAAGATATGTGAATGAATGTGGGTTCTATGGGTACCCACGAGTCTCCTCTTTACAGACATGCCGACTTTATGGTAATCACATGCAGTTGGGGCAAGTCATAGTCAAGTCAGCAAACTGACACACTGACAGCTGTTGTTCCCTGTTGGGCTTAAGTTTGCCATGTTATGATTTGAGCATTTTTTATGCTAAATGCAGTACCTGCGAGGGTTTCTGGACACATAATAAAATAATTAAATACTTGACAAACTTACATACTTTTGAACTGATAAAAAATGTGTAATTAATTTGCAATTAATCGTGATTAAATATGTTAATCGACTGACAGCCCCATCATATATCATTATTAACATTTCATTTTTTTGTACGGATTAAACAAACAAAATCTAACTTGATATTTAGGTTATGCCAAGCTAACTGTCTCCTGGTTGTAGCTTCAGTGGTATCGATCTTCTCATCTAACCTATAGCAAGGAAGCCAATAAGTGTGTTTCCCACAATGTCAAACTATTTGTGCCACACTTTCTAATTTTTCTTCATTCAACAGCTCTCCGCCTTAAAAATTACTGTGGAAAAAAACATCAACTGCACCTTGTTTTCCCATTTGACCTTTTAATTCTTACATTCTCTCTCCATCTCCTGCCCTCCCCTACCACTTTCCTATTTTCCTCTTTTTCTAATCCCCCTCTCACTCTCTTTCTTCCTCATACTATTCACTTTTACCTCGCTCTTCCCCCAGATGCTTTTGTCCTCCCATTGAAAACGCAAATTGCCCTTTGGCCTCCGATTGATTTTATTGGCCGGAACCCCAGCCAGTAAGCTGGCGGCTAACGAGATCACCGCTGGTTGCGCTAAACACAACAGACAACAAAGAAACTGGTTTTCCACCTTGTGGGAATAGGCACACACAAAACACCCCCCACCTTGTCGGCCAAGCAAAACCTCTCTGCATCTCACAAGTGTTGAGTTTCATCAAGTTAAAACTGACAATAGATACACTTCACTGTGTGAGTGTGTTTGTGTGTGTGTGTGTGTGTGTGTGTGTGTGTGTGTGTGTGTGTGTGTGTGTGTGTGTGTGTGTGCGTGCGTGCGTGCGTGTGTGTGTGTGTGTGCTATGGAGAGTAAGAAACAGGCCATGCGTGCAGGAGTGTGAGCAAAATTAGATGTGTGTGCAATTTCTCATGTGTGTGTGTGTGTGTGTGTGTGTCTGCATGACCGCACCACCATCTCGCTCCCTGCTTGTTCAGCATTAGTGACTGTCAGGTGCCTGGAGGGAGGTCCCACTGCTCGAACCAAACCCACACCAGCTGCTGTTGCTGCGGCCCTTAGCTGTTTATCGCTTCAATTTGGTGCGGATGTGTGTGTGTGTTTGGGTAAAAACTGCCAATATGCTGCAAATTGTATGACCCAGTGGTAATACAAGGGAATGGAAACAACATCTAATTTGCAACACGTTTACTGTATGTGTCGAATGGATTGAGTTCCCATACATATCAGATGGCTGACCGCATTTTACAGAGACAAGGACGTTATGTTCAACACGGGTATGACCTGCGTGGGAGTCGTAAACTTCAACACACTGCGATGTCTTTGGTCAAGCCGTTTACCCGAGACGCACATTTAATGAAGATCTTGGCCGTGTGACATTCGTTGGGTCATTAGCTCGTGTGGAGGTGGTGTTGAGTTGGGTCATCTGCACGGTTCACATGCAACAAGACAGCCTTTATACACCGATGCTCAACCAACTCTAAGCTTAAACGCCAAGACGCACCAAACCGACATCAAAGAACTAGCGGCAACGAAGGCCTGCTGTTCAGTCGCGTTTATCTTGGACGACAAGTTGCCCTCGAACACACCGCAAAGACTACAGCCGACGGCCAGTTAGCATGTATGTTCTGCGTCTGCGTGAAAGGAAATAACTCTCCCCACCAGCGGGCGGCTGTAGTCTGTATTCGTCATCCAAAAAGGGAAACCAGAAGACCGAGGACGGCGGATATACAAGCCGTTGTTATGATACATAAACGCACCACTCTGGCTCACCACTTAGCTTCATTCCAGACGGCCACGTCGTTGTGAAAACATCCATGTATTGGAATGATCAGATAAGGTGTAGATGAAAAATGAGTGCCCTGTTGACTTTAGTCATTTGCTTGCTTTCCTCACTCCCGTTTCTCTTCTAGTGCACTGATTCTCTTAATCTGGACAGCCAATTAGAGTGGATTTCTCTCACCGACGGGCTCTGCCAAGGATTCAACATGCTAGATTGGCCGAAAAACCTCCGACACGGGCAGACCAGAGCCAACTTATAATGTTGTTAGATTGCTGCTAGATCGCCCCATTAATACAGGTGCTGGCCTCCCTTTGTGTGTGTCAAGCAAGAGAGCAAATAGGTTTTTGATCCCAGTGAAAATGTTGTTTTTGAAAGGCTAAACGACAAATATGGATTGAAGCAGAATATTTCGCTAGATTTTGCTACTAAGTAGAAAAAAATATGTAAATAGTTTTATATACAGACTTTTGTATATATTATCCAGTAAGTGTGTTGTCATGATTTTAGTTATACATGAGCAAATCTAATTTTGAGCAGACAAATCCTGGTGATCTTCCCGTACCCAAGGTTGGGAACCACTGCTTTGAGGCTACAGTATGCTTTAAACAATTTGCTTGTCGGTTCCGTTTACAGTAAGACATACATGAAAGGGTCGCGAGATGATGAGAAATTATTCTTTAGTGAGTGCTACACGTGCACCAACACTTTTGAACGCCACAGCTCATGCTTCCCGTCCAACATACCTTCTCTCTCATTCAGTTGCCATGGTAACAGCTTTCTCTCCATCTCTCCCGCTCTCTCTTCGCTCCCTCCTGCTCACTTCTCTCCGTGCCACCGGTCCAGGCTTTTAATGACCTAACACAAACACATATGTCCGGTCAGCAGTTAGACGTTTGCATGTGAACTGTAGTTTCTATGACAAATGACACTCAAGTTCCTGCACAAATGTAGTAAAACATTTGAGATGAAACGGAGACAAATATAAGATAGAAGTGATCTACATAACATCTACATAAAATAAAAATGGCTACAGCCTATTTTTATGTACCTTGAAAATGGGCCAGCAAAAGTAAAATTAGAAGTCTTTAAACAAATATGTGCCATTATCAAACTAGGACACATCGTGATGCAAATGAACCATATTGTTGATTCAAGTGCCAATGCATGCTAACAACAATGTGCTTTGATAGTTTTGGCATGTGGTCACTGTCAGTTGCACTGAGTTTTTGAGGCTTGACATTTGTCCATTTACAGTTGATGGCTGTGTTCCATGTTAGGACAATTTGATAT
Organism: Sebastolobus alascanus; assembly: GCA_916701645.2. Classification (NCBI taxonomy): domain Eukaryota; kingdom Metazoa; phylum Chordata; class Actinopteri; order Perciformes; family Sebastidae; genus Sebastolobus; species Sebastolobus alascanus. The sequence goes on along the minus strand of CAKAOJ020000030.1, from coordinate 4,881,876 downwards.
GTAGAGATTAGATTTATGCATTTGTTATTATAGCATACAATATGCTGAAAGGTTATTATGGAATGTTTGCCCAATGATGTCAGAACATTCTGCCGACTGTATTAAACCTTTATTTGGTTTAACTGTGAAACTTTTTGTGATTACTTTGTTTTGCAGTGGCATGAATTGAAGAGGACCACAGCCATGTTGTGTCTGAGAAAGTTTTCTCCGGCTGGTGGGCGGTGCTTGGTATTCCCTCACCGGTTCTCAACATGGCTGCCGGGTCACAAACTTTCTCATTTTACAGCTAAACAGTACACTACAAGATGTTTCTGAAAACATTTGAGGCGAGAAAAAGGCATTATGTAACAGAATAGTGATTCATGTTTGATCAGCGCTGCCTAGTTTGACCGTTTGATCGGCATTCGCGAGTGATTGACAGCTGCTCAGAGACGGCAAGGCTCCAGCTCGGCTCTGATTGGTTTGTTTTCCTCCGGTCTGTGAAATCTTGCAGATGCCATGAGAAGCACCAGAGGACACAGAGACACATGATTTTTTTTTTTCAGATTACCTGTCTCATGCACTACTGTCAGGATATAGTGACCGTTTCATAAAAATAACTTTTTTTAATCATATTTACTCCAATTCTACCCACTGCTGCTTTAACTGCTGGAGTTAAAAAGAAATCTCAATATTATAAATAATGCATGCATCGTCCGATTTGGTTAAAGATGCAAAACTAAACAAGTGGGTGCAGATGGAATTCATGCATCTCCATTGTAATCTCCATGGTGATATAGTCTAGTTTACTTGGAGTTGTTTCATATCCCTTAGCTTCTTACCTTTCAAAGGGGACCAGATATATACATATAAACCTCGGTTGAAGAGCACTTCCTGATTCATTTTGGGTATTTTATTTATCCAAGGGATAGATAGGGCTGCCTAGGAGAGCTTTAGCATGGAAGCTTAAGCTTCATTTACAATGGGTTATGACTGAGCCATGGTGGCAATGTGAGTAGGCTGCACAGCTACACCGTACATAGCTGACGTGCTTCTCCTCAAAATATAACTACACATCAAGGCCACGGTGGCTATGGACATACCACATGGGGACTGCAGGAATTTTAATTGCTCAGCAGCATATCCTTCTTATGTTTTCCGATGCCAGTGGTGATTGCGAGTGAACATGACATGGAAGTTATTTTCTCCTTTTCAGTAACAAAAATCTATCAAAGAATTTCCATTAAACGCCTTCTATTCACCACTATTACAGTGTATGATACAACATCAATACTGCGACTGCACAAAATACTCCCATAGTCGGTACTTAAATGTGGAATACCATCTGACCGTTGCTCGCATTACATAGCAAAAAAAGAAAGTAGCAATAAATCCTATCGTATAGGCATCTATGGCAAACTTCAGGCAACCCTGGTGTCAACAAGTTACATTTCAAGAGAGTCATAAAGTACCTTATGAAAAGGTACTTTTCACTTTAAACTTTAAAAAGTTTGAAGTGATTAAAACAAACTTTCACTTTAAACTTTAAAAAGAAAGTAGCAATAAATCCTATCGTATAGGCATCTATGGCAAACTTCAGGCAACCCTGGTGTCAACAAGTTACATTTCAAGAGAGTCATAAAGTACCTTATGAAAAGGATGGCAAGGTGGTGACTAAAGCTATTTAATAGAAGAGGACTGAACATTTTATGCCAAGTTATTCTGCCTATAAAACCGTTATTTTGGACATATGAACACGTTTCACTTACTCTGCTGCAATGTGTGCTACTGTGAAAGTAAACTATGATATCCAAATTATATCCATGATGTTACATAAGCATAAAAAGATATTTTCAGCCACGGTTTCCATCACACCCGTGGTGCTCTTTTTCCTTTTGCTCGTTTTGCTTTTGTTATTCAATTTGGGTTTAATGGAAACCTAGAGTCTCTCTTCCCTTTCCAGGTCCAATTCTCCTGTACAGCCCGACTGATTTGATATTGGCCTGTAGCAGATATATCAGTATCGTGCGTATATATTGTCATTTGCGCCAACATGAAATATTTTCTATTTTGAAAGAATATAATCCAGAAAAAGATACTTGGGTGATTTCAAAATGGTGTCATCCTGCCAGTTTTCTTTTCGCAAAATTTAGCGTAAATTTGGAGCGTGATTTAGGTTGAACGAATAGCAGACGAGGTTAATTAAAAATCGCAAGTTGTGTTAATGCGTTAAAGAAAATAGTGGCACTAAAATTAATTTTCAATTGAATTATTATCACGTTAACTTTGACAGCCCTTATTTATACGAACACGTTTTTTTATTCTTCTTTTTCATGCTCCCTCAACTCATGTATCACAGAGCATACTAATTAATTAATTAATTGTGCGTAATTAATTAACATTCACACAGGCACGTCTTTGCTTCATAGGAAGAGCCGTAAAACAAATCTCACCTTTGGTAACAATAATGTCAGTGGGTGACAAAAAAGAACACATAGAAGAGATAACATATTCAGAAAAGAAGTTCACAACATAACACATTCACTTTACCTCTATCGAGGTGCTCGACTTTTACACAGCATATATCTCGAATATCTTAACTTGACAACCTCTTCCTCTAATGAACCTTTGCACTTCTTGTCACATCTTAACAGAACAGGGCAGAAGAAATCACTGAAGAACAATTGTTTTGACTGCTTTCACCAGAATTCACCAGGTCAGTTTATTACGGGGAGAACGATGGGTATAAGAGTTGGAGTTAAACCCTGCCGTCCTCGGTGACATGATCATGCTTTCTTAGTTCATGCAGACTGTATTGAGTAGATGATAAAGCCCCTTTTTAATAGTCTTCCAACCTGCGTGATGTGATTCCTAAATGTCACCATTTTCCTGCAGCTTCCTGCAGACACATTTATTACTGAAAGCACACTGGAGGTGACATTCAAATCAGCTTCAAGATTAAAATCTGAAGATTGAGTCAAAAATAAAAAGAAGAAGAAAAAAATTATATTAGGACTCAGAGGGACTAAGACTTGTGTCCCTGCAGGGCTTTTTTTTGACAGGGCGGTTGTCATCATGAGCACTTTCACAATCATTCATTCATGAGAAAGTATTCCACATTGTGCATGAAAATGTCAATGCACGGTGTTAAGAATTGTGTCGAGACAATCAACAAAGCCACAACTGAAGTGTCAACGTGAAAGAGGTTTTCAACTCAACACCTCAAAAATATACAACAGACGGGTTGCTGAGCGATGTTATTGCGAGACGTGCACAAACTCAGAGGGTAAAAAACAAACCGGAGTGAGTGAGTTTATGAGCTTTGTGCCTTAAAACTGCACAAATCGCAAAAGTAACGGGTGGAAAATGTTCAATATTCCATGATGGATGCTCCCTGAGCCCTGGATGTTAATAAGGTGGTGGATCATTTGGCACAGATACTGGTGAGGAAGAAAGGCAGTTTTAAGTTAACTGCTATAATAGCTGTTTAGTGACGGTGTAAAGGCTCCGTGAATATGGAGTCAGATCAGTCTCAATATTAGTGAATTCACACAGAAGGATTCACAAATGTATTTTGTGATTTATATATATATGACTCTCCGCAAAAAAAAAAGAAATTTCAAAGTTCACACAAATAGTTATTGTTGTATTTTAATGTAAATTCAATGAAATAAATAAAATCAATGATATCCACAAATATATGTATTTAAAAGTATTTGCAGTAGATTTCTATTTCATTTATTTAAAACAAGGAATATTTGTGTTTGTGTTTGCACTGAACAAAAGTTTTGAACAAAAGTTTTGTGGAGAGTCATTTATATATAAATTAGGGCTGTCAATGGATTAAAATATTTAATCGCGATTAATCGCATGATTGTCCATAGTTAATAATGATTAATCGCAAATTAATTGCACTTTTTTTTATCTGTTCAAAATGTACTTTAAAGGGAGAGTTGTCAAGTATTCAATACTCTTATCAAAATGGAAGTGGGCAAATATGTTTGCTATATGCAAATGTATGTATATATTTATTATTGTAAATCAATTATCAACACAAAACAATGACAAAATTGTCCAGAAACCCTCGTAGGTACTGCATTTAGCATAACAAATATGCTCAAATCATAACATGTGATTATCATAAAGTGGGCATGTCTGTAAAGGGGAGACTCGTGGGTACCCAAAGAACCCATTTTCATTCACATATATTGAGGTCAGAGGTCAACGGACCCCTTTGAAAATGTCCTTACCAGTTTTTCCTCGCCAAACTTTAGCGCGTGTTTGGAGCGTTATTTAGCCTCCTTTGCGACATGCTAGTATGACATAGTTGGTACCGATGGATTTATTGGATATCTTCACTCTAGCTTTCAAACTGCTACAACCTAATGCATTAAAGAAATTAGATTTCTATTCCATTTATTTAAAACAAGAAATATTTGTCTGTGCAAATCGGAAATTGGTTTGGATGGAAAATGCATCACGTTGTTAAACTGTTTCTGTGCAATTGATGATTATTGAACCGTTTGTCATCAGTGAACCTTACATGCATCTAAAGGGTTGCAATAACACAGGACATATGTAGTATGCGGTATATGTTGATGGCATACAGCAGGAAGGTCATACAGCTAACATTACTGTTAGCAAACGTTATCCAGATTGAGGGGCTTGAATTGTGCAGGAAAACAGCAGGATGTTCATATAGGCTAAAATGACTTTGTGTGTATTTTATGCTAATGTTATTTGTGTGAGGGTCTGCTCTTAACCTGTGCAGCTGCCTAGCTGGGACCCACTCGCAGTTAAATCTCGGTTAGCATTATGACTTCCAGCTGCTGCCATTTCTCACTGGAATTCAATGAGCCATGTTAGCTAGCTAGCTAGAGCCGACAGATGTATATCAACGTGATGCAAGCAGTAAAAAAAAAAAAAAAAAAAGTTTTGTAGATGAGAGGACCGGTGCTGCATACAAATTCACCTCTTAAAAGTTAGTTCCCACTAAATTGCTTCACTTACTACATACTGAGAATGCCCTATCATGCATGTAAAGCTATCATGTCAGCTGTGACATACATAAAATGAAGGGGAATACCTACAGTGCAGGCGACTATGGACTGTCTTTGTGTGTGTTCCCCTGCTTTAGCCACAGCTATCGGCCACACTCCCGCATGTTGATTGGCAGGTGTAAAATGACTGCTTAAAACCTGACAGCCTGTTAATTGGCAGATGGTTGATTGGCTACATTTAATTGGCGGCTGCTAACAGACTGTTGAGGCCCATCTGTGTACTAACATTACTCGCTTTGTGACAGCACTTCACTTAACCAACCCTCGCTTTGCATGCATGCCGCTCCCCCCCGCTTCCCGTGCCCATTATAATTTGAACAGGAGAACACTCGACTCCTCTAAAAAATGGGACACGCATTAGCATAAATCTTTTTTTTTTTTTTTTATCTATCAGGTCTCCCTCCTCACACACACCTCCATGCCCTCAGGTAACAGATTACAAGGCGTCTCGGTTTCCACCTGTGTGCCACCGACTCCGTGCGTCTGACTTCCTGTCAGTCAGATGGGAACATTTGATAAAGTCGTTACCTTATGCCTCATCGTCTGATTTGCCTGCATATGTTTGTGCTGACAGTGTTAGCTGTCATTTATCTCCCAGTGGTAAGACAAAAGGAAAACTTTACACTGGAGATTTGCTCCATCGCTCCTTCATTTCCTTCTTCATGCAGAACAGGTTGAGTTGCACCTATATTTATGAATCAACAACACGGAGGCTCCATAGTCCAAATCAAGAGGGCAAACCGTATATTTCCTTTATTTTTTCTTTCAAGGCAGCACATAGATTAGGACTGTCAATCAATTCAAATATTTAATCACGATAAATCACATGATTGTCCATAGTTAATCGTGATTAATCACATGATTGTCCATAGTTAATCGTGATTAATCACAAATTAATTATAAAAATAACTTTTTATCTGCTCAAAATGTACCTTAAAGGAAGATTGTTCAAGTATTTAATAATCTAATCGACATGGAAGTGGGCAAATATGCTTGGTTTATGCAAATGTATGTATGCATTTATTATTGAAAATCAATTAACAGCACAAAACAATAACAAACATTGTCCAGAAACCCTCACAGGTACTGCATTTAGCATAAAAAAATATGCTCAAATCATAATATGGCAAACTCAAGCCCAACAAGCAACAACAGTTGTCAGTGTGTCAGCACAAAACTGCATGTGATTATCATAAAGCGGGCATGTCGGTAAAGGGGAGACTCGTGGGTACCCATAGAACCCATTTTCATTCACATATGTTGAGGTCAGAGGTCAAGGGACCCCTTTGAAAATGGCCATGCCGGTTTTTCCTCACCAAAATTCAACGTACGCTTGGAGTGTTTTTAAGCGTCATTCGTGACAAGGTAGTATGACATGGTTGGTACCGATGGATTTTGGTATATAAACCAATGGTTTTCTAGTTTGATTTACTGGTTTTGCTGTTAACCTTTACTGATGAGTTGTATTCTCTCGCTGTTACAGCCTGGGTGGCTCTCCCACCGGGGGCCCATCAAAAAAAAAAAAAATAGTTAAGACATACTGTAAGTGCGTGTTTTAATTGCTTTTAAAGCAGATGCTCGACGGAATAAGACCATTAGTGAGTGAAGAATACTTTGTTCCCATTAAGTTGGAGGATATAAAGCATGCATAATGGTCTCTTACAGTGCAGAGAGATGACAGACAGGGAGCAGAGGAGAGGAGTAGGTATGCAATTTTTTTTAAACTGTGCAGTTATGTGTTTCAGAGACAAAGAGACAAGTTGATCCAATGATAAACTGTCAACAACTTTATAGGTCATTTTAGTGTCGTTCAGCTCCTTGTTTTTGGTTTTACAGCCTACAACTTGATTGTTTTTGTTCATATCCACTCTTGTCAACCTTTTTTTTGAGCAGGAGGGAGCTGTTTTCAGCAGAATGGTTCTAACAACCCTGCTGTATTCTGGCCAGGACCACGTCAGAGAAACAACAAGTTAGCGACTAACTTGGGAACATAGTGGCACATTTATTTACATATATTCCCTTTGTGGTAGAGACCAGACCAAAAGCTAAGAAGACATTGAATATTGGGCTTTCTGCTGCCCCTTAGTGGCCTAAAAAAAATCAATGGATATCACTTTAAAGACATCTGCAACATTACATTTAAAATATTTCTTTTGTTAGCTCAGCATTTCAAACAGCGGTTTATAAACTGTAAAATACGGGGCAAAAGTGTTGGTTGGAAGTCACAAAAAAAACTGATTCCAGTGTGTGTAATTTCACCCAAATTACAAAGGATCTGACTTTGCATTACCTGACTATTTATGGCTTTATGGGCATCTCGGTGCCGTCATTTTATGCCATTTGAGTTTAAATGGCATTAAACCACTCTAAACATGGTTGCCATGAGCCATCTTTATCATCAGGTGGAAAGTTGCTTTAAGCCGTTAAAAACACGAAGCCATCTGAGCCAACTGAAGGAAGCGGAGCACACGGTGAGATAAGACTAAATATCACCTGCTAATATTGTTTTGTGGTAAATGGTTTTCCAGACGGTCTCGGTTGCCCTTCAGCATTGAATCGAATCCAACTGTCGCACGACTAATTACATATTGATGTCCGTCTGTGTCTAGGTCGCTTCCACCCAAGGGCCACAAAGGAAGTCATTTATTTCAGTTGTCAATTCAGTTGTTGAAATAAGTGACGTCCAGATTTTTTTTTCTTTTAAGGAACACTTCCTTTCCTGCATTCCGGTGAATTTTTATTGTCAATATTATGTCGGAAATGTCTCCATTTATGTAGGAAGGAAAACACAAAATTCAGGCGCCAGGTGACAATTTAAAATATAAAAATATGATATGCAACAGTAAGGCTCTCATTCTGTATTGCCCTCAAATATTTCCTGTAGCTCAACTATTTTCATTTAAATTTGGCATAGGTTTTTTTGTCGGATTCCCTTCCGGAAACAACCCCCCTGGGGGACATACAGGTTTTGGTGGTGGGAGGAAACCCACGCGAACACTGGGAGAACATGATAGAAAGGCCCTGGCCAGAACAGGGATCAAACCCTGGACCTTCTTGCTGTGAGTAAGTATGATTTTAATTTCCGTGTAGTTTTTTCGTACAAAAATAGCAGCAGTTTGCGACACCGCACATCCTTGTCTTTCCAGTCACCTCACCCAGCGCAACTTCACCACCACAGATAGCTATCTTATTGATAGCTGTTAGTTTCAAGTGGTTTCATGTAATTCAGACACAGAGAGACAGTGGGCTTTTTGGGGCATAATTATCAAGGTCTGGACCTCGGTGACCACATAGCTGGCCACGGCCACGGTTGTCAGCTTATTTAATATTCATTAGTCAGTGGCAGGCCAAAACCGCAGGAACATTACTGAATGTAAAGTAAAAAAAACTTTTAAATTCAGAACAACAGTCCAAAAATTGGGACCAAAATTGAGTTGCATTAAGTGAAAACCTCAGCTACCATCTTCAAGATGAAACGCTGGATATTTTGCTCAATGAAAGGCAGAAAGCAGATGTTACACCCTCCAGCTCATTGTTGTAATTGCAGTATTGTTTCCTTTGTTTCTAAATTACAAAAACGTGCATCAAAGTAAAAGTCTCCCAGTGCCCACTAATATTTCCAGTCCTTTCATCTCATTTCCAGTTCCTTTTTTTGCATCTTCTCTTTTCTTCTTTCATATTTTGGTACAAAAATGAAGCAATTTGTGTTTTTTTACCAGAGGGAGAAAGTGTGAAAATGCTACAAAAATACTTAATGGGAGTAGTGGAGCGGCGCATATACCGACCGAGTGCTACTGATTGATGCTCTTCTCCTCCCCAGTCCTGCATTTTAAGAGTTTCTTCATAACACAGCTAGAAACTAGGATATGTAGCAATTACAAAAAGACTACACATCCAGAGAAAAAAATTGTTTGCTTGTCAGTGCCTACCAAAACTTTTGGAGCAGTTTTTGCCATTTTTTGAAGACAAACACACTATTTTGTCGTGTAGGTATGACGAACTTCTTATTTTACCCATGAAGAATTTGGTATGGTTAAGTCTAGACGACTAAATTTAATTGGGTATGGCTAGGGAAAGATCACTTTCATGGTTAAAAGAAACCAATGTTGATTGTTGGTGGGAGAAAGGACGCAAACCGCTGTTAGCGTTGAAACAACCATTGCTTTGTTTCATCTTTCGCAAGATGAGTTATTGCCAATAGTCAAGTCTACATCCAGAAAATTGGCAAAAGAAAATGCGGTTCAATGCATATTTCTATCCTCTACTGTTTTGTGAAGATTAGGAGTTGGGTGCAGCGAAATAAACAGTTGGCAGCACTGATTCTCCAATCGGGTGACATTAAACCATAGCAGGAGAAGAGAGCACAACAAGACGGCATAATTAAAAGCCAGTCAAACTTTAAACAACCTTAAACAATGTTGAAAACGCAATGTAAATATGTTATTTATGTTTGTTTCATGTAATAATTGGAGGAATGTTCCAGCCTCCTCATCGCTCCAAGCAGATCTTGTGTTTTTGTCTTCTGCTATGTTTGTCTGCCTTTGTACTTTTTTTGCATTTCTTTTTGCTGATACAACTTTTCCACCTCAGCCAAGCGTAAAAACCTTTTTGCAATATTTCAACTTTTTTTTTTTTTTTTTATGTAGTCTCCACTCAGGTGTTTTACATGCAAATTGAAAATGTGGATGGAAACCAGTGTGCTAACTCCGGGTCTGAAAAGTGAAGCCAATGCGGAAGTGCCTTAAACTTACATTATTTCTACAAGCCAGCAGGGGGCGACTCCTAGAAGTCTGAGAAAATGACCCTAATCCTCACTTGATTTATTACCTCATTGTTAACATGAGTTTATGGTTTCAAGTCTTCTTCAATACATGTCCATTTAGTAAATTTTGGTCCCATTTATTGTCAAATTGACCACAAAGCAGGGTATGCTGGCTTCCTTGTGATTGACAGGTCGCTACCACAGCGTTTTCCGGTTTCAGTGTTGCTGTGTTTTTGTCTTAGAGATTTAATCCTTTGACAGTGTGTTTTCAGTTCATGACAGTTATTTATAACTCGCCTATATATGTCTTATTCAGCGATTGTGCGTTGTGCTTAGCTCCATCCCCTCGTGTCACTTCTGGTTGCAAAAAACCAAGATGGCAACGACCGAAATGCCGAACTCGAGGCTTCATCGCCGCAGTCCCCAAACCGATGGGTGACGTCACGGTGACTACGTCCACTTTTTATATACAGTCTATGATGGAAACACACTTTTTTCTCACTTCGTATTTAAATAGTATATGGATAACTGTAACTGAAATGCTCTTTTAATGTGTAATACAGGGCTAGCTTACTGCTTCTGTCACACTACAAAGTCTACAAATGCACGCTACATAGCCTGTAAATCTCCCCAACATTTATTTGATCAGAAGTTACAGAAGTTGAATAACTGCCAATCTGCCTTCAAATGAAAACAGAATAGGTTTACACAATGTGGATACATCTTTGAGAGCTGTTAGTACAGTTGCATTGCTTTACAGAGCTCAGATGTTGTTTTAATGTGGGAGAACATGCTCTACATGGAACTGTCCTGACTTGTGTGGGCTGCACATGTGTTCATGATTGCGCATATCCATGCACGTGGGCGCACTCGTCTGTGTGTAGGAATGCCTTACATCACCTAAGGTGTGTTTGAAGCATATTTTCAGGGGAGTTGGAGATAAATCATCGGAATCCTCTCTGACATCAAAACCGCGAAGCGCTAATCAGCAGTGGTCTCAAACCAATGTGAACAGGCAGTGAGACGGCCACTACGTGGACTTCAATCACCGCCGCTGATGTCTTACTTTGTGTGTGTGTGTGTGTTAAACAGGTATCTTGGCTGTCGAGGGAAGAGATAAGGAGATGGAGGAGGACAAAGGAACGCAGAGAAGAGAGAAAGGCAGGACATTCAAGGCAAGGAGATTGTATGCTAGAGTCAGAGAAATGTGCCACTTTTTCTTTTTCTTCAGTCTGATCTGCTGCAGCAAACATCACGTCTTTATGAACACTGCGAACATCTCAAACATGAGCCCTTTCACAAACCAATCTGTTTTATTGTATTGCTCTATAGTGATTGTGTATTTCAATACATGTTAAGTGACCTTGCGAGATATTCAACACTGAACAGTACATTGCTTGCCCTTTCTATAAAAGTCAGGGCTAATTTGGGTCAAAGCGACTCAATCGACAGTTCAGTTCACATTAATTACATCAATGCAAACATTGTGCGAATATAACATTTGTCGCAAAAGCAGAAAGCTGAAGGCTTTAACGCTGAATACCATCTCCAAGTTCCGTGCTCTGGTTTATGATATCGCCTTTAATAGGAGGTCATGGAGGAGGCCATCAGATATTATGGGAGAAAAGAAAGACAGAAAGAGATAAGGACGGGCCAACGGGCAACAACAGCTGTCAGTGTGCTGACTTGACTATAACTTGCCCAAAACTGCATGTGATTATCATAAAGTGGGAATGTCTTTAAAGGGGAGACTTGTGGGTAACCCCAAGGAACCCATTTTCATTCGGGTATCATGAGGACAGTCTAGCGATGAGAGGAGAGTGTCGCGAAACAAAGAAAGGGGAAGAAAATAAAAACAGTGAAAATCCTCCTGCCAGACCTGAATTTCAATCAGCAGGTCTATATCAAAAGCCACTTTGCCACGAATAGGTGAGAAGATTTATACCTGAATTTCACACCTGATCACACCTGCAGATACTCATCTACTGCTTATTCAAATTGCTGTGTCCTTCGGTTGTTTTACTCCTCTCATACGTCAGTGTTAGCTATATCAGTGGGTTTCAAAGAGCCCTCAGAAATACTTTCTGAGACCTTGGCAATGCTATTTGGAGAGAGATTTAATACCTATTTAACCAACGAAATGAACGGATCTGTCGTTTGCCTTTATTTAACAATCTGTTTCCATTAAATATCAATAAAAGAAGAAAATGCTATCTAATTCCATTTAACTATGTGTATTTATTTAAAAAAAACAGATACAAATGATTTTAATCCTTCCTCAGTGTTTGCTGACTCAGCCAGGACTGTCTAACGGGGGATGAAATATGCTCATTAGTATATATATTTTTTAGGGGGTCACTGTACATCCAAGTGCTACTGTAAGAAATACCATCAAAATGATATGGGAATTAATCATAGACTGTATATAATAAGTGGAGGTAGTCACTGTGACGTCACCCATTGGTTTGTGGACTGCCGTTTTGAAGCCTTTAGCTCTGCATTTTGGCCGTCGCCATCTTGGTATTTGGCCATCGCCATCTTGGTTGCAACCAGAAGTGACACGAGAGGAGCTAAGTACAATCGGAAGTTGAATTGAATTGTCATTTTCGGGTGACCAAAAAGGTTATAATTAACTTTCATGAACCCAACCCATATGATTATGTGATCATGTGATTATCATAAAGTGGGCATGTCTGTAAAGGGAAGACTCGTGGGTACCAATAGATCCCACATATCTTGAAGTCAGAGGTCAAGGGACCCCTTTGAAAATGGCCCTGCCAGTTTTTTCCTCGACAAAATTTTTGTTTGGAGCGTTATTTAGCGTCCTTCACGACAAGCTGACATGGTTGGTACCAATGGATTCGTTAGGTTTTTTTCATATGATGCCAGAATTTTCACTCTAGCTTTAAAACTGAACCCGCTCACAATCACCCAAGTTGCGTTAACGCGTTATTATCACATAGAGTATATCCCTTATAACCTCTGTTCATTTATCCCAAATAATGCCCACCTTATGGCAGATAGTCAAAGGAAATAAATGCATATTCCATCAGTTTAACTGCTGCAGTATTAAGAATATGTCAAGCAAAACATCCTGCCTACATAAAGATCTGCCACACTAAAGACTAGTCAGTGCTGAGGAGCAGTCAAAACCAATTACTGCATGATTTGTCTTGTTCCTTTGTATCCACTGTAGGGCTGTAACTGCTGCTAACAATTCAGTTGTATATACAGTACAGAAAAACACCCTTCTATTAATAGAGAAATGCTTAGGAAAAAGAATACTGTGACCCCCGTTTAGTGTAGCTCTGAATGCAATACGGGAAAACAGACTAGTTGCTTTTGTGATATAACATAAATTATATAATTTCAGCATTGACATCCTTTACACCTATATTCAATGAATAAATAACACTTAACTATTGAATTTTGATTCTTCTCAAGGTCTTGAATTTTTACAGTACCCTGACCTTTCATGCATTTTTCACCTGCAGACACTCTGGTGTAAAGGTGTTTGGGTAATCCAGGGAATTTTCTGGATTTAAATGGATCAAAAATGGCAGAACTCTTCTGAACCGGAACTGTTACGCTCCATAAATGCTCCATAAAGCCTGAGCTGCTGGTTGAGCTCCGCATGGCAACGCACAATGATTCAAGGGTCCCCAGCTGAGCACAAAACATACTAACAGGACACTTTATATGCTCTATATTCACTGGGTCAATTCATCAGGATGCCCAGAATTCTGTGCAGCTCAGGCTGCTTGTAATTTCTAGTCTAGTTGCAGGTTCTCAGCGGGGTAGTTTGGGAGGGCTTACTGTAATTCACTGAAATTCATAACCTTTAAATACAGTGTAAGGATGGCAATGGGTGTCTGTGAGCCGTAATGTGTGTCTGTCGGCTCCCGTATTAGTAACTGGTCGGATTCAATTCCCCATATCTTAGTCTTGGTTGGATGGGCTCCAATCCCAATCCAATTGACTGCGGTATAATTGGGTAACAAGTTCATATCAGGAAAAAAGCAGTGCCTTTGTAAGTATAACATTTAAATTCTACAGTCAAATTTATTCATTTGGTTAATTACACTCAAATAGAGAACTGGAGTATAATGACGGGGAGAATTCAAAGTACAGAGGCTGCTGCGCTCCACTGTGAGTTACAGATTGATGCTACAGTACATTTACATATGACAGAACAGTAGGGCCCAGTTCACTATACAGTATATTCTTGTTCCATTACTTTTGATAGTGGTCTTCAAAGGGATGTGTTTAGCCATTCAATAATTCATTCATATAGCAGCCATCCATCCAACCAGCCATATGTAATCCATCCAGCCATCATCATCATCATCATTCAACCAGCCATCCATCCAACCAGCCATGTACCATTCATCCAGCCATCATTTTCATTCATCCAGCCAGCCAGGCAGCCATCCACCCATCCGTCCATCAGGCCATTCATCAACCTTCCCCTTCTATTAATACATCCATCCATCCATCCATCCATCCATCCATCCATCCATTACTACATCTTCCATTCATCCATCAGGGTTTCCGCCAATGTATTGCAAGCCCGTCGGGCCTACACATCAGGGAAATGTATTATTATTATTATTATTATTATTATTATTATTATTATTATTATTATTATTATTATTAATTATTTTTATACTTATATTATTATATATTTTTAAGATGTTTTTTAAACTACAGTTACAGCAGGGCGGCTTGGTTGGAAATATACAGTAGATACAATGATTGGAAAGCTCACCAGTGACATCTGTTGGTTAAAACTAGGGCTGCCTCCTCTTAGTCGATCAGTCGAATGATTGGTCGTTTTAGTTTGAGTCAACTTAGATTTTTTTAGTCGATTAGTCGTGTTTTATGCTTTTTTTTCCAGTTGAATGACTTATTTCCAGAGGACATCTCTGGTGAACACAAGATTTAAAGTGGTGCTTTTGTGTGATTCTTTGTGGAGAAACTCAGTTTCACAGATTTGTCGATTAAATCAACTAATCGATTAGTCGGCAAAATCGAGGACAGCCCGAGTAAAGACGTGAAAACACCAAAGGAAAACAGCAGGTCTGAGATCAGTGTTCTTTACCCACATGCTTCCAACTACTAAAACCTAACATTAACTAGCAATCTAGCTAGCTAGCCAAAATGTCAGTAACTGATACGCCAAATGGCGGACACCCTGCCTCTGATCCATCCCCCTCTTGTAAGCAGGTATAGGCTAGCTAATGGATGGATGGACCCTCTGCAATCCCTAATCATTCCCCTTGCATGAATACTTTTCATGTGGCTGCTCTGATACAGTAATGCTAATCTGTTGCCTTTGATTTGAATTGCAATACATTTAGAGAGAAAAGAGAGCCAGGGAGAGGGGGGAGGGAGACGGATAGATAGAGTGCCACACAGACAAAGGAGGAAGATGATGAATTTGTATGTATAGATGAAAACAACATCAATGAAGGCAGCCATTTTTCAGACTGTGAAGATTAGATAATCTCCCTGTGTCCAGCCCCCCTCCTTCTTTGCATCTCTGTCCTCAACACATCAATTTCATTCTATTCGATCGGCTTCGCGGCCATGATGGTTGGAAACAAACTCTGGAAAAAGCATCAAAACAAAACTAATCAACATTTTTGGGCCATAAATTGCATCCTCTCTCCTGTGTAGATCTCTCAATCCCTCCATCCGCCCACCCAACACACACACATGCACACACACACACACATCAGACAATCCATCTCTTACTGAGATAGATTGTTTTGTAGTAGCGTAGAAAGGTTTTTAATGTAAGAGGGTGTAGGGCCTGCCAGGACATTAAAGGGCCATTTCACTGAAAAACAAAGTCATATTAAACTATGGCTTCATCTCCACTTGGCAGGTGGGCAGGTGAGAAATTGATTCCATCTAATTGTCATGGTGCCAACAGATTACTTTTAATGTTTCATCTGGCTTCCTCTCTGTCTCTGTCACACCCTCTCTCTGACTTTCTGTTTGGTCTCGTGATGTCTTTCTCAAACTGTCTGTTTCATCTTACAGTTTAGAGCAAAACTCCCATTCTATGCTGACATATCTTTATTTTGTTGTTGGAGCAATTGACTATATTAAAATAGCACATCTGTACAGCCTTAAAATGAGGAAACAAATACACTATAATAATTTAATAATACTTTAATATGCTGCCATAACAGCCTACGCTCTTCTGGAAATGTTTGCCGTAAGATTTTGAAACCTGTCTGCAATAATTTGCTCCCATTTAGCCACAAGTGCATTAGCGTGGTGGGGCACTGGGGTTGGGCGATAGAGCCTGGCATCATTCTAATTTATTCAAAAGGAGTTGAGGTCAGGGATCTGTGAAGGTCAGGCAAGCGCTTTCACATCAAACTCCGAAAATCGATCGGAGTCATGTTGATACAAAAAAGTGACACTGCTTTGCAACGATTGCAACAAAGTTTCGAGCACACCATTGAATAAAAGTTTATAGTTGTGTATAGATGTATAAAGTTAATTTAAAAGTTTTACTGGTCCCATCGACTCAGGCCTCATAACTATCTGGCCGCAGAAAGATGTAAATATCGCAGCAAGCCACATTTCGCCGCTGGCTAGTATGTTTTTGGCATACGGCTCTCCATTTTCCTGAGAGGTAAGTATGGTCAAAACAGTTTACTACCGGTTAATGGTGCTCAATGCAAAATTAATTTTGTTCCTTTAAAATCAATCGATTTTGCCGCAAACTTTTGCCGTTATAAATGCTTGTGTGACCAGGCGCTTTAGGTGGATTTTTTCAAGTCTGCCCTAATACAATACCCACATGGCATATGTAAAAAAACTGAGAGAGTTACTGTCACTGTAATCATTCCTCCTCTCCATACTGAGCATGCAGCTCGGGCTTATAGTCTAATCGCTTAGTCAATTAGTCGACTAATCTTTTGTTTCTTTTAAAGATTTTTTTAGTCGATTAGTCATTATTTTTTTTTATTCTGAATGACTTATTTCCAAGAAACTCTCTGGAAAACAAAAGATTTGACATGGTGCTTTAGTGCGATTATTTGTGGAGGGACTCAGTTTTACAATTTTATCAATCCGTCAACAAAATTGTGTGATATAACGTGTTAGTCGACTAAGAATGGGGACTCAAATAGAAGTCTGTCTGAGTTAGCCACATTAAGTTATTGTATTAGGATGCACTTGAAAAAGCCAAACCTGTCCTTTAAGAGTGTCCTGATTTAACTATCTAAATAAAGGTATGGGGTGGCCACATACTTTTAGTCATACAGTGGTCTCTTTACTCTTGTAAAGCTTAAAACGAGGCAGGCAAATACATGGACAAATCTTTTTTTTTTCTTGTTAAATTCCAGTTTTCATAATAGTAACTTTGCTGACATGTTTTGTTTTTTTTTCATTCGTATTTTAGCAATGTGAAGTAGGGTACTGAATGCATAAAAGAAAAGCAAAATTGAGTCCTTGCCCACTGTTTGTATAGCAAATAGATGCCATCTCTGTAGCGTTGCATGCAGATAAACACAAGCAGTCTCTTTTCAAACTCGTGGCCTCAATTCACTCTGTCGCTCTCCATTTGGTTGTTACTCAGAGGGAGAGAGTGTGTGTGTGTGTGTGTGTGTGTGTGTGTGTGTGTGTGTGTGTGTGTGTGTGTGTGTATTACTCAGTCGCTGTGCTCGGCCCAGCACGGAGAGGCACATCTAAAATGCAATATAAACAACACGCTCTTCCTTTCTCAGTTGCTATCTCTTCTATTTTCTCATTGCCTCTCTGTTGGTCTCTCTTCCTCTCTTTGGTTTTCATCTGGCTCGCTCTTCTCCCGACATTTCGTCACACCAGGTCTGCCTTTCCACGGAGCCTTTCTGCATCTACACACCGTTTGCTCCGATCGCCGTGTGTGTGAGAGTGTGTGTGCTGTGCCATGCATGTCTGTGTGTTATTGTACTTGGGTTTAGAGAGATCGAAATTTGTTTTTTTATTTTACTGCATGAGCTGAGGTTATGTAGAAGGTTCTATCCTATCTAAGAAAAAAAAAAAAATGAAGGAAAATCACTTGCAGACCGAAAGCTTTATAGTGAATGTTTATAAAGGTGCATGTTTTGTAGCCTTGCAGCAGTAAAATACCCCTGATCCAGAGTTCCTGTTCTCAAAGAGCAAAACTGCTTTTATTCAATGTGTCTATTATATAACTCCATTTGTAAATACTTGAAGAGTTAGATGCCGAATACGTTATCTCCCAGGGGGGTGACAGAGTTGAGCATGCTGTCTGAGGCTGTCTGAATCCTGTCCAAACACTATGGGACACTATACAAAACATCATAGGAAACCACCAGGGACAGAAAGAGAGGGGTGTAGCCTGATCCTCACCTCTGCTTGAGGCTAGATTCTCAAAGCTGCATTATTGTCTACGAGCATAACACACGTGAATCTCTGGTTGAACTCGGTGGTCAAGTTGCATTGTGGGTGATGTCAAGTTTTGACAAGGAAGAAGAACGTGTGGACGATAATAAGGCGCTAACGCAAATTCGCTTTAATGCCACTTATTTCTTTAACACATTAACACAGTTAATCTTTTGGAGGTTGTAGCAGGCTCAGTTTTAAAGCTAGAGTGAAGATGCTGGCATCATATGAAACTAAACAAGACTCGGTCAAAACCGAGTATATGGCTGGACCGTATGATCAAGTCTGTGAATTTGTAGCTAAATTGTTTTACAAATAGTCAGTGGTCATGTCTATTATGTTTTGTGAACAGTTTTTCCCACTTATATCTTAATGTTTGATTGAAAGACAACTTATAATGAAGCAAATGGCATTCAGTAATGTAAATGGTAACATTTACTAGTCAGTATATTATACATTTTATACAAGGTGAAAAGGTATTAGTATGACATACAGTATGCAAGGTTAAAAGTATTTCAGTATTTTATGAAAGCATGTGTATCAAAAGCATTCATCATATAAGTGGTGTGTAACAATATATACAAACGTTGCGAAAGTTTATCAGCGTTGAAATATTCCCGCTGTCATCACTGACGTTGTTGTTGCCGTATTTATTCCTAGATGGAGTGTTAATGGAGCAGCTGCAATGTTAACGTAGCCTGCCACTGATCGATCCGAACTCCATTCAGAAAACAAGCATTTTAAAAGTTGTTTGCTTGTCGTCTTGCGGAAGGACCTGACAAAGCATGAATTCAGACTTTTAACTAATCAGCATCATTATGTAGTTATTTCGGCATCATTTTGATCCGTTTATTGCAATTAAATCACAGCACAGTCTTGTAGCGTGAATGGTGCGTGCTACTTTGAGAAGCATCTTATCTCATCCGGCATCTACTGGGATGAGAAAAACACATTCTTGTGTCCAACAAGATTTGGTCACTTACAGATGGAAGTCTCCAAAGAAAGAACAATTTGTTTGGGTAAAGGGCCATAAACTCTTTTATCAACCATCGAGTGTCAGTTTTGACACTGTCCAGGAGGATAATAACTTTTAAAACTGTGGGAAGGGTTTTCTCCCCATTTAAACCAACAAGAACTGATAACTTTTCCTGACTTCAAAGTGATCCGTTTGGTCAAAAACACACACAGACACACACTCCCCTGTCCATCTTACATTCCACAGCCTAGGTTTCTTAACCTTTCGGTGACCCAGAGATTCACTCCAGCGGTGAAGCGTCAACCCCACCTAGTTTTCATCTGTGGTAATGTGACCAATAATTAAAGTGTTTAGAAGTCATCATGTTTTAGATTATTGACTTCTTTGTGTATAATCATTAATGGTATGTAATACGTTTTAATGTTTTATCAGTGATGTTCAATAGATGTAATACCTTAAGTTTAAAGTTATTAAGAATGAGTAATAACTTGAACTTAGAATCCAACTTTGACAATCTTGATACTAATGTTTGATTAAAACATTAGTGGTTTTATAGTTTTTGATATATGTCTGTCTCGTGCAAAAGAAAGGAAAAATTAGTAAAGAGGGAATTCTGATTTTGCGCGTGTAAAGGTTTTTCAATAATGAATCGATCAGAGAAAGAGAGGGTCTCGACCCCTCCCTCCCAGAGGGGGTTAAAGAAGAGAGGACACCGAGTCAGAAGTTCTGTTGTCAGAAGAAATTGAGAAGTACCTTGTCCGCAGGGAGATGACTCCAGCAGGAGCTCTCCAGAACTTCTCCGTTTGATACACACATTTCATTTGTGTGTTTATTTTCTACCTCATGTTCATTTTTCTGAGTAAAGTGACTTCTAAAGGACAGCATTTTTAAAGATCTTTTGTTTATCTCGCGTGATTTAAATGACAAGTGCTAGGCCAGCATTTCGAGTTTTTCCGTGAAATAGATAAATTCTAAAGCTTCAGAAGATAATCCGACTTCAGCTTTTTGATCTCTTTCAACGAGTAATCAGCCAACGGACTTCAACTCCCACATTCAATATTCTGACGAGAAAGTTGAATGTTCTCCACGCTTTGCTGTTTGGTATCCCGGGCCAGCGGAACCGATCTCATCAAAACCCGTCCAAAGGGCTTGTCTATCCAGACAACGTGTGAGGAAACTGCCTCTGGACCCACAGAACCAACTGCAGCGATAAGTGAATGTTCCGTGGCTTTATGATCAATAGTTGTTTGTCAGACATATCTTCTAAATTTCCTAATCTTCCAAATTATTAACTGCAACTTTTATAGCTTAGAGAGAATAAGAATCAGACTTTCCCTCACTACTAAAGTTCCAATCAGAATTGCGTCATTGAATTTTCATTTCATTCATTCATTAATTACCAGTGTTAATTAGTCATTTGTATATTCATCACTTCATTTATTCAATTATCACGATTTATGGTAAATAAACGTTTCACTTTATCACTACGTCCTGTCTGTGTGTGTATTTCAAAGCAGAACTGTAAATCAATGAATTCAGAACTTATACTTCAGACTTGAGATTGATTAATGATCAGTACTTATTTTAGAATAGTTTCCTCTTTTTCTATAAAAAGTGCCGGTGCCCCGAATTAAGTATTTCTTTATTTAACGAGTGAAAATCTTTAATTACATGTAGAGTGGTTAAACGCTACAGTCTGTTTATTTTGGGTTTATACCGCAGTAGCGACGTGTGGCCTGCTAGATACAGTCAGTGCAATGGTCCCTGTAATGGAAATGGAAGAAAGCGAGGCGTAAATTTCCTTTCGGCTTGGAGAGAGAGAGAGAGAGAACATGGCGGCGCGACCGATGCTTGCGGCGGCCTTTGCTGACACTAGCGAAAGTTTTTCAGTGCTACAAACAGTTTCGTCCCTGCCCTGCAAGGCAAATGGGCGAAAATATGCGTATAACCGCGACGTTCTAATGGACATTAGAAAGCGCTGCGGGAACCGCCGACCGGAAGAGCTAAACCGGCTTAGCAAGTTCGGACTGCTACGCCGAGGCTGCACAGAGGCGAACCCGGACTCGCCTGGAGCCACCGCGGCGAGGAAGCATCACCGCCGACGCTGTGACAGGACACGTAAGCGGGGGAAGCGAGGAGGCGTTAGCGCTAGGCTAAGGGCTAACCCCAGCAAACCAGCCATTCCCTCGGTCCTGTTGGCGAATGTTCGCTCACTGGACAATAAAATGGATCACATCAGCCTGTGGAGATCGCTACAGCGTGGAGTAGGGGACTGTTGCGTCTTCATTTTTACGGAGACGTGGTTGACAGATAAGATACCAGACTCTGGAATTGAGCTAGCGGGGCTAACACTCCACAGAGCGGACAGAGTGACGTCAACATCGGGTAAGCTCCGAGGAGGAGGCGTGGCTATCTACACAAACAATTCGTGGTGCTGTGATGCTAGGATGATTTCCAAATCCTGTACTCCTGATGTCGAGTTGATGACTGTGAAATGCAGACCTTTTTATTTACCACGTGAAATGACAGCAATTTTCATCACTGCAGTGTATGTTCCCCCAAATGCAGATGTGAAGCAGGCAATGGGAGAACTTTACAACACTCTAAGCCAGCTACAGACGGCCCATCCTGATGCATTTCATATCGTTGCTGGGGACTTTAACAAGGCTAAACTCAAATCTGTCCTACCTCATTTCTACCAGCATGTTACATGTGCAACAAGAGGGGAAAATACACTGGATCATTTGTACACAAATATCAGGAATGCATACACTGCAGCCCCTTTACCTCACATTGGCAGCTCTGACCACCTGACTATCCTGCTCAAGCCTGCATACAGGCCCAGAGTGAGACAAGAGCCACCAGTAGTCAAGGACATTAGAGTGTGGCCACAGGAGGCGTTTCCATCTCTACAGGGCTGCTTTGAGTGTACACAATGGAGCATCTTCAAGGAGGCAGCAACATCTGGGGACTGTATAGACCTAGAGGAATATACAGAGACTGTGTTGGCATTTATTAACAAATGCATTGATGATGTGACTGTTATAAAAACTGTCAAGTTGCGGCCCACTGATAAATCTTGGCTAACTGGGGAGGTTCGCTCCTTGCTGAGGCTTCGTGATGCTGCATTCAGATCTGGTGACACTGAAGCGTACAACATGGCAAGGCACAACCTAAAAGGAGGAATAAGAGAGGCTAAAAGGGCATATGGGGAAAAGCTGTCCAGCAATTTCACAAACACCAAGGACACGAGGCGCTTATGGCAGGGATTCCAGACAGCTACAGGCTACAAGCCTACTGTACGGGCAACGGACAATGACCCCTCCCTACCAGATAACCTCAACACCTTTTTCTCTCGGTTTGAGATTACGGACAACAGAGCAGCACAAAGGCGGGCATTGCCTCCCACCAACCAGTCACTCCAGCTGACCGCGGACAGCGTGAAGAGGGTCTTCTCGAACATCAACCCTCGAAAGGCTGCTGGTCCAGATCACATCCCAGGTTGTGTGCTGAGGGAATGTGCAGAACAGCTGAAGGACGTCTTCACGGACATATTCAACATCTCCCTCAGCCAAGCCAGGGTGCCCATCTGTCTCAAAAGCGCCACCATAATACCTCTGCCCAAGACGCCAACCCGGCTTCCATGAATGACTACCGCCCTGTAGCCTTGACCCCTATAGTCATGAAATGCTTGGAGCGGCTTGTCATGAATCACATCAAGTCATGCCTCCCAACCAGTTTGGACCCATTGCAGTTCGCATACAGAGCGAACCGGTCTACGGAGGATGCCATCTCCACTCTGCTTCACCTCACTCTGACGCACCTGGAAAACAAGAACACTTATGCCAGGATCCTGTTACTTGATTTCAGCTCGGCATTTAACACAATCTTGCCTCAACAGCTCATTGAAAAGTTGTTGTTGCTGGGTGTGGATCCTGGCATGTGCAGATGGATCTTGGACTTTTTGACAGAGAGACTGCAGACAGTCAGAGTAGGTAGCGTAACATCTAAGACGACCACAGTGAGCACAGGATCACCACAAGGGTGTGTACTGAGCCCGTTACTGTTTACACTGCTGACGCATGACTGTTCTGCTAGTTTCAACGCCAACCACATCATAAAGTTCGCCGACGACACCACAGTTGTCGGCCTCATCACCAACAGCGATGAGTCGGCCTACAGAGAAGAGGTGGAGCAGCTGACAGAGTGGTGCAAAACACACAACCTTGCCCTCAACACCAAGAAGACCAAGGAGATGGTAGTTGACTTCAGGAGGACTGGTCACCGGCACCATCTCCCACTGACCATCAGCGGCTCTGAGGTGGAGAGGGTACACAGCACCAAGTTCCTGGGGGTTCATCTGACGGACAAGCTGACCTCCAGTGACAACACCACAGCTGTCATCAAGAGGGCCCAACAGCGCCTTTATTCTCTCCGCAGACTGAAGAAGGTAGACCTCCCCATCCCAGCCATGACCATGTTCTACAGAGGCACCATTGAGAACATCCTCACTTACTGCATCTCTTCCTGGTTTGGTAACAGCACAGCAGAGGAGAAACACAGACTGAACAGGATAGTGAGATCGGCTGAAAAAATCATCGGTGCCTCTCTGCCATGTCTGCAGGACATCTACACCGAGCGCTGCGTGCGCAGATCAAACGGTATCATAAAGGACTCTACTCATCCCTCTCATGGCTTGTTCGCACTCCTGCAGTCCGGGAGAAGATACAGGAGTATCCGATCAAGGACTACTCGGCTGTTAAACAGCTTCTTTCCCACAGCAATCAGACTGCTAAATCAGAGAATGTGAACTGCACTTAAGAGACTGTTCCTTTAAATATTTTTTACGTTTTAAATTATAACTATTTATTCTATCCTATTTTAGCATACTTTTAGCTTATTTATTAGTGCTCTTATTTATTAGCTAATTACTTAACAATTTATTTATTTTTCCCAATTGTTTTGCACTGAATTACTGAGTGGTGGATGTGTGAAACATAATTTCGTTTTTATGTGGAGCATAAGAATGACAAATAAAGGAATCTTGAATCTTGAATCTTGAGTGAATGTACGGTAACACAATACGAAGCACATCATAACATAACTTAAACGAACATAAACAATAACACATGCACAACAACAGCACGTATATAATGTTACATTGAACCGCTGACACGCTCCCCAGAAAACATAAACACAGAACTATTCTCCGCCTTTTCATTCTGAAAGAGCAACGACCAATGAGGAAACTCCAGCAGTCAGCCGACCAATCCTGTAACTTCATCACTCAGTCACTCACTCACTCACTCACTCAGTGACAGACTTTTGCGTTTGTAGGGCTGGCCCTCTGCGGTCCAGCCAAAAACCCAAGTAATAAGGCGCTAACGCAAATTCGCTTTAATGCCACTTATTTCTTTAACACATTAACACAGTTAATCTTTTGGAGGTTGTAGCAGGCTCAGTTTTAAAGCTAGAGTGAAGATGCTGGCATCATATGAAACTAAACAAGACTCGGTCAAAACCGAGTATATGGCTGGACCGTATGATCAAGTCTGTGAATTTGTAGCTAAATTGTTTTACAAATAGTCAGTGGTCATGTCTATTATGTTTTGTGAACAGTTTTTCCCACTTATATCTTAATGTTTGATTGAAAGACAACTTATAATGAAGCAAATGGCATTCAGTAATGTAAATGGTAACATTTACTAGTCAGTATATTATACATTTTATACAAGGTGAAAAGGTATTAGTATGACATACAGTATGCAAGGTTAAAAGTATTTCAGTATTTTATGAAAGCATGTGTATCAAAAGCATTCATCATATAAGTGGTGTGTAACAATATATACAAACGTTGCGAAAGTTTATCAGCGTTGAAATATTCCCGCTGTCATCACTGACGTTGTTGTTGCCGTATTTATTCCTAGATGGAGTGTTAATGGAGCAGCTGCAATGTTAACGTAGCCTGCCACTGATCGATCCGAACTCCATTCAGAAAACAAGCATTTTAAAAGTTGTTTGCTTGTCGTCTTGCGGAAGGACCTGACAAAGCATGAATTCAGACTTTTAACTAATCAGCATCATTATGTAGTTATTTCGGCATCATTTTGATCCGTTTATTGCAATTAAATCACAGCACAGTCTTGTAGCGTGAATGGTGCGTGCTACTTTGAGAAGCATCTTATCTCATCCGGCATCTACTGGGATGAGAAAAACACATTCTTGTGTCCAACAAGATTTGGTCACTTACAGATGGAAGTCTCCAAAGAAAGAACAATTTGTTTGGGTAAAGGGCCATAAACTCTTTTATCAACCATCGAGTGTCAGTTTTGACACTGTCCAGGAGGATAATAACTTTTAAAACTGTGGGAAGGGTTTTCTCCCCATTTAAACCAACAAGAACTGATAACTTTTCCTGACTTCAAAGTGATCCGTTTGGTCAAAAACACACACAGACACACACTCCCCTGTCCATCTTACATTCCACAGCCTAGGTTTCTTAACCTTTCGGTGACCCAGAGATTCACTCCAGCGGTGAAGCGTCAACCCCACCTAGTTTTCATCTGTGGTAATGTGACCAATAATTAAAGTGTTTAGAAGTCATCATGTTTTAGATTATTGACTTCTTTGTGTATAATCATTAATGGTATGTAATACGTTTTAATGTTTTATCAGTGATGTTCAATAGATGTAATACCTTAAGTTTAAAGTTATTAAGAATGAGTAATAACTTGAACTTAGAATCCAACTTTGACAATCTTGATACTAATGTTTGATTAAAACATTAGTGGTTTTATAGTTTTTGATATATGTCTGTCTCGTGCAAAAGAAAGGAAAAATTAGTAAAGAGGGAATTCTGATTTTGCGCGTGTAAAGGTTTTTCAATAATGAATCGATCAGAGAAAGAGAGGGTCTCGACCCCTCCCTCCCAGAGGGGGTTAAAGAAGAGAGGACACCGAGTCAGAAGTTCTGTTGTCAGAAGAAATTGAGAAGTACCTTGTCCGCAGGGAGATGACTCCAGCAGGAGCTCTCCAGAACTTCTCCGTTTGATACACACATTTCATTTGTGTGTTTATTTTCTACCTCATGTTCATTTTTCTGAGTAAAGTGACTTCTAAAGGACAGCATTTTTAAAGATCTTTTGTTTATCTCGCGTGATTTAAATGACAAGTGCTAGGCCAGCATTTCGAGTTTTTCCGTGAAATAGATAAATTCTAAAGCTTCAGAAGATAATCCGACTTCAGCTTTTTGATCTCTTTCAACGAGTAATCAGCCAACGGACTTCAACTCCCACATTCAATATTCTGACGAGAAAGTTGAATGTTCTCCACGCTTTGCTGTTTGGTATCCCGGGCCAGCGGAACCGATCTCATCAAAACCCGTCCAAAGGGCTTGTCTATCCAGACAACGTGTGAGGAAACTGCCTCTGGACCCACAGAACCAACTGCAGCGATAAGTGAATGTTCCGTGGCTTTATGATCAATAGTTGTTTGTCAGACATATCTTCTAAATTTCCTAATCTTCCAAATTATTAACTGCAACTTTTATAGCTTAGAGAGAATAAGAATCAGACTTTCCCTCACTACTAAAGTTCCAATCAGAATTGCGTCATTGAATTTTCATTTCATTCATTCATTAATTACCAGTGTTAATTAGTCATTTGTATATTCATCACTTCATTTATTCAATTATCACGATTTATGGTAAATAAACGTTTCACTTTATCACTACGTCCTGTCTGTGTGTGTATTTCAAAGCAGAACTGTAAATCAATGAATTCAGAACTTATACTTCAGACTTGAGATTGATTAATGATCAGTACTTATTTTAGAATAGTTTCCTCTTTTTCTATAAAAAGTGCCGGTGCCCCGAATTAAGTATTTCTTTATTTAACGAGTGAAAATCTTTAATTACATGTAGAGTGGTTAAACGCTACAGTCTGTTTATTTTGGGTTTATACCGCAGTAGCGACGTGTGGCCTGCTAGATACAGTCAGTGCAATGGTCCCTGTAATGGAAATGGAAGAAAGCGAGGCGTAAATTTCCTTTCGGCTTGGAGAGAGAGAGAGAGAGAACATGGCGGCGCGACCGATGCTTGCGGCGGCCTTTGCTGACACTAGCGAAAGTTTTTCAGTGCTACAAACAGTTTCGTCCCTGCCCTGCAAGGCAAATGGGCGAAAATATGCGTATAACCGCGACGTTCTAATGGACATTAGAAAGCGCTGCGGGAACCGCCGACCGGAAGAGCTAAACCGGCTTAGCAAGTTCGGACTGCTACGCCGAGGCTGCACAGAGGCGAACCCGGACTCGCCTGGAGCCACCGCGGCGAGGAAGCATCACCGCCGACGCTGTGACAGGACACGTAAGCGGGGGAAGCGAGGAGGCGTTAGCGCTAGGCTAAGGGCTAACCCCAGCAAACCAGCCATTCCCTCGGTCCTGTTGGCGAATGTTCGCTCACTGGACAATAAAATGGATCACATCAGCCTGTGGAGATCGCTACAGCGTGGAGTAGGGGACTGTTGCGTCTTCATTTTTACGGAGACGTGGTTGACAGATAAGATACCAGACTCTGGAATTGAGCTAGCGGGGCTAACACTCCACAGAGCGGACAGAGTGACGTCAACATCGGGTAAGCTCCGAGGAGGAGGCGTGGCTATCTACACAAACAATTCGTGGTGCTGTGATGCTAGGATGATTTCCAAATCCTGTACTCCTGATGTCGAGTTGATGACTGTGAAATGCAGACCTTTTTATTTACCACGTGAAATGACAGCAATTTTCATCACTGCAGTGTATGTTCCCCCAAATGCAGATGTGAAGCAGGCAATGGGAGAACTTTACAACACTCTAAGCCAGCTACAGACGGCCCATCCTGATGCATTTCATATCGTTGCTGGGGACTTTAACAAGGCTAAACTCAAATCTGTCCTACCTCATTTCTACCAGCATGTTACATGTGCAACAAGAGGGGAAAATACACTGGATCATTTGTACACAAATATCAGGAATGCATACACTGCAGCCCCTTTACCTCACATTGGCAGCTCTGACCACCTGACTATCCTGCTCAAGCCTGCATACAGGCCCAGAGTGAGACAAGAGCCACCAGTAGTCAAGGACATTAGAGTGTGGCCACAGGAGGCGTTTCCATCTCTACAGGGCTGCTTTGAGTGTACACAATGGAGCATCTTCAAGGAGGCAGCAACATCTGGGGACTGTATAGACCTAGAGGAATATACAGAGACTGTGTTGGCATTTATTAACAAATGCATTGATGATGTGACTGTTATAAAAACTGTCAAGTTGCGGCCCACTGATAAATCTTGGCTAACTGGGGAGGTTCGCTCCTTGCTGAGGCTTCGTGATGCTGCATTCAGATCTGGTGACACTGAAGCGTACAACATGGCAAGGCACAACCTAAAAGGAGGAATAAGAGAGGCTAAAAGGGCATATGGGGAAAAGCTGTCCAGCAATTTCACAAACACCAAGGACACGAGGCGCTTATGGCAGGGATTCCAGACAGCTACAGGCTACAAGCCTACTGTACGGGCAACGGACAATGACCCCTCCCTACCAGATAACCTCAACACCTTTTTCTCTCGGTTTGAGATTACGGACAACAGAGCAGCACAAAGGCGGGCATTGCCTCCCACCAACCAGTCACTCCAGCTGACCGCGGACAGCGTGAAGAGGGTCTTCTCGAACATCAACCCTCGAAAGGCTGCTGGTCCAGATCACATCCCAGGTTGTGTGCTGAGGGAATGTGCAGAACAGCTGAAGGACGTCTTCACGGACATATTCAACATCTCCCTCAGCCAAGCCAGGGTGCCCATCTGTCTCAAAAGCGCCACCATAATACCTCTGCCCAAGACGCCAAACCCGGCTTCCATGAATGACTACCGCCCTGTAGCCTTGACCCCTATAGTCATGAAATGCTTGGAGCGGCTTGTCATGAATCACATCAAGTCATGCCTCCCAACCAGTTTGGACCCATTGCAGTTCGCATACAGAGCGAACCGGTCTACGGAGGATGCCATCTCCACTCTGCTTCACCTCACTCTGACGCACCTGGAAAACAAGAACACTTATGCCAGGATCCTGTTACTTGATTTCAGCTCGGCATTTAACACAATCTTGCCTCAACAGCTCATTGAAAAGTTGTTGTTGCTGGGTGTGGATCCTGGCATGTGCAGATGGATCTTGGACTTTTTGACAGAGAGACTGCAGACAGTCAGAGTAGGTAGCGTAACATCTAAGACGACCACAGTGAGCACAGGATCACCACAAGGGTGTGTACTGAGCCCGTTACTGTTTACACTGCTGACGCATGACTGTTCTGCTAGTTTCAACGCCAACCACATCATAAAGTTCGCCGACGACACCACAGTTGTCGGCCTCATCACCAACAGCGATGAGTCGGCCTACAGAGAAGAGGTGGAGCAGCTGACAGAGTGGTGCAAAACACACAACCTTGCCCTCAACACCAAGAAGACCAAGGAGATGGTAGTTGACTTCAGGAGGACTGGTCACCGGCACCATCTCCCACTGACCATCAGCGGCTCTGAGGTGGAGAGGGTACACAGCACCAAGTTCCTGGGGGTTCATCTGACGGACAAGCTGACCTCCAGTGACAACACCACAGCTGTCATCAAGAGGGCCCAACAGCGCCTTTATTCTCTCCGCAGACTGAAGAAGGTAGACCTCCCCATCCCAGCCATGACCATGTTCTACAGAGGCACCATTGAGAACATCCTCACTTACTGCATCTCTTCCTGGTTTGGTAACAGCACAGCAGAGGAGAAACACAGACTGAACAGGATAGTGAGATCGGCTGAAAAAATCATCGGTGCCTCTCTGCCATGTCTGCAGGACATCTACACCGAGCGCTGCGTGCGCAGATCAAACGGTATCATAAAGGACTCTACTCATCCCTCTCATGGCTTGTTCGCACTCCTGCAGTCCGGGAGAAGATACAGGAGTATCCGATCAAGGACTACTCGGCTGTTAAACAGCTTCTTTCCCACAGCAATCAGACTGCTAAATCAGAGAATGTGAACTGCACTTAAGAGACTGTTCCTTTAAATATTTTTTACGTTTTAAATTATAACTATTTATTCTATCCTATTTTAGCATACTTTTAGCTTATTTATTAGTGCTCTTATTTATTAGCTAATTACTTAACAATTTATTTATTTTTCCCAATTGTTTTGCACTGAATTACTGAGTGGTGGATGTGTGAAACATAATTTCGTTTTTATGTGGAGCATAAGAATGACAAATAAAGGAATCTTGAATCTTGAATCTTGAGTGAATGTACGGTAACACAATACGAAGCACATCATAACATAACTTAAACGAACATAAACAATAACACATGCACAACAACAGCACGTATATAATGTTACATTGAACCGCTGACACGCTCCCCAGAAAACATAAACACAGAACTATTCTCCGCCTTTTCATTCTGAAAGAGCAACGACCAATGAGGAAACTCCAGCAGTCAGCCGACCAATCCTGTAACTTCATCACTCAGTCACTCACTCACTCACTCACTCAGTGACAGACTTTTGCGTTTGTAGGGCTGGCCCTCTGCGGTCCAGCCAAAAACCCAAGAAATCCATCGGTACCAACCATGTCATACTAGCTTGTCACAAAGGAGGCTAAATAACTCTCCAAACTTGCGCAAAATTTTGGCGAGGAAAAACTGGCATGACCGTTTTCAAAGGGGTCCCTTGACCTCTGACCTCAAGATATGTGAATGAAAATTGGTTGTATGGGTACCCACAAGTCTCCCCTTTACAGACATGCCCACTTTATGATAATCGCATGTAGTTTGGGGCAAGTCATAGTCAAGTCAGCCTTTGATTTGAGTATATTTTTTAAATGCAGTGCCTGTGAGGGTTTCTGGATAATATTTGTCATTGTTTTGTGTTGATAATTGATTTCCAATAATAAATATATACATACATTTGCATACAGCAGCATATTTGCCCACTCCCATGTTGATCAGAGTATTAATTACTTGACAAATCTCCCTTTAAGATACATTTCGAACAGATAAAAAATGTGCGATTAATCGCTATTAACTATGGAAATATTTTGTATGTTTTTCACTTTCCATCGTGAGTCTGACAATCTTACAGAAGTGCAATGCTAAATTGGGATGAAAAAGGAATTAACCCAGGTTTAGCTCGCAGTTAAAATACAGTAGGTGCACAGCAATACATTGTTTCTGCCTGTTCAAGTAACTGTCATGAAATATGTACTGATTTTCAACACATCCATCCATCTGTCCTTCAATTCTGTGCACCCATTATTCTCTGCAGGGTCAGTTTGCCTTCAGGACTTTCTGACAGAAAGGGTTCATTTAAACCTGAACCATGGTCTCTTTCCTTAACCTATAGGGTTGTTGTCTAAACCTTAAGGGGGTGTCTGGCAGGAAGCCCTGAAGGCAAACTGCTCCCATGTGCGCAGGGTCAGGGCGGCTGGCGCCTATCCCAGCATGCAATGTGCGAGAGGCAGGGTTCAACCTGGACAGGCAATCAAAGGGCTAACACACAAACACACAAACACACACACAAACACACATAGAAAAACACATTCACACATATAGTCAATTTTGTGTGTCCAGTACGCCTAATGCCAGGTACACTACACGTGTTTGTACACACTACACAATTTTGGGCCTGATTCCCCCTCCCGATGATCAGCAAAGCACCGATTTTTTGATGGTTCTAAAGATTATCATTCCAGATATTTCTCTGGTGCGAGGTATGTTAAGACTGTTTTTTACATCCCCCGATCCCCCAAGCTGACTGGAGCGGAAGGACAACCAACGCCGGCGGCCCTGGATAATGCATAAGCTAAAGCAAAACGCAAAGCACAAACAAGTAGTAAGATGGACCTCTGAAATGGAGGACCAACTTGTTGATTTGTGGCAACACCACAAGTGTTTATTCAACGTGTCTCTGTGACTTCATCCATCCATCTTTTGTGAACTTTCAGTACAAAGTAGTGCAAAAACTAACATCGCTAATTCTTCCTGCCTGTTGTCTGCCATGTTTGTTTACATTAAAGTCATGTTTGATCGTGATATTTTGTGAGATTTCTGTTTTTTTTCAGTCTGACTTATGAATGTAATGAATTTAAATGTCATTATGTGTGGGGTCTCTAACATTTTCAAAATCTGTTAAGATCTGAAAAATTACTTTTAGTGTGGGCTAACCTCAACTTGCATGTCTTTTGACTGTGGGAAGAGCTCAGAGCACCTATACGAAGCCCCCAAGCAGACTACTGGATTGCATGACCTAAAAATGAAAAAAAAAGTGTCTCCTTAAACCTAACTTTTGATTCACTGCGTGTTTCACAAATCTAACTTGTGATCAAGTTTTTTCACTAATTCCAATGTGCAGTCTGACAATCAAGCGCGTGTGCTTTACAAAGCAACGTGAACAAAATGAGCAGATGTCAGTCATCTGATGTGTAATTTTGAATCTCTCCTCAGTCTGTCCTCATCCTAACCAGATTATCTGTCCACAGCAGTGATGTGTGTTGCTCTCTCCGGTTGCGGCCAATTCATTCCAACTGTGGCACGCTATCAAAAAACTGTACAACACATTACCGACCGCGCAAATATACAAACACTTTACAAACACATAAGATGGGAGGATAAAGCCAATACACGGGCAGCCACGGTTCTATCAGAGGAAACAACAAGGAAGAAGGAAGCAAAATCCCAATCGTAACTAAATCTCCTTCCATCTCCTCTCTCTCTCTCTCTCTTTCCGCTCATCTGTCACATATAAAGATTGATTTGTGCATTGTGTTGTGAAACCTATTTTATCCCCAAAGCATCACCTTTTCAAGAACCTAAAAAAAAACAGCCTGGTTAATAGCTTGACCTCCATGCATGTGTCAGTTTATCCACTGGAGTTCTTTTAGGTTTCCACGAGCCCCCATGGGCTTCTTCCAGCCCCTCAGTAGACTTATAAAATGTCAGCTGAGCTGCTCTACATTTGTCTCGGTATGTAGAGTGTGACCTCCCACACTGACACGGCACACCGGCTCAATTAAACAGAGATAGTTTAGCTGGCGGGTTATCGAGGAGAGAAAGAGCTTGTAGCCACTGATAATGTCTTGGGGGGTCTCAAGTCAAAGATACAGCAGCCTTAATCCAAAGCAGGAGAGATTAGACTCTCACAGATATGTCTGTCGAGTCTTTGGATGCAAGAATGGACGGACGGACGGAAAGACAGACAGTTTTAAAGGGGCACTCCACAGATTTTACACAATAAGATAAGTGTTCCTGTAACGAGGACAATGTGCATAAAGCACCTCTAGTTAAGTTTTTCCTATGTACTGTACCATATGTACCACAAGACAAGACTCATAATAGAGATACGAATAACTATACACAGGTGCGCCTACAACTCCAGTCATGTAGTGGTCAGTGAGTCAGTAGGTTTGACAAAGGATAACCTATAATGATGAACAATAATCTACACCCCGGAATTAAAGTTAAATAATTGATGTCCCGAGCCGAGCAGATCCAGGCATTCTGATCAATAGGTCAGCTATAAATCCAGATGTTTGCTCCTGGCACTGTGCACCGTTGATACACTGAAGGTGCAGCGTTGTGAACAAGTGAGCCTCAGGCCTACACAATATATAAATATAGTAGTAGTCAGTAGACCTCCTGCAACAGATTGACACTGGCAACCTCTCTCTATGGATATTATAGAAAATACTATCTGGCACAATATTATAGGGAACAAGCACCTTATATTGTCCTAATGTAGGTGATATTCAGCTGTAAAACACATCTAATTAGCTTCACCAATTTGAATGCAGGCCTAAAGTGTGCAGTGTCTATTGCATAATGTAGGATAAAACAGTCAAAAATAGAATTAAAATGAATATGAGATCATATGTGTGGTCAGGACATCCATAAATGGTGTCTGTATCTGATACCAACAGCTCTATCATCACCTTTCTAACACATGCACCTCAGTGCAGAAATGACAGACTGCCTGGGAGCGTCGAAAACACTGCACAGATTAGCAGGAACCTGATAATTTTAGAACCATACAAGGACGCATGCATTCCATATCATATCCTGAATATGATTAAAACCAGTAGAACTCCTAACATGGGCTAGTGTGCATGTAAAGTTAATAATTGACATTTTTTTTTGTTTCTCCAATTTTGGAGATCCCAGGTTATAATCATCAGCATGTTAGCATTGCTGTTGTGAGCATGTTAGCATTTAACTCAAAACACCACTGTGAATAAATGCAGCCTCACAGAGCCACTAACATGGCTGCAGACCCTTAGTAACTCCGTTCTCTGGTAGCTTTGTGCCCGTCGCACTGGAGCTGAGCAAAATGGGATGCACGAGACGGGAAGATCACCTCAATCTTAAGTAACATCCTGCCAGCTTCATGCAAACAAGTGTGGAAGTGATGTCATGTTTGTTTGCATATCGAGTGGGGGGGACGTGAAATCCAATCGAAGTTTATAACGCAAGGCGGATTTTGGGGTGCATGTCGATGCAAAGTAAATGTGATCCGTCTCAGACACAACATACCTAGAACTACACGCCGGTAGCCAGGTCTCGAAAAGATTAGAGCGTTCCTCCTAAGCTCTCCAGGACTCCCGCTGAGTCCCTCGCTGCGACATCAGCCTCGTTAAAATGTACCTTTTTACCATGTTAAACACACACTCACTCACACAGCACATCAAGTCTCTCAAGGCATGTCTTATGCAACCCCAGAGTGTTGTCTTGCCAATTGAATTATGCAGAGTGGAGTGGAATCGTCTTCAGCGCCCCTCTCAAAGTTATACACACTGGATGACACACACACGCGGGCTCTCTCATTCACTCACCAACTAAATCACATGTTGTATGCATATCTGAAGCTCCCCATCCACGTCTCCTCCTCTGTTGTTTTAAGTCCCCGGTGCGTCGGTGTTTGAAGTCGAGTAGCTGGAAACCATTTTAAATCTGCTCTCTCTGTACCCGATATCAAAGACACAATCCTGAATTTATTTGACCATGAAAAGTCTGCATATATTCAGGATGATTCTCAGACGGAGATCTCCCTCCGCTCTACTCCCCAAACCCTTCGTTATTCACTATGAAGATCTGTGGACCGTTAATATAACACGAGAGGATCGGTTAGGAATTTATTCATTGAAAGTTTTGCAGCACTTGCAGCTGTAAAATGCACCCATATGTACCTATGTTTTTCTCGTTGAGTCGCATTCCCAAGTATTCACAATGACCGCCACGTCACGGTACATTTACTGTACTATTTATCACAAACTCATACTCTACACAGCTCCTGTTTGCATATTTGTTTTTTGAAGTATTCTGAAGTATTCAGTGGTATATTGCATGCATAGTCTGCACTCTCAGAATTCAGCAGCTTATTTGGAACATTTTTCACTTCTGTACTTAAAGTTGGAGTAGGCATGTTGGAGCAAATATGGTTAAAAAAATAGCTATCCTTATAAAACCGTCACTATATCCTGACAGTAGTGCATGATACAGGTAATCTGAAAAAAATCATGTACATCTGTGTCCTCTGGAGCCTCGCCGTCTCTGAGCAGCTGTCAATCACTCGCAAACTCCGATCAAACTGTCAAAATAGGCAGCGCTGATCTAATGTGAATCAATAGTCTGTTACTGTAATGCCTATTTCTTGCATAAAATATTTTCAGAAACATCTTGTAGTGTACTGTTTAGCTGTAAAATGAGAAAGTTTGTGACACGGCAGCCATGTTGAGATCAGTTGAAGAAATACCAAGCACCGCCCACCAGCCGGAGCAAACGCTCTCATTTTACAGCTAAACGGTACACTACAAGATGTTTCTGAAAACATTTTACGTGAGAAATATGCAGAATATTGATTCATATTTGATCAGCGCTGCCTAGTTTGACTGTTGCTGATCGGAGTTTGCGAGTGATTGACAGCTGCATCCGTTGAATAAACAGCCAATAGGAACGCTCTCTCTCTGAAATGACCTGTGATTGGTCAAAGTCTCCCGTCAGGGGCTAGATTTGTTAAAGCCTGAAAACAGAGCCATGAGGAGGTGCAGAAGTCTAGTTATCTCTCAGAACACTTGAATTACAATATGCTGAAAGGCTATTATGGAATTTTTTGCCCAATGATGCCAAAAAGATTCTGCCTACTGCAGGTTTAAGGGTTACTTGGGAAACCGTTTAACATTAATCTACATTCTAAAAACACAAATGAGTGAATTTCATATTTACAGTGCGCTTAATTGAACTCAGCTCCCCCTAATGACATGTGGGACACTGTGTGCCCCGGACCAATTCAACTGTTTATGATTATAAGTATTAATATTATTTGGGACAATGGGAAGGCCTTCTGTGTTGAAGCTTCCCCTCTTGTAATTCTAGACAATTAGAGGAACATTATTACAAAGATGACTTCCTAGTGCTTTAATGCTTCTGTAATAACAAAAGTATGCACAGTGTGTCTGATTCTATTTAAGTTTATAGATCAAGCTGGTATAATCAAACACTTTTATCCATTTTAAGAACATTTGTTTTTTTTAGTTTCTTTCTTTCTAGTGTTTTCCAAATGTTCCTTATATTGCTATTCATATTGTAAAATCCACAGCAACTCTCTTTTGATGAGTGCTATGTAAATAAAGGTTTGACTACATGACGGGAGGATTACCGACGCTCTTTATTACTTCTCTTGTTTTCTTTCTCTTGTCCTTTTGCTCTGGTGTGGTGTTTGTTTTTGAAGTTGCTGATTTAAATTCAGAAAAAAAGTAATATTTGTCTTCCTCTTGCTGTGGTGGAGTGGGTTTCGTTCTATACATGCTGATTTAAATACAGGTCTTACAGAAGGATTTCTGGACTGCCTTTATTTTGTTTTTTTTGTCCTTTCCCTCCACACTCCTCTCATCGTGGGAGAGTCTTGCTCTAAAGGAGCTTATTTAAATTTGTATAACAGCAGGACTCGCTGATTTGTTTTATTTTCTAACTTCCCATGCAGTCTTCTTCTCTCTTTTTCTCTCTCTCTCTCTCTCTTTCCCTGCCTAAACCCAACTCCATCTATCTTCTGTAATTGCAGAGTTCAGCCTTTGCATGAGGTGTTTTTTTAGCCAAGAGAGGGAATGATGGCAGTTTTGGCTTACTACTGTGAAATACTGTGTATCAGAGAAATAGGCACAAAATTGGTTTGACCACTGGCTGACGATTATTGTGCCTGACTAAAGTATTGGCCACAGTCCGCAACTTGGTTGGTCTGATTCTCTGAGCCTGAATATAACATAAATGTTCTCCTTCTTCTTCTTCTTCTTCTTCTTCCCCCTTCTCAGATTTCACTTGGCATCTATATAATTGATGTTTTAGATGTCCGAAGATGTTGCCAGTTCTTTCCACTGAATGCTGGTCACTCAGTGTATAGGCTAAAATCCTTAAAAAAAAAATGAAACCCTCTTGGTTTAAACATTTGTAATGATAGAAGTAGGTTGCAGTTTGAAGTATTCTGTCAATGTTTTAAACAGAAAGCTCTTTTCTAACAGTGCTCTATGGGGGAAATGCTTTTGAGGCTGCAGGTTTTTTTTTTTTTTTTTTTTGCAGTACCAAAGTTGACCACCAGGGCAAAGTGGCAGGCAGCAAGCATCCAGCCTGGAGACTCTCGAGGGACCACTTTGACCTGCAAGGCCAGGGTCACATGATATATATTATACTATACTATATTTGGCAGATTTAGAATTAGAATTGGCAGATTATCTCTTCATGGGGCATCGTCTGAGAGCCATCGATCAAGGCAGCCTGAACACATTTTAGGGTTATTAAGTACATGATGACTTCTATCGAACTATGCTGATCTCTTCTGACGTGACTCTGTGCAACAACCCCACGTCCCATCAACCCCCCCCCCTACTCGGCCATCTATTCCTTGAAATAACTGGCAAAACAATTGGCATATTTTAAACAGGAACACGCATGTGTCATGTTCATATCATTATTAAAACTAACACAATTACAGAATAGTTACTGATGTGGTGATTTCTAGTAGATGATATGTATTCATTTTTTAATGGTATTAATATTCACCTTCATGAACTACAAATAACACACATCGCGTTTGTCTATTGCCTTGTAGACTGAGCAAAGTGTCAGTACGAGGTTCAGCTGTGATTAAACGTATCACAAATAATCTGAGAGGACCAAAAAAATCACAGTATGTAGGGGAATTGTGCTTTTTGAGCCTTCCCTCTCCCTGTAGTTCCAAAAGAGCTCAGACCCAGACCTCTCGTCGGTCTAATTCTCCATCTCCCGCGCGCTCTCTCTCTCTCTCTCTCTCTTTTATGCAGCTCTGAGGGAGAGGGGATTTTAGGCAGAGAGACTCAGATGGCTAAGTGAGGATAATACTGTCATTAAAGAGAGAGAGCAGCGAGAAAGAGCAGGAGATGCGGACGGAAAGTGGGATGGGAGGCAGGGATAAAGCGGAGAGGGGCAGAGTGGGATCAAAAGAAAGCATTCACAAAAGACTTAGTGGTAGAAAGCAAAAAAAAAGAAGTCATCTTTATTATTCGGGTTTTAGCAAAAATCCACTGATGTCTGCATTGCCTGCAAGTGTTGGATTTTTGCCCCTGCAAGAATATTTTGGTTTTTCCAGTAAGCACCTTTGTGCCTCACAACAATCAAAGAAACTTGAACATGAAAGCAGACAGAGGGAGGGATGGCAGCAGAGAGGAGGATGAAGAGAGGAGGGGGAGAGCGGGGAGGATTCACACGTTATATTGACTGGTGAGATTGGCCTGTCTGCAACCCAAGGATACACAACCCCTAACATGTCTTTATGGCGTCTATGTGTGTCCTTACTTTGAGAAATCACTGATGGCAAGTCCACTCCATTCAGCAGGCACTTCACTCCAATATGCTTGGACATCCTTAAACTTCACATTTTGAATCATCATATTCGTTGTTTATAATCCAACAAAAAGGCAAGAAATATTACATGTCCAGAACTGAGTTGTCCTCTAACTTGGCGCGTTTTTTTTTTTTTTTAATATCTTCATCTATGTGGCACTGGTCTCTTCGTGTGCTCAGATATGGTGGCTCTCACTGCTCATGCTGACTGCCGAGTACTTTTTTTTTTTACCAAACAAATTGACAACACAACACTCGTGGAAATGTGATAAATGTTTCATTACGGTTTAAACATTTTCAGCTCTTAAAGACGTCTTTGCCTTGATTCAAGCTGCTGGAAGCGAATTTGCACCTCTTTGCTTTGCCTCTTTTATTTGAAAGATTGGTTCAACTTTTAGGGAAATAGGTTGGGGAATGGGGAAAAAAGTTTCTTGGCTTTCTTGCTGAGAATTAGATGTGAAGAATGCTACCACTCTCATGTGTAAAGCTCACTAATTGACAAACTATACCTGTATATCCGTACAAAAAGGGAAGAAGACGTGTAAAAACAACCCTTTTTGGTTTAATGGGGGGCTTATGTATGTGCAGCAGAGACTACAGGAAGTCACCAAGAAATAGTCACCCAGAGATCCCTGCATAAAATCACAACGTGTTGTTTTACTTTTAAACAAGAGCTAAAGTGTTGATTAGTCAGTTTTTGGCTTCAGTAATTAAATGCTTAAGAAAATGATGCAATATCTTGTATGCAAAGTAAATATTTTGGCATGGAGATTGAATTGTAGGGAAGCTCATGGTGTGTCCAAAATGAAAAAAAAAAGGTGTCATGAGAATTTTTTTTTTAAAAATTCATAATTCCCCGATGCTTAGGCCTGGCGGGGAGTCAATTTAGGCCCAACGGGCTGCCAGGCTTGCAATACACTGGTGGAAAACCTGCCCTGTCTCCTAGAAAATTAGGTTCCCATACATCTAAACTGCATTCTAAATTACATTTTACGTATCTAACATATTTTGTTTTGTTTTTTTTTCTCCTGGATTGTTTTAAACATGTGATTCACATTATAAATTGAAACGAAACAAACACAACAAAACTACTTGTTTATGTTTAGTAAAAAAAAAAAAAAAAATCATGGTTTGGCTTAAAATGACTGTTTGTTAAGTTATTAAGCTACGGACAAAAATCTAAATAAGTCAACTTTGACTTTGGTTTCACACGGGACACAAAGAGCAGTCTCCTGGTTGAAAGTCCCGTGTTTGTTTGACCCATCCACCGCCCCAACTTCCCCGCGGACTTCCCAGGACTGTCATTACAAACGTATTTGTGATGCGTCAAAAACAAACACAATCCATGACCAAATATTTTTCCCTCGGATTTACGATGCAGTTTCGTTGTGTGGGAACGTAGTTTTTTAAGGAGACAGGGCTGTTGTGTGTCTGTGGGTTTCCTTTCTGGTGTACAAGTACTGTAATTCCCTATCGACAAAGGCTGCAACGGTAGAAGCCATTAGCAGTCTTGCTGTGTGCTGTGTGTGTGTATTTCCGTGTGTGCATTCCAGAGAGTTGAAGGTCAGGGAAAGGAGAGGCAAACACCATCGCCCTTGTCAATCAAGAACGCGACGGGGAGAGAGAGGGACGTGGCTCAGAGACAGAGCGGGCGTGATGTACGGATAGCATTCGAAAAATGGAGACAGGAAACGGGATGGACAATGAATAATTGAACCAGCACCGAGCTTACGTTGCTGTTGCGGAGAGCTGTTTTAAAAAGGGACATCCCCACAGACACTCCGCACACTGTAACCCAGATTCACTCCTCTGAACTGGGTGTTTGAGTGTGTGTGTTTTGCTGCTTTTACCGCCCCCCCCTCGCCGACAGTTCGAAGGGGCCAAGTTACTTGTGAGTACTAGCAAACACTCCCAACTAGCACAGTGATCATGCGGCTTTTAAGCTTCCAAATACCAATAAAACGTGGGATTAATGTGGACAGAAGCTGAGCCGAGCAGGTTCGAATTCTTTAATATCTGTTTTTTTTTATGTGTTATGATGATGCCACATTATGGGATGCAGTGTTATTTCTTTTTAACTTCTTTATAATTGGGCGGCATCTGAACTTCATCCCCACGCACATTATGCGGTTTTCTTTACAGAAGAGCTTGTGATTCATGAGAGGAAATGAATGCATTATTATTATGAAAATCAAACTTTAAATCTTCACATCTTTGCTGTGATATAATCCTCTTATCTTATGCAAATGACACTTCATGAAAGTAATATAAACACGAATGCACTATGAGAATGAGTATGTGTTCTCTCGTGAAAAAGGGTGTCTCTATCCCGATGCCTAGCAACACTGGTAACATAATCACGACCTTGCTGCTCACCGACGCACAGAGGCCCGGTGGCCTGAAGGCAGCCATAACTCCTCATGTGTGGACATACACAGACCTGTTTAGGCACGAGAGCTGGAGAGATATATTTACCGTAATGACTCGGTTTTTATGTCCGCCTGTCATGATACGCTATATGATGAACGTTGTGTCGCCACCGTGCCATCTGTCTGTGTGAAGACACCTTCCTTTAAACACAAGAGCCTTAAAAACAGTTATTTCACTGGTTCCTAATGTACGACAGACAGTAAAAACGGATTTAAAACCATTTTTTTGTGTGTTCTTTTCTGCAACACACACTTCTAAAGGGTGTTGTCATCTGCGCAGCCTGGTTTGTCCATTCCGGGCTACTGTAGAAACATGGCTGAGCAACATGGCGGACTCCGTGAAGAGGACCCGCTCCCTATGTAGATACGAAGGGCTCATTCTAAGCTAACGAAAACACAATGATTCTTAATGAAATATAATTATGCATATTATATTCCATTTCTACTAATAGATCCCCCTAAGTTCTACACACTGTTCTTTTAAGGAATGATGATTCTTAAATCAAACAAGTGTGTCTTCCCTCTGTGAAGGCAGACTGTCTGTACATGACTTCGTTCATACGTATATTCTAAGTACGAGAAAATTGGTGAAAGCCACATGATTCTATTAAATCACTTTCTATTAAATTCT
Source organism: Sebastolobus alascanus (assembly GCA_916701645.2). Classification (NCBI taxonomy): domain Eukaryota; kingdom Metazoa; phylum Chordata; class Actinopteri; order Perciformes; family Sebastidae; genus Sebastolobus; species Sebastolobus alascanus. The sequence continues at coordinate 4,839,707 of CAKAOJ020000030.1, read as the reverse complement.
ATTAAAGCACTATGTGCCACTTCGTAGGAGTGGTTGTGGCATGAGGCCCTTTGTGTTTTGGTAAGAAACTATTGTAAATGAATCAACATGATACCTTTAAAGTGAAGTGTTGGAAACATTTTTCTTTTTAAACTTTATTACTGTAGATTTCTGAAAGGTATAAAATCTGAGTGGCGTGCACCACCAAAGGCAACGCTGCCACAATATTTGGCACCACTATTCTCCCCGTGGACACAACAAAGACTCGGAAAAAAAGTGATTCTATTCAGTTACAATATGTGGATGGCCTTAGACAGCTGAGTGTTTATATGGAGCCAATTGTATGGAGAGATGGCTGGGATACTTTCTATGTGAGTTGTGAACCATGTCAGAAGAAGCTGTACTTAAGCTGCAGTGTGCTGCAACAGGGCGAGTGATATTGCTTGGGCAACAGCACCAACACAAAGACCCGCAGGGTAGAGTCAGGGTAAAGGTCTAACAAAGAGGTGCAATGATATAAATAGCCTGACTTTTTCGCTCTGCGGATGAAAGCCTAAAATCAGACATTGGGTTTGCCAGCCTGGAATTCGCTGAGTAACTCTTTGCCAAGGGCCCTGTAACCCTGTCTCTATTTGATACCTACCGATGGCATCATCATTCTAGAGCGCGGCACACCCAAAGGATGCTTTTGCATGATGTGATTGGACACCGCTGGAGACTTATGTATCTTGAGGCATTCAAACCGTGGCAGGATGCAATATACCGGTGGCTCAGAGGTGGAATTTCTGAGGGAGCATCACCTCCTGATCACAAGCTTAAACAGTAGACGATTTAATACGTGTCTTGATACGTGCTCTGTGATACCAGCCCATTCGCATGAAAAGGCATATAAATGTCATGATAATGCACAAGACTTAGTACTAACTAAGTACGCTTTTAATACGCCATCTATCCTGTAGTGATTGCAATGTAAACGCATCCACGTATAAATGCTACGGTAAGAGATAGTGACTTAGTATAAAAAGCAAGAAAGACCACTTATGGTGGGTGAGTGGGGAGGTGGATGGGTCCAACAAACACCGAACTTTAAAACAAGAGACTCGTATTCGAGACCGTTGTTCTTTGTTTTTTTTAAGTTGCGTTAGTGACGTTTGTCTCACGTTTTTTACTAAGGTTTGTTACGTGTTCTCCGTAGCTGTTTCCATACATGTTTTACTTAGTTTACATACTTATTTTACTTAGTTTACACACTTGTTTTAAGCCCAACCGTGACGTTTTCCCTTACTCTAATTAAATGGTTTTCTTGTCTGAACCTAAGTTAGTGGTTTTCTTGCCTATACCTAACTGGAGACGTTTACGTGGCGTACAAATGACGAGGAATGTCCGTGTAATGTTGTGGTATTTACACGCCTTACCGAAAGACCGGATTGGCGATACGATACAAAAACGATACAGTTAACCGTGTAACGATTCGATACAGTTCGATATAGCACTACTTCGATACGGTCCGATTCTATCCCATTCAGTTCAACTTAATTCGTAGTATTTCCATGACGTCAAAAACTAGACAATGTTGACACCATAGACTGTGTTGACACCGTCTATTCATAGTTTTCAGTCATGTGATTGGCCCAGAGCCCTGGAAGGCCAAATACCATTCCAACACGGCGTCTAACACTGCACTGGGAACTCCATAGAGCTACCACACAAGCCTGCCTTTTTTTATTTTCTACACTTCTCTCTGCATTGATTGTCCGACATGTATTGGTTCATCTTTACACCCCAATTAAACAGGCATCTGAGGGACATTTACTGTATTCTTATCACGTAAGATAAATGTTTGTCTCCAAACATACCTATGGAAGCAAGACAGTGTTATATTGTGTTACACTGTGCCCCAGCAACTTTGTAGCACAGCCAGTGATGTCTCTTCATTAAAAAGGGGAAGATAACAGCTTTGGGAATATGTTAGATGGCCACCGGCAGGGACAATAGCATATGTGTTGCCACTGTTGAAAAGCTTATATTAGCCAGCAGCGAGCAATTTAGGACTAAATTAATGTTTATTATCCTCTCTATAAAATCCAATGTGTGCAGATAAAGTGTCCAAGTGACACAAGTGACCAATCTGCATTGAAATGCAACTATTACGGCCTAGAAATGTACCTAAGCTTTCCACTATTTTAGTTGTCTAATTTTCTCTGTTAAATATGTGGAAATTTTGGTGTGATTATGGGCCACGTTTTTTTTTTTTTTTTTTTTTTCACGATATCAGGCCATTATATTGATAATAAATATACATCAGCATAATCCCAAAATATCTGTGTAGCTTGGTGTGGAGTGTTGAATGGTGCGACTTTTGTATCACTTTAATTATAGATGTTAAATGTTCTATATAAAAGTTCTTCCTTGCTGATGAAAAATTAATGGGGTTCACAAATACAGCTTTGTTTCTACTGTGCACACTATCACACAAAAGTCATGTGTTAAGTAAGGGATAATGTAGAGGGAGCCGGTTATTGTTGTGAAAGAATCCCAGACGCTGCAATACTGTTTTTCATCGCCCTGAAGGGGATTCTTTCACAACAATGACCCGCTAGCTGTACATTATCTCGCTTATGACACGGCTACTTACTTAAGAAATCAATACTTGGTCTGCCAGAGTCCGACATCAGAGCTGCGCCCATAGCAACGGTGGGTTATAGAGAAATTACAGACCGCAGAACGCCGTGACTGACCAATCAGAATCGAGTATTCAACACAGCCGTGTAATAAGAGTTTTTTAAGGGTGATTTTCAATTATTTCTTCAATAGAAAAAAAAAAAAAAAAAGAACAACCCCAGCTCACTTTTTCAATTCCCAGGTAATTCTCTTTATAAAAGATTACGTTAATCACATTTCTGGAATATTAGACATTTCACAGTGACAAAAAGGCAGACAAGTTGTCAGGATGTCACGCAACAAAGGTTTTAGGCTGAATTCAAACACAGAGTAGGACAGTAGCTAAGCCCCAAGGTCACCCTGGAAGAGATTTGTACCCTTTCATTTTCAGCCTGTCACATGCCACTGGCTTTGAATGAAAAACCTGCATACTCCTGGGCTTTGACTATGTTGACACCACTGCAGCAAACAGCATGCAATGTTTTCAATAGGAGAACAATGGTCCACTCTACCAGCAGAAACAGCCAACGATGAATTTTCCCAATATCTGTTCTCTACTGCAGCGGTGAACACAAGCGAGAAATTTCAGAAAATAAAAAAAAAAGTGACCCATCTTGATCTTTTCTTGACTTCCATCCAGTGTAATGAAGCAGGGTGCTAAGAATCTTGCCGTAATATTTGATGTAGACTGTTTTTTTGTTTTCTAAAAGCATGTTGTAACCTTGTTAAGAAAAGTGCAATAAAAGTAAAGGTTATTATTATTAATATTATTATTAGTTGTTTAGACATTTCATTTAAAGGGTGGGTCCATGTGCATCCTTTTCTTTCTTCTTTTTTTTTCCAAATGGAAACAATACTGATACTTCTTTGTGTTTCTTGTTTGATCGAGCAAGTTCAATATCGTTCAGGTTGCAAGTGTATTTGAAGTGGAACCTGTGTCCAACTTGGTTTTCCCTGTTGGAAGGTTGAATGCCAAATGCAGCAGAGTACAGCAGGGAGTGCAATTAAGACCAGCAACAAACACACAGATAAAGACAACATCGATTGAGTGAACACATCTGAGATTGTATCACCCCGAAGCTATCGTAATCATCTTACACTTTGTCCATGTACCACAGAGATTAGTGTGGAGCCTGGCTGCAAGCCAAGACATTTGTTGTTCTTGGGATGCGCTGCACAATTGTTAGAAGACAACTGTTTCCAAGAGAACAATGTTTAAACATAAGTAGAAGATGTCTGGTATGGATGGTTTGTAGGAAATACCAGTGTCTCAGTTAAATGCCAGATTAAACTCTGCATCTGCTGTTTCTTGTGCTACATCTTTCTGGGCTGATTTTTAATTCGTTCCAGATCCTTATTGACCGTGCTTATAGGTCACTTCCGTGACTTCAATAATGAACAGCTGACACTTTCTTCGACATTGCTGTTCTGACAAAGAGTGAAAAATGAGGTCAGATGCTCAAAAAAGTGCCAGAGCCTCAAACAGGCCTTGAATGATGAAAGTCTTTGCTTGTTGCATTGCATCGCACATTTGTCACCTCCCCCCTGCTGAACTTGAACCAAATCTCCTTCACAACATAGACTGCATCTCACCCAGCTGTGATGGATACAGCTGCATGAATGACTGCCTGGTTGACTGACTGATTTCTTTGTGTCTGTATGTAAACCTGAACAAAGTGTGTAATACAGCTGGAGGACTCATGCTTGAGGCAAAGTACTAAACTTCCAAGTGATCAGGTGTTGATCATCTAAACCCTGAACTATGGCAACGTTTGTGAGATCTTTGTTGAACTCACTCACCATTTCTGACCATACCATAGACTGTGTATAAAGATGGACTGCATGACATCTCCCCAAAAGTGAATCCAAAACATCTGGATCGCCCCCTGGTTGGCTGCATTATAGGTCATAAAGCCTTTTTTTCCCATAGATGGTTTCTGTCATTTTAGGTAGTTCTTATCTCACTGATGTACGTTCAAGTGTTCATTCTTCTGATAAGTTTGGTTTTAATTAGTTATTTGATGCTATGAAAAGAGGGTGAGACGTTACGATTGGCAGCTGTTTGTGTCTCTCTCGTTGACGAGCTGCGGCCGTGCTATGCTTGCAAATGGTTCGGGCGGGTGACCTCGATACTGCGGCACCACCTCCCGATCACTACTGCGCGACTCTGGCTCCAAATGACGTCAAATTCTCAAGATGGCAGCTCCCGTATCTGGGATATTTTGGCTTCACTTCTGTACAGTGGGAGGAAGTGGAGACGCGTCGTCCATCTTTATATACAGTCTATGGGCCATACCTAATGGATCCTGACGAAGGCCACAAGCCAAAGTGCGTTGGTCTTACAATAAAATATGTTACGAGAACGGATACTTTTTTTTTATCCGTAAAATGTAAAATTCTGAAAACGTGACAGTACTGGATTTTTTACAGTACCGCAACTACTGTAGGTACCGGAGATAAGGGCTCGAGACTGGTCTCTCATCATCCCAGGGAAAATAAAAATGTCACTGATAATACTACATTGTGAACAACAAATCCATTTTGAAATTGTCAGCAGGAGAGCTAGTTAACGTTAGCTGTTAGCAGCCGGTGGGGACCACAGTCCTGCTTGCCTAAATGACAGAGCTAACAGCTAACGTACGGAGGTTGCATTGAGTTACATTATGATGTTGCCAAGCTCTATTTGGTAAAAAATTAGTATTGGGCAAATGTAATCTTGTAAAATTTTGTTTCTGGCGCGAAACTTCAGGCGGATCGTTAGAATAAATACATTTATAATGTGTTTGTGTATGTTGAAGTGCATGGGATTTATTGTTTTGTTTTGTACTGTGGTATTGAATTGGGTAACCAGAATCCTGGAATGTCACAGGTATTGGTATTGACTAATAAATTGCTGGTATTGTGACACCCCTACAATAAAGTTGTTCTATATACTGCAAGTCTTGCTGGGGTTTTGATGTCTTCAGACTTTTTTCCTTCTGACTTGGAATTCAAAACTCATCTGCCAGAGTTAGAACTGGAACAAAGAAACAACAGCATATTTTACTGACTCCGGCACCCCTCCACTGACTACCCTTTGTTTTTAGGAGTTGATTTCAAAAGCTTATTGATTTCTTTTAAAGCCCTGAGCCCTGACCTTTTGGTGCCTTATGTTCGCCCTCGCTCCCTGAGATCCTCAGACAGTTCTTTTCTCATGAATTCAACATCCTAGACTTAAACACAATGGCGACAGAGCCTCTGCTGTCAGGGCTCCTAGACGTTGGAATTAATTGCCTGAAGAGACCAGGGCGGCAAACTCTGTATCTTCTTTAAAAGCATTTTAAAATAGCTCTTTAGTGATTATTTATAAATGAAATGAAAGTGAAATGCTATATGAACACAAGCAGTAGCAGCAGTAGCAGCAGTAGCAGCAGTAACAGCAGTAACAGCAGTAACAGCACGGCAGCATAGTTTTCAGGAGGGTTGTGTGGCAGCAGGCATGCAGGTAAAAGAGTGAGCAGAGCACTGATGGCTGCCGATGGGAGCGAGTAACGTTATCTACTCCGGCCCAAGACATTCTGGGCAACCAAAGAAACATGGCGTTGCAACATGGCGGACTCCCTGCAGAGGATGATTGCTATTTTCAGGTGATTATACACTAAAGAAAACAAAGTTATTAATATTGTATTCATTTCTGCCAATAGATCTCCCTAACTGTTACACACTGGTCCCTTAAAAGGTGATTCGTTCTCCCAGTGAAATATTTGGATTCTTTAAGAGCTACCTCAGAAAAGAACCTTTTCAGCCAAGTCGAACTGCATAACCAGTTTCTATAAAAGGTCATTTATTTTGACATGTCCCTGACTGAGCTAATATTAAAGTCAATATCTGCCCTAAAACATTTTATTTCCCCTCTCAGTTACCTTCCAAGAGAAAATATCCGAGAGTCATATTTTTACTGCAGCAATTTTAGAGTACATATGAAGAATAGGAGCAAAAGTGGTAGATTTTTATGTCATTATAAAAAAAAAGCACATAAAATCATCAATAGTGTTCCCTTTACAAATACATCATGAAATCGAGCTATCACCTTTGGCTTCAAGGCCTTTATGCAGTATGTACTGGACAGCATGAAGGCACAATTGTGTGTGTGTGACTGTCACCAGAAAGCATAAAGTATTAATGGAGACAGCTGTCCAGATATACTTGTCTCACCTGCCCACAAAAAGCCCAAGAATCGGACTTCACAGTCTATGCTAATGCAAAACCCAGCCAACGGAACGTGACTGTGACTGTGATTGTCCTCAGCTGAATGATGGATACAGTTGTCTAACTGAATGACTCCCATGTGTGCGAGCGCGTCACTTTATGTGCACTGTGCGTTTTTTCTCCGAGTCTGCGACTGTACCAGGCTGAAGATGAAGGATACATTTCCATCTGAGTGACTCGTGTGTTTATGTATGCGTGCGCACTTTGTTTGGTTTGTGTGAGTCTGCAGTGGTGAAAGATGATGAATGTGTATGACAGGTGTCTTGTAGGTGATGGATGGCTGGCATTTCACTGGTGGAGATGCAGCAGGCAGCCGGAGTATCAGTGACTTGCTGTGGCAAAAATAATATTTCTGGGGTCTATTAGTATTCAACTCAGGTGGCAATTTGAATAAAGATACAGTAAAAGTTTTAATGATGCTTCTGGGGAAACTGGGTCATGGTACTGCAAATAGTAACAGCATACAGCAAAAAAAAAAAAAACTGAGAATTTAAACAGGGAACAGCAATTGCCCTTGGCACATTAAAGCATAGAAAATGGAAATTTATGAATGAAGTTCTGATTTACAGCAAGACCATCAAAATAAGAATCGGTCAATTCTGTGTGTTATTATTCCCAGGTTGGATGTGCCAACACATTCTCACCCCCAACTCGTCAAATCCCGATGCTTGGTCAGTGGCCTTACGCTTCAAACTGTGACTCTCCAGGTACCCCTCTAGTGTCAGTTCTGGACGTGTCAGGGATGGCGTGAGAGTTTCAACTCGTTATGCATACTCTCTTTTCAAAATAATCTTCCGATGTAGGTTAACTTAATAGGGCTGTCAAAGTTAACGCGATATTTCATTAATGCACTAACGCAACTTGAGATTTTTAGGTTGTAGCGGGCTAGGTTGTAAAGCTAGAGTGAAGGTAATACTATCATATGAAGCTAGAGAAGCTAAGGAGTCCATTGGTACCATGACATACTAGTTTGTCGCGAAGGAGGTTAAATAACGCTCCAAACTTGCGCAAAATTTTGGCGAGGAAAAACTGGCATGGCCATTTTCAAAGGGGTCTCTTGACCTCTGACCTCAAGATATGTGAATGAAAATGGGTCAGCTTTTTTAGCCTGTTGGGCTTGAGTTTGCCATGTTATGATCATATATCATAATTATGTAATATCAATAAGTATGAGGAGCTTAAATACTCTTTGACTGACTTACTGACATGAATTAGGCTCCCCGAGAAACTGAATTTCCTGTTATTAGTTAGCCACTGTTAACATCTTCCTCTCTCATTTCTGAGTAGGCTTACTTTGATTGAATATAGCCAAAATGTGAACAAATTCCTACATCAAAAACAACAAGCCAATAGCACATCTCACGTGTCAAAGAGCACAGAAAGAGACCATGGGTGCAGAAAGAAACTATTTGCAAGCTCATAAATAGAGCACACAATACAAAAAAAACAAAACAAGAGAGAGTGAGATGCAGAAAGTAGCATAGAAACCTGAGGGAACGGGACGTGATGAAAAGTACGAAGCTAGCGCTCGCAGAGGGAGGAGGAAGTGACAGGCAGAAGTAAGGAGAGAAAAAGAAAAGAGCAGTGGGAGAGAAACAAAAATTAATGGAAAGACAGAGACAAAGAGCAAGTCAGCCAGTCAGAGGGAAAAAGAAAAAAAGGGTAAACAGAGAGTGTGAAAAAGAAGTAAGAGGGATGAGAGAGAATCAATCTGCCATCGCGGGCTGCCACAGCCACAGACTGATTACAGCTGCCTGCAAAACAGCCTATGGTGTGTGTGTGTGTGTGTGTGTGTGTGTGTGTGTGTGTGAGTGTGTGTGTGTGTGTGTGTGTATTGATTAGCCCCAGCCCTTTGACTGTTACAGCGTGAGGTGTCCATGACTTACCCAATCACTGAGAAGAAGGACCTTGCTCACTTCCTAGTCTTTTTCTCCCCTCCACACACACACACATGCATTGCACACACACACATGCATTGCACACACAAACAGATCTGCGCTCCTTTATCAGCAGTCTTCTTCCAAGCTTACTGAGGCATCAAATTATATCAGTGTGCAGCCACACAAACACACACGAATGCAAATGTATAGCATGAACACACACAAACAGAAAAAAAACGCACAGGTTTTTCACGGTAGCAAGTTGTGCGAGTTTTCCCTCTGCTGGATTGCTGCCAATTGCTTGACTCAAATGTCATTAGCAGCAACCCGGGAGGGAGTGAGAGAGCGAGAGATACTGCACTGTACACCGGTGTACTGCAGAGGAGAGCGACGGTGAAACCCCGGAGAATAAAGCCAAAGAGACAATCTATGGCCGAGTGTTTCTCTTACATTCACTGGGACCAAACGCTGGGCTTTCTGGGCTCTCTGATGAGTGAAAAAAACCAATGGGATAACTTGCTAACCGCTGCAATTCCAAAGCATGTTCTTGTTCAAAATAGCCTCCAGTGTGCCGTACTCCATCAGTGACACCAGCAGTGGCGTGCTTCAGAAAACACCCATCAGAAAAATGGAATCAAGAATGTTTCAAGTGTCGGTTGTCATTGGACAAGTCACTGATCTTATAGTGTCCATAGTTTGCGATTAATCGCATGTTGATCGTACATTTTTTATCTGTTCAAAATGTACTTTAAAGGAAGATTTGTCAAGTATTTAATACTCGTATCAACATGGGAGTGTACAAATATGCTTACTTTATGCAAATGTATGAATACATGTATTATTGGAAATCAATAAACAACACAAAATAATGACAAATATTGTCCAGAAACCCTCACAGGTACTGCATTTAGCATAAAAAATATGCTCAAATCATAACATGGCAAACTCAAGCTCAACAGGCAACAACAGCTGTCAGTGTGAACCCATATTCATTCACATATTTTGAGGTCAGAGTTCAAGGGACCCCTTTGAAAATGACCATGACAGATTTTCCTTGCCAAAATTTAGCATGAGTTGGGAGCCTTATTTAGCCCCCTTTGCGACAAGCTACTACGACATGTGCATTGACACACACCAATGGATTCCTTAGGTTTTCTAGTTTCATATGATGCCAGTATCTTCCCTCTAGCTTTAAAACTGAGCACGCTACACCCTAAAAGCACAACTTCTTTTCATTATATATTCAGTTAACAGCCGAACGGGGTAGAAATAGCGTCTGAAGTGCCGCGGCATTGTCTGAGTGAGCATTTCTTAGTGAAATATAATACTTTCAATGATTTGAGATTGCTTTAAAAATGATTCTTTCATAATCTGTTCTGTTATTGCCTGTCACCATCCTCTAACTGAGGATAACAGGACAGCCTCAAACATGAAAAGACATAAGCCCCTTTAAGAGACACATAGAGGAATAATAAGAGAAGAATAGCCCTTTTGCAAACTTATTGGTGAAGGCTTACACACCCATACATATGAATACACACTGGAAACAGACATGGACACACCTGAACAGGAAACACATAAAAAAAATTACAAAGACACCAAAAAGGATATTTAGACAAACAATAGTTTTAGATATAAGAAATGAGCATGATACAGACCCAAACACACATAATTAAAATCTCCTGTTGGTGTATTCAAATATGTATACTATACACACAAAAACCTGCTTTGTGTGCAATTATCTGTCCGTTTTTTTATAGCCGTGTTTGTTACCTAACTGCCCATGTAAGTGTGTGTGTGTTTGTCTTGAGAAAATATGTTAAAATGTGGATTAAAATAAAGAAAATGAAGGACAGTTCATTAGGAAAAACTACTTCTGGCTTTCTACCCTTTCTGCTCTGTCTAGCCTTGTTATAATGGATTCACTGTTCAATCCAAGAACTGTGTATTTCGTTAATTTGACCGTTATGTCTTATTTTGCTTTGACCCGTCTGTAAGTGTCTTTCATTTTTTGCTCTTCCCATATTCATTCTGCTTTATTTACCATGGGTTACAATCAATATCAAGTCTCATGTCACAATATCGTTATAATATTGATACATTGCCCAGCATTATTATGAACAAGCTTCCAGGAACAGTGTTGGGCTGTGTGGTGATTTTGGGACAGTGGCCACAGTCAGAACCGCAGATCATGTCGATCAATTTTGTGAAATGCTGTGTTAATCTATGAGGGAATTGTTAGGTTCTTCACACACATTCAAAACAGACCTTTGAATTATCACAATATAAACCTTTAGGTGCAACATACTATATTTTAACTTCCTACCTAGTGCTTAAGTTTCATTGTCGGCAGAATGGGAAAGAAAAGGGAAATCTTCAAGTGTTATAATACTGAAATGGTAACCCCACTGTCTCGTAGCCACAACATTTATAAACCTAAATTAGCTGTTAGTTTTAGGAGGATATACATTGCATTGTTTACTACATCCGTAGTTCTGAAAGTGCTATTGCAGTTTGCTCTGTTGGGAGTGTAAAGAAACACCCTGGACATACACCACTTCTTTAGTGCACTTGTAACAGATTGAGCCCACCCTGTATTGTAATAGCCTGCTGAGCTGAGGTCAGTCTGGTTTGACACCACAGAAAAGAGGCGACTGTGAGCTTTAGAGTGGATATTGCTAAAATAACTAGCTGCTTTGAGATGGACACTCCGGGGGAGTTTGTCTTAAACCGCTTCCTCTGTACACCTTAAATGGAATTCTCAGTGTGTTACTTATTTTTTTTCTCATTGTCAGTCAAGTAGCCCTTGAATATCACAACAAGATAACATAAGATTAGTTTTCACCTCGGTCACAAATAATGGCCGATGAGAGAAATGATCATTTGAGGGACAGAGGGAGACGAAACGGTTTCCTCTGAGTCATAAATCAAAGTCTCAGATGGAGTGACTTCTGTGGAGTTTACTTAACATGAAAATAGCTCATCTCATCAGCTAATCAAATAAACTAGCAGCAGAGCGATTCAAATAATTTCTGCTCAATGTTGGGTAAATAATAAGCACAAATGCTGCAGCATGAACACATACTGCACTAGACATGACTATAGTCAACAGTGAAGTAAATATTAGTTCTGCAAAACAACAGTGCAAATGTTTCATTTGGCAATTTTAAGGTAAAGAACAAGCTAAAATTGCATTGCTGTGCACAGCTACATATTTGTTAAAATGCACTTGCGTTTTGGGCATCATTAAGGAAAATATAAGTTGTAGCAATAACATGTATTCCTTCCTCACTGACCACAAAGTGTATTTTGCACAGCTGATGTTAGTCTGGAAAACAATTTCAAGATCCATATTCAGTTATCCATCCCTTGAGCCACGCCGCTAGAGCGGCTAATTATCACTAATTAATAATAGTTAGCATCTCCAGGTGACAAGATAAACTATATCAACAGTCAACTATATATTCTATGCTAACGAATGCAAACGAGACAAAAGATTAAATACTCTGTCATGTCAACAAATTCCATTTGAATCTGCCTCAGTGCAGCTCCCAAAAACAAACTACATAATGAGACAATAACATAAATCAATTTTACAAGATCTCAAAAGATCCTACACACACATACACATCTATATGCAAGATATACTGTTCATACTCCCATATATCATACAGTTACTTAGCAAAGTGCTTTACTTGGTGCCATTATATCTGAAGTGTCTGTGTTCTAATGATTGCAGAGCTCTTACAAAGAACAAATCCATCTGCATCTGAGTTTAAAGCACCACTTGAGACACGGCAAAGTATCACAAGCAAAATTAATACTGGGGCGCATTCATGTAGGTATGAAATGTTGCGGTCGTACTATTAATTTGAGCCCCAAATTGCTACTAACCTGTAAGGTTAGGTAACATATATTTGACTTGGCTGATCAAGTATTAGTCTGTCTCTCGATACTTTTGGATTTCCCTACTCTCATTGTGGCCCCTCAGCCCCAAGCCCTTAAGTTCCTAGTAGTTTTTAACAACCATGAGTCAAACTGGAGTGAATATTGCATTTGTTATGAATGATTTTCAGCGTTTGATTAATGGTGTGCTAGTGAAGACGGTGTATGTGGGGTTGATTCAAAATAAACTACAGTGTGTGTTCATGGTAATGAAGGAGCATGTCAGCCAGTGCAACAGTGTGGCTCATTGATGTGTTTTTAATGACGTTTTAGAACAATAATGGAGGTAATGGCACAAAGGAATGAGCCACATCAGGCTTTGGCTACACAGTAATTGTCAGTAAGATCAATTTATTTTTTGGTTTTGGTCTTTTAATAATCTTTTTGATTCCTGGGCACCATATTGTTTCATTTGATGGTTTCACAGCATAGTTCCCCCATCACCTATTTAGCTTATTGTATATACTATATATATTATATACTGGAATTTTAGTTTGACCAATTTTTTTGCTGCATTAAAAAGGTTTACACCTGGATTGTAATTCCTGTTAATTTTGAAGATTTTTTTTTGCCAAGTTGTTGGTGTACGTTTTATTATTTTAATAAATAACGAACAATTCACTAAATTTATGTTATGTTATATATGAATTTATTTGTTACATTTCGTTTTACAAAGTTAGGAAAGCAATGTTTAAGTCAGGCCTGATGTTGCCCTACACATACAAGAATAATCCCAGTCACTTCCACACAGTGAGGCATACAGCTTATTAATCAAACACTGGTATCGGATCGGTAGTCGGTATCGGCCGATACCCAAAGCCCAGGTATCGCTATCGGTATCGAGACTGAAAAAGTTGGATGGGTGCATCCCTACTTCTAAACGTTGCTGTTGTGCGGATTGACTTGTAATGAGTGCAAAATCTGAATCTGAACATTACAAGAATCCAATAGAAGGGCAACACTCAGTTGTCCTCTTTGTGTTTTTTTTTTTTTTATATATTTTCATAATCTCTCCTGGATCATTCAATCAAATAAATAAATAAATAAATAAATGAAAAAGGTCTCCACTGGTCACAAAGCCAATCAAATAAGTTCCACATACTGCGGTGTAAATCAGGGTCAGACTGCCTTGTAAGTCAATGATTTGTTTTCAGTGCTTGTTCGTTGCTTGTGTAAAATGTCAAATGACTGGCGAGAGCACAGAAAGCTTGCTTTGATTTTCCAATTCATTACTCAGTGATGTATCACTAATGCCTCCGTCGAGAGAAAGAGGCACATCTGGGAGCGCGGCGGCTTTCAGCTCTCACCCACTGCACCTATGATAATGACGTTATTAAATATTCCATCATTTTAATCGATCATAAACAGCAGTCGCGCCACTTTACATCCCGCGCACCGTCCTTGAAGAGATAATCTGAATGATTCTATCCTTTTTCTTTTGTGCCCTTGAGCAGAACACTTAACCTCTTATTTGTCTTGTTGAACTGCTGTAAACAAAACCTTTAATAGGCTCGAAATATGGCACATATTCATATTAATCCACTGTCATTGTATGTTTTTTAAGCTCAGGCATGAAATATGTTTCCACTCTGGGTTTTACCTCGGGGCTAATGTTCTCCAGACTTTGTTGTGTGTCACAAAAGTGCTGTGAATAAAATATGGCACTTATGCTAATGTTAGCGAAAAACAGTCTCACACACACACACACACACACACACACACACACACACACACACACACACAAACATGCACACGACACAAATACACAATGGGTGTCTCTTAGGTAGGGCCATGTATTCTCTTATCTGTAAACACACGCGTACCCGTATGCGCATTATTCCTTCAATAAAGGGCTAAATAATGGACAAGCTCTAAACACACACACATGCACACACTAACACACATACCTTTTGGGGAATGGGCCAAACACTACAGTATATTCTCTGTATTCAAAGTGACAAATGACAAAATATTTATGTGCTTGGTATACTGCCAAACAATGTCCTCTCCCATCTTTAAACACTCCCACACATGCTAACAAAAGACTCAAAGCCAATAACCTTTTGCTCAAGTTCCCAGCTTTCTGCTCAACTAACGGACGAGACCATTTTTTTCTTTCAAAACAGAATTTTGGAGAAAATGTGGCAAAGATGAAAATGATGCCAGAAAGGAGAAGCATTGTCTTTCAGCGGTATAAATTATTAACATTCACTAGATCTACTGTCTCGAGAGACAGAGGCATTGGATGAGAAAGCGGCAGGAAAAGATACGATATAGAGAGGAGATAAGAGGGAAGGGACACAGCTGAAAATATTGGCAACCTTGCACATTAAAAAAAAAAAAAAAAAAACTCACAATTGTCTCTAAAATAAGTTGAAATTGACAAAAATATTTGGTCTCCACAATTATATATTATACTGTTAAAAGAAGAGTAACTTAGATTTTTTGATTCAGAACTACAAAACTACCTATCTACCGAACTACCAAATATTAAATCTAGAGCTGTACAGCCTTTGGAGAAAATAACTGCTGTCAAGCGCTTCCTATAGACTTCAATCACTCATTCATTGTTTTGTGTTGTTAAATGATTTCCAACAATAAATATATACATACATTTGCATAAAGCATTTGCCCACTCCTATGTTGATAAGAGTATACTTGACAAATCTCCCTTTAAGGTGCATTTTGAACTAATCAAAAATGTGCGATTAATTTGCGATTAATCACAATTAACTATTGACAATCACGCGATCAGTCACAATTAAATATTTTAATCGATTGATAGCCCTTCATCGAACACATTTAGATTTTGCTTCATTATATGTTTTATTCAGGCCAGCTTACCCTGCAGGTTGCAGGCTTTGCCAGCATCTATGGAGAATGACCTCAGGAACCAATTTATCTTGAATGATTCGGACGCCCGTTTTAACTTTGCAGCAGAGCACCTTTGGGTCCCACGCTAGTCTCTGAAAAGCTCTATGTGTCAAGAAGAAGCAGTGGCTATCCTCTGTAAGCCAGCACCATGCAGCAATTTGCTGGAGCAATGTGACACAAAATCCCATTTCCCACTCTACAGTGGTTAACAGGATAGAAGGCTCTCTCTCTCTCTCTCTCTCTTTCTCTCTTGCTCTGTCTTTCCCTCTCTAACATTTACTTCGAATTGCTTTCGAGCCTGTTTTTTTTGCTCAATCTCATCCTCTTTTCTCCCTCTCTCCCTTCTTCTCTTCCTCTCCTGTTTCCTCGTCTTTCTCTACCTCTCTCAGCCTCGCTTTCAAACACAGCCTTATTCTCAAGCTAATCCTCTTCCTCCCTGTTCAGCCTTCACTCTTCTCACTCCGTCTCTGTCCTTCTGCCTGTGTCCTCTCTCTCTCCCTCTTTCTCTCTCTCTCTCTTCTCCTTACCTCATTCTCACACGTCCACACTAAGCCAGCTAAATCTGAAAATGCTGTTTACGGGTGCTAACGATATGCATGTGCGATAGCTCTTTCATAGCTTATTCCTAGATGTCTCCATCTACACTGAAATAATCAGAAAGCAGCTGAAAGTCTTCCTCGCTATTGTATTGTGTGTCATATTTGATTCAGCAATACAGTTCGATCAGGTTGTCAAATGAAGTTTAATTCAGCTCTGCATTGTCTCTAAACTCTAAAATGCAGGTCATATCCAACCGCCTTAAATTCTTTATATTTTGGCATCACTCAGTCTTCTGCATCCTATATCCAACTAGTTCAAAATGCTGCTGCAAGAGTTTTAACAAGGTCAAAAAAGAGGGACCACATTAGGGGCCGTTCACATGCCGCGTCTTAAAAACGCGTGGAAAACGCCAGCCGTGCCGCTTGCATCCTTTTATCCAAGGCGCTTCGGAGGTTGCGCTACTGTCACTCCTGCCGTTACTAAGCGACCAAAACCTGCACGCTGCGATGATGATGATGATGAAGTTGCGGTAATTTCGCAGTAAAAGCCTCACTGACTAAACTAACAAAGTTTAAACAAAGATAAATGGATTTCCAGCACCGTAAATCCCTCACAGCAGTTTTACTAGCTCGATTTCTCTGTGTCAAGTATAGGCTGACCTTTCAACTGGATGTTGTGACGTTCTTGGACGGAAAGGGTGAAACGAGTAAAATAGTGTGTGGGACAGATCGTAAAGCTCTGGGTAGCCCTGCACTAAAATGATTAACTTCTTACCTAACTTTACACTCTGTCCCTGTTAGCTAGAGATGTCCTGATCCGATCTCAAACATCGGGGTATCGGGGCAGATCAAAGCATTTGTTAACTGATTAGTATCTCTTTTCTTTTTCTTCTGTCCGATCCTTTAGATCACCTGAATTGTGTGCAAAGTGTTCTATAAATAAAGTTTAGTTGAGTTGGGTTAGAGGTAAAAAAAAAAGATAGAAACTCTTCCACATCCAGATCACTTTTGTTTTCTTTCCCAAAACTTCAGTTTTCTTCGCCCACAATGAAATGTGGTGTGTTCAGATTCATCCACTCTGAAGGGCGTTTTTTAAAAAAAAGTTCCGTTGTCAGGGGTGAAAAATGCCAGCTTAATGTGGGTGGAAGGCCTACTGTACATTCCACATTTATCCAGCGTAGTGTGGATGTACAATCTACCTCTCCATCCTCCTTTTCCATTCTTCCCTCCCTCCTATTCGCACTACGAGAAACCCCACGAGTAAAAAGGCTGGATGATGTTTGAGGAAATCACAGCTTTCCGCCGTGTGTGTGTGTGTGTGAGAGAGAGAGCACTGATGCATTGGAGACAGGCCCGTGTGGAATCAAAGCCTTTTTAGACAGCTTGTACGGATAGCTGTGAAGGTCGCTAGGTATGTGTGTGAGAACACTAAGGGTCTGTCAGGAGAATTGTAGAAGTTGGAGTATCTGAAAATGGTCTGCTCACACACACACACACACACACACACACACAATCATATCATACCCACAAAATCATTCAGTACGCTTAAATGGCAAGGAAAAATGTACTCATATTTTTCCCAATACAACGGCAGTTTCAGATGCTTTGTGAGAATTGATAGAGAGATAATAATGACATGACATCTTTAAAGTAAACTGTCCTTGAATCCCTACGATTTATGCACCTGCTTTTCAGGCACTTTGCTATGAATATTATTGGGAAAAGCAAGCACGGTGAAATATTAGACCTTGGTGCGATCCCGACGCGGACTATATTTTTTTAATAAAGACACATCTAATGAGTTATAGAAATCCACCCTGATACACGTTGCATTTCTCGCCCTATTTCGGAGCAAGTCTTTAAAATCAGTAGATAGAGAGAGGGAGGCTCGTTATTAAAACAGATTCAAAGTCAAATGCAATAAGACATACATAAAAAAATATCTCTGCTGCAACACAGACCACCGATTTCACATCTCAATCCATTCATATATATAAGTACCACTTCTGTGGCGAGCACATTCTGCATCACTCTGATTGTAATCATTTATCTTCTCAAGACAAAAGCAGCCCGTGTCCAACCAGATCTGTAACATATTGATTTATGAGTGTGTGTGCGTGTGTGTGTGTCCATTTATTGAGAATATGTGAGAGGAACTAAACATGTTTTATAGACTATGCCCATATCAGACATAAGCATGGCTAATGCAAGCCAAATGACCAATAAATGGTAACTCTAGATCCGACAAGGCGTACCCTAGTCCCACCCAATCGCACTGAAACGGTATCCAAGATTTCACGGATCCATGCAGAAAAACACGGCCAGGAGTTTACCTCTAACCACCTCCTCGGATGCAGGTCTCACAACCCATCTAGAGGGTAACGATTTAGGATGTCTCTGCTTCATTCTCCCAGATCAAAACCGATGACTTAGTAAAAAAAAAAGATGCTACTGAAATAAACTTGTTTTTTGAAGTCCCAAGAGAGATTGTGAGGCGGTAAGTGTTTTCTTTTCTGCAAGGCATTATAAGCAGAGGATGGATTTTCCATGAGACTAGGGATAAGAAATGTACACCAAACCCTAAATTGTAAAAAGTTATCATGGCACAGTGTTGATTACCCTGAATTATGTGTTTTTCATACTGTGGACTGCAGAGTTGTTCACTGTAGAGGTGTGGAACACTGTCAGTCCAAATTTGTCAGGGTTGTTATGATGATGTGGTTGGGTCGTCGCATCTGTTACCAGCAAAGATCCAAAGTCACACAGTAACTCTCACTAAAAATAAAAAAAAACTCAAAGCCGTGCTCTTAATGGGAGTAGACCTCATTTAAGTTACAATCATGGTAACTTCTCTCTTCACTCTAGTTAATCAGCCCTAGCAATACAGGTGCTTTTCAACAATGGTTGAGTGGCCATTTGGCGCCTTCTGAACCCATCTGCCAGAGATAACACCTTCTGTTGCTCCCTCCACAACACATTTTCTAAAATCAACCGTGCTATCGGATCCATTGGTCACACACTTTTATCAGCTGGTTAAAACCCCACGACTGAAACTGAATCCCAGCCTCATTTCAAAGGACTCTTTTAAATCTTCCTTTATAAGTAGGAGCCAGCCACAGATGCTTTCTGTATCCCCCATCCTGACTCTCCCCTAACTCTCCCAGGAACAATCAGACAAAGTGTATGCCGCACTATGTCTGAAGGGCTTGGAGGAGCTCATGCAACACCTGCCACTCAAAGATTCTTGACCTACATATGTTATGTGGGCAGTCAGCGATGTTGGGTCTCTAATGTTTGCTATACCTTTGGAGGCGGAAAATCTGTATACTAGGGCTGTCAATCAATTGTCATATTGTCCATAGTTAATCGTGATTAATCGCAAATTAACCGCACATTTTTTATCCGTTCAAATGTACCTTAAAGGGCAAATATGCTTGCATACATTGCAAATGTACGTATATTTATTATTGGAAATCAACAACACAAAACAATGACAAATATTGTCCAGAAACCCTCACAGGTACTGCATTTTGCATAAAAAAAATAACCTCAACAAGCAACAAAAGTGTGCTGACTTGTCCAAAACTGCACGTGATTATCATAAAGTCATCTGAGTTATGAGTCACGTGAGTTACGTCCGTCACGTGTTTTTTAATTGACGTTTGTGACTTGTTTTCTTTAGTTATGTTACGTTGTTTCTGTACCTGTTTTACTTAGTTTACTTACTTATTTTAAGCACAACCATGACGTGTTCTCTTAAGCTAACTAAGTGGTTTTCTTGCCTGAACCTAAGTTAGTAGTTTTCTTGCCTAAACCTAACTGCGGACGTTTGCGTAGCATACAAACGATACGCAAAAAGCGGCTTACAAATGACGATGTCGTGGTATTTATACGCCTTCCCGTGAGACCGGGTTGGACATAGACATGGTTCCTAATATAAAAACTGCTCAACAGAATATTCAGCATCTTTCTGTGGAATAAATCGGAAAAATCTGAGATCTGTGGACCAGGCTGGCACTTAACACTGTGTTCAGTTTGAGACACTTGGCAAATGTGTATGCCATCCAAGATGAGCCTCTTCCCGATTCCCCTTTGAACACTCCTTATCTGTACCGGTGTCCAATCCATTACGTGACAGCTCAACTTGCCTCTGAAAGAACGCTCATACCCTAGCAGGCTTTTTATCCATTCCTTCAATCTAGCTATGGCTCAGTTGCAAGTTTATGTGGGGCTGAACTCATTTATTTAACGTTCATACTAACATTAAGGGATCTGTGACTTGAGATATTTGTGGAAGGTCATGGAATCATCATTATATTTCATATAAGTGCAGAATCACTACACACTTATCTTAACATTTGCCCTCATGCAGGTGGGGAGAGATTGTCGAACAGGATTTCAGATAAAGAACGGGACAAGATCCTTAGGCCCAACTAGACTTGTTTGAGTTACTTTACAGGTGATATTGTACAGCTATTCAACTCTGAAGTGGGCTTTGATGGAAATGTCAGGGTGGAGAGGGCAGGCTGCCTTAGAATTCAAGATTTGTGATCAAAGTAAATTCAATACTTTCAACATTTCATCACACTATGCCTTTCTCTCCTGGTCTGCATGCGCTCAGAAACTCCTTTTTCGCTTAATGATGCAAGCATACAGGAATGTATGTATATTAACATTTTTTCTATCACCTGTTATTCCATCCTTTACCATTCTGCCCTCTTTTTTAGAGGGGTAGGGGTGGGGGGCAGGGGATATTCAGGGTTAGATAAATAGTCAACAGTAGATGCCACACAGAAGTGGTGTTTATCGTCTGAAAGCTGGAAACCAGAAAGTTAATTTGAGATGCTCAGCACTGTTTGTGAAGTTGTTCTAGTCAATAATAAGAAATAAAAATGAATGAATAAATGAATGAATCGATTAAAATACATTTAGAGAGTTTATAAGCGCATAAAACATGATAATATAAGTTTGTGATGGTCATTTCCAGGCTCACTTATGTCTCAAAAGTTGCTGCAGCAATTGTTGGATTCATACCATTTGTTACAAAGATTTGGTGCTAAACTTAACCATTTTTTTACCAGTCGAGAATTGATAAAAATGATCAATAATCCCTCCAATATACCACATTAAGACACCAAGACCTTGAGGAACACCATTAAAAAAAGCCATGCTGCGATTTGGTCTCAAAAACCTTTGACAGCATTTTTCGGGGATTGAATGGTGAGCACTTCTCTTCATAAAACTGCTCAGAAAACCCCTTATTGTCAATCTACCTAGGAAAGCCATCCATCCTCTGAATGCTCTAGGTCTCTAGTTTGTGGCTGTAAAGTTTCATGAGGCTGTGATTATTTTAGAGGTCACAACAGGTCATTTTATTCAGTGAGGTCAAGTTTAAAAAAAAATGGTCTCACTACGATGAAATGCCTACTATGGGTACTAACATCATCACACATTAATACAATTGAGCTCATTGGATCCACAAGAGTCTCAGCTTTACAGTGATACCCAATTTATGTAATTCAAGAAGGTTTAGGGACCCCAGTATGCAGAAATATTCCAATATACCATTTTAGTAAAGGTGAAAATAATTGCCCCAAACTGCATGTGGTTATCATAAAATTGTGCATGTATGTAAAGGGGATACTCGTGGGTACCCATAAAACCTATTCTTATACACATATTTTGAGGTCAGAGGTCAAGGGACCCCTTTGAAAATCGCCACGCCAGTTCTACCAAAATTTGCGTTATTTAGCGTTCTTCCCGACAAGCTAGCATGACATGGCTCCAATGGATTCATTAGGCTTTCTAGTTTCATATGATGCCAGTATCTTCAGTGTACCTTGAAAACTCAGCCCACAACAACCTCTAAAAAACAGAATAGCGGAAGGGCACCGGCGGGCCTGCGGTGTGTTAAGGAGTTGTTAATGTGCTGTATGTGAGCAGTTATCCAGAGTCATGCTTTGCTTTTTTCCTGCTATTTTTTTTCCATTTTATACTCTATATATTAAAAATAATTCAACTATACAACATCAACTAGAGCTTGTGCTGCTAAAACAGTGGGTGATGCTTATATGTGTCACCATCAATTTGTGCTTAAGCATGTGTTTTATACCTCTCGGTAGTTCCCTGTCAGAACGTATGTGCGTGTGTGTGAGTGAGTGTGCATGCGAGGATGACTTTGTGCATGCATGCGAAGATTTGTGTGTATGTGTCTGTGACTCCATAGTGAACTGGGTTTTGTTTAGATGTTCCTAACAAGCACCACCTGCAACTATGTTTTCCCCTGTTTGTATTTCTGTGTGTCTGTCAAATGTAATACGACAAACACCAAAGATAACTCTATTGTGCACATATTTTTTTGTAGAGTCAGCTTCAGATGATGCACGGCTAATAAGCCCAATACAGTCGATGAAATTGGATTAGACACACCTTTTGATTGATAACATTTGAGTCAAAATATGAGCAAACTAGACGGAAAGTTTGACTGGCAATGGAGGACATATAAGCACTTAAATCGGTGGGAAGGAAGGCACACATTTGTGAGAATTTTTTTTGCAAATATTGCAACCAACTTCGCTCACTTCTCCCTTTCCAAGACTGCGGTATCGTGAGACGCCGAGTGTAAAACTGTGGTAGCGCCGTTCGCCTCGCTCAGAGGTCATCCCTACCACGATAACACTACTTTAGGAGCAACGGAAGTCAGACAACGGCTGGTGGTGCCACGGTTTTGCACTCTGCGGCTCACGTTACCACAGTTTCACAATGTCGGAGAACTACGGTGGCCTTCAGGTAACATAAAAACGCTAAAGGCTCTCTCTAGAGCCGGTGTTTGGTTTGTCCGTTCTGGGCTACTGTAGAAACATGGCGGAGCAGCATGGTGGACTCCATGAAGAGGACCCGCTGCCTATGTAGATACGGAGGGCTCATTCTAAGCTAACGAAAACACAATTATTCTTAGTTTCAGGTGATTATACACCAATTAAAACATAGTTATGGATATTATATTCCATTTCTGCTAATATATCGCCCGAAATGTTACACACTGTTCCTTTAACTGTCTGTTGTGAGTCCAAAAGTGCAATTCTAAATTGGTGTCGTACACGAACAGTTTCTATTTCATATGATGTCTCGTTGCATACGCATCAGCCCAACCTCCATTCCAGCAGCTGCTTTATGGCTCTGATACTAGCTTACGCTTCAGTGTAGACTGCACATGCTCTATACATCTACAGCATTTACATATAAATCCATTTCACGTGAGTTGGCTGTCTGAATGAGCTGCGTTACGGTTCACACATTGTAACACACAATGGATTATCCTCGCCAAACAAACAACACGGATGCATGGCAAATATAGGCTAAGCACACTGCAGAATCTCTCTCTATGACACACACACACACCCCAATAACCTTGTGCATGTTTTGTCCTGTGATGCACTGTGACGCACGTTTGTGTGTACTAACCTGGTGTGTGTGTGTGTGTGTGTGTGTGTGTGTGTGTGTATGTGTTTTTCAGATGGCGTGCACACTCACTTTTCTGTCCGTCTTCATCTAACTGCTTGTGGCACACTGTGTTTGCGTGCGCGCCGATGTCTCAGACTGTGTGGGTGTGTGTTGTTATGTCGGCCTCTGTCTAACTTGTTGTGACACACTGGTCACATGTCTCTGTGTGTATGCGTCTTAGCGAGTCTCAGACTATGGTTTTCTGCATGTGTGCGGGCGTGCGTGCGTGCGTGCGGGGGTGCGTGCCTGCCCGTGTCTAATCTTTCCATGCGGTGTTAATTTATGAAGTCTGTGATAATTTGCGTTCATGTGCCAACTCCCTCATCTGGAGGATTGATAATTAAATCTCACGAAAATAACAATGACACAGACACACACAGACTCCAAACAAGGTTAGAAAGAGATCTGAGGAAGTGAGAGGGTGTGAAAGGAGAAATGAACCGTATGTGAAAAGAGAGAATATGCAGGAAGAAAAAAAGCATTAGTTGGAGGAAGAAGTACAGAAAAAAAGGATTAAAAAAAAGACTGAAAATTAGGAAATGAAAGAAATATGTGGAGAACAGAGAGAGATTGAACAAAGAGTTCACGTGAGTGAGATAAAACGGAGCTGAGGAGAGAAAGTGGGAAACGGAGAGTGAGTGGGAGGATCATGGGAGAGTTGGAGACAGAGACAGCGGGTTTAAAATGCCAGGAGACAGTGTGCGGTAAATAAAAAGCTCTTTATGGCCGGCTGAGCGATTTAGTGGATTATCCCTTTACAAAGGTCAATGCCGGTTTGGAGCACGACCAAAACAACAACAACAGAAAGAATACAAGAAGGAAAAAAAAAAAACGACTCAAGCTGTAAGTTGCATGGCCAGTAAACAAATATGACAACAATGACAGCAGACGGCGCCGTGATGAAGTGAAAGTGAATGAAAATGGACCGTTTGAGATCCAAAATAACAAGCTTAAAAAGTAAGAAATCCCAAAGCGCGAGCTTCAGCTGCTGATGAAAATGGAGAGTAATGCAGCTGGACACAAAAGGAGATGCACGGGGCTTATGACGGCTTGTGCATGTTTTACTAGAAGATTTGCATAATGTGTGGTGTTCTGTGGTGTAACCAGGAGTGGAACTGAGCCGGAGCGCACCAGAACGCCATTCAGAGACTAAACGTTTGAAACGGCATTCCCATTGAGATGTTTTTGATAGTTTTACAGAAGAAAAAAAAACTGCCTGTTTACAACATTAAACACTGTTCCACCCACCCAGTTAAAAGTCTGACCTCATATTAGGTTGTTAGACTGAGAGTATCAATGTACAATTCAGTTGCTGCAGTAGCTAGTGGGGATGTCACGAGAACTGATACTTCGGTACCAAGTTGGTGCCAAAATCCTGAAAACATGACGGCACTCCTTTTACTATAGTACCGCAGGTACCGTAGGTACAGTCAGGGCTCGAGACTAACGGCGTCCCGTCATCTAGGGAATGATAGAAAATGGTTTTGGGATGCAGTAAACCCACTATCGACGCATCCTATTTTTCTTATATATTATTATTATATATTCTTTACATTTTTTATGTATTCAAAGCAACTGTACAGATGTTAGCTGTAAGCTCGCTAGAAACGGACGCCGACTCTGTGTAAGGTACTGTTTCTGTTTGTGTGTTTGTTTCCTGACTGATCTCAAATCAGAATCCCAATTCCTTCTATTATTTTCCTGCAGTTTCTTCTTAGGTTTATGGAGCAGATTTATAAAGTCCCTGCATAGGTGTGATTTTTTTTGCTCAAGTTAATATATCTTTACATCTTTGCATCTTCACAAATGTGTGTCTAACTTGGTCTTTCCGTCAACATTGGATGCAATCGTGCCGCAATTAAAGTTTGCCTCGCGCTCTGTCTGAACACACGATCAGTCTCAAGGTTTTCTGTGCTTGACATTACTCTTCCATTTTTCCATCTTCCATCTTCCAACACCAACCACATGTGATGAAAACAGTCACATTGGGGGATATTTACTAAGGATTTGCGGTCCTTCTTTTAGTCAAATTGAGTTTGTGAATAATTTCTAAAGGGCTTAAAGAAAGCAGCACCGCTAACAATGGTGTGTTTGGGCTCACACAATAAAGTAATTTTAGGCGTTATTATTTTGAGGACTTTGTGCCACTTTGTGGGAATGGGATATGATGAACATTTGAGCAAATTATGAGGTGCATTATACAGTTAGTTTACTGGAACCAAAACAACAACAACAACACAAGAGAGCCACAAAGCCCCAGCCTGTTATTTTGCAGCTTGTTATAGAGTAATTTTACCTTTTTTGTTCCCTTAGCCTGCCACTTGAATGTGTTTTTTTCTCACGTTTAATGGCTCACGGCCAACTCTAGTGTGATATGATTGAAGTATACAGCCAATAGTATTTATTAAAGGTCCCCTGTGGAGTTTTTTGCAAACAAACAAAATTGTTGTTTTGGTTCAGTGCTTCTCACCAAAAACGCATTATGTGTATAGTTGAAGTCTAACTAACACATTGAATGAATTTCCTTCCTTATCAGACTTTTAAAACATGGTTCCATAGCTCCACTAGTGGTCAAACGCTGCACATGGTTCCTTTAAGTAGGCTTGTTATTTACACATATTTGTTTTAAATAGTTTTACAGAAATAATCTAATCAAACACGTTTAAATGTTTTATCAAAAAATACAAAAAAAATCTAGAAGGCCATTTTAATCCAATCATTGATATTTTTTCTTTAACTGACAAACTATTAGACCAATATTCCCCCATATATAGCCTTCTACTTGCAGGAACAATGCATGATTACAGTTCAACACTTCATGCAGTAATGTGCAGTTAGCTATTTAAATATCACCATAGTCACAGATATGTATTTGAATGTCGTTGTACTGCTGGATTTAACATTATAGACATGACCACTGACTATTTGTATAACAATTTAGCCACAAATTCACAGACTGACAATACACGGTCCAGCCATATACTCAGTTTTGACCGAGTCTTGTTTTGAGGTCACAGTGACCTCGACCTTTGACCACTAAAATCTAATCAGTTCATCCTTGAGTCCAGGTGGATGTTTGTGCCAAATTTGAAGAAATTCCCTCCAGGCATTCCTGAGATATCGCGCTGGAGAGAACGGTATGGAAGGACAGTTGGACGGATGGACAAACGGATGAACGGATGGACAACCCGAAAACATAATGCTTCCGGCACTTGTTGTCACTGATGCGTAGGCTTTAAAATCCAGAACAATCAAGCTATAAGATGCAACCCTCTCATTTAAAAGTTAAATACTATTAAGGTAGATTCTAGACACTATACCGAGTATTTTCAATGAGCTCAACATGGAGGACTGAACAGCCTCTTGTAGACCCGGAGGGCAAATTGTGAAGGCGGAAAGAGAGGGATGGAAAGAGAAAGTGATCAGAGAAAAGGTTGTCGAGAATTTAAAAAAAAAAAGGAAAAAGGCAGGGAAGAATGAGTAGAGGAGGATCAGTGAACACATTTTAATCAGAACTAAATGAGGGAGAATGAGTGGGCAATAACGGAAACGGATTAAAGCGACGGAGACAGCGAGAGAGAGACAGAGGCGGGTCATTAAGAAGTCTCTAGTGGAATAAAATGAGGCATTATCATTTTAATGCATGACTTAATATTCCTGCTTGTGAAATATGTGGGAGGCACGCATACATACGCATAACCGCCATATCTCCTCTATTAGTCAGTCGCTTGCCATTATTTTTCATCCCCACCTCCCTTTTAATGCCAATCTAATGTTCGTTGCATTGCTCAACACAAGGCTCTGTTCAACCAGGATACTCCCACTGAGATCATACATTATCCAAAGGAGACCTGGCCAACAGCCATTCAGCAGATAAAAAACAATTTTATAACAGATAGCCGTGATAACAGTGATGAAAGAGGACAAACCCTGCCATGTTTCTACAGCTCTCAACATTCAACAGCTTGAAATTCATTTATGGGCGACTGTCAAGTCTTTCTGCAGGCTATTACATGCAAAGCTTGACGAAAGGCAAACCTCACCATTAGAATGTCAAACTATATTGTTCTCCATATCTGAATATAAATAAAAGAACTAGTTTTTTTTTTTTTTTTTCCATTAGTACTTACTGTCATGGTTTTCACATAATAGCTCTACTTGTAACACAATAAACTTAATGTGAATTTGAATAAATAATGAAGCCTCCATCATTTATATTCTTTCTTTTTGTTCATATTATATTGTGTATTTTTTCCTGCTGCTGATTGAAGACAACAATAACCACTTTCTTTTTATTAGCCAATCATTTTTAAAGAGGGACAAATATGGCAAAGTGTAGGGTGTGGCAGAAAACTTCCACAGGGGGGACCGAAGAGCTCGCACAGTTGAAACAGAGCCACGAGCCGATTTAGTAATCAGAGCTATGAAGATAACAATGTACAATAGATATAGTATAATAGATAGAATAGTACAATAGATAAAACGTAGCTAGTTGGAAGGTGCACGTCTGAAACTTGAACCTTTGGGCCCATGAAACACAGAGAGATATTGTAGCCACCGGGGGTGAAAACTGTCTGCACGCAGTCTTGTTTTCTGATCTGTAGTTTTCCTGAAGATAGATGTGTGTAATTGTATGCAATCACTATCTCATTGCAGAAACATTTCCAATCATGAAATGATAGATATTTCTGATGTATAGTGAGTACATAGGCCTACTGTATGCTTATATATAATTGCTATTTAAGCAGAAGGTCCTTTGAATTGTGTGAAAATGCTGTGACCCCAGCACCACCTTTGATATTTAGAAGAAACCAATAGATTTTTTTTTTGTGGATGTTGTGATTTTCAGGGGAGCACTCCACTGGCCACTTATTGGTCATAGGGGCAGAGATATCTTAATTTCATAAATATATTAAATAAAATGTGACAATGCATTAACCTCAGCTAACCCTGTGACATTCAAAATGAGTGAGTCACTGTTTCTCTGTTCTGTCTCTCTCTCTTATACACACAAACACACACACACATACACTATGCAGGGAACACATGAACTCAAGGGCAGAACCAAACAAATCTACTAATATTAGATATTGTTGCATTTATACGAGATATCAATTATCCGTTTCAGTAAATTATTTACCACGAAGCAGTTACGTTCTTGTAAGACTAAGTTAAGTTAACCCGCCTCCTCGATCAAACCCAAATCAGGCGTTGCAGCGAAAGAGCCAGTCCATCCATTCATTTCAATGTGAGCAGTGGGTTTAACTTGTGGTGGTGGGGACAGCAGGAGGTGCCAAAAAAACCTGTGACGAAAAGTTGAAACAGAACAATGTATCCTCATAAAGTGGCACGTATGATATCTTACGGAAAGTCATTCCTCATTTTTCGTGCGTTTTCCTATGTCCAGCAACACGTGTCAATTTCCGCTTGTTACATGCATACAGTCTCTTCAAAATAAACTTCCGTCTTCACAAGAAACAACTTGGTTAGGTTTAGGCAACAAAACTGCTTGCTTAGGTTTAGGAAAATATCGTGGTTTGGGTTAAAATAACTATGGAAGTGGCGTAACTTAAGTATGGAAGTTACGTCACAAATAAATCAACATCGGTTGGACAGCGGTCTCCTGGGCGAATGTCCGGGGTTTTTTGACCCTCCAATCCACCCAAACCTCATCCCTATGAGGCGTTTGTCGTTCTTTATACTTCCTAGCTCACGATTGCTTCGATTACATAAGAAATGATTTTGTGGTATATACTGTATACAAATTACAGTGCATTACTTTTCGTAGATATAGCTACGAATGGTGTATGCGAACAGCCTGAACAGAATCAACTTTTGGAGAAACACAATCCTTTGTCACCCTGTGTTGGCCAATCACATAACCAGCGATCCAGATCTGTACAACCCAGCCATGAGGGGAAAAAAGATGTTAATCGTCAATCCTGCGCTAATTGCCGCAATGCCTGATGTGGTTTGAAAGACAGAACATCTCACAGCAGACTAAGGTTACTAGCAGGGCCACCTGCTCCCCCCAGTATCCTGTCAACAGCTGAATCAAAGTCAAAACTGGGATCTTTTATTGATTTGCCTGTAGAAGGCTTTCAGGTGATGTAAGCTCCGTCTCACTCCTTCCCCAGTGCCCTCGCCTTGTCCACTCCGCCTCCGTCCACAGGACTGAAGTGCAGTGAGCATCGATGCTGACTTGTGACACACCCCAGACTCCCCCAAAAACCAAAGTGAGACAGCGAAGAAACACAAAGAAAACATCTTAGAAATTGGAATTCTCCTTTGGTTGCGGTTTCATCTCGAAATAGGCTTTTGTGATACACATTCATAACCGCACGCTTAAAGTGATCCTTCAATCAAAGCCTCAAAGTCTTCTTTTGTGTGAAGCACTCACACTCTGTAGACCTGAAGACTGTGTCGAGTTTGGATTCATTGTAGTTGCATCAGCTTCCAACAGTGACAAGTTTCACAGCAGGAGAAAAGTATCAAACATTCAATACTCCTCTAACCACCTCTGCAGCATGATCCAAGTCAGCTCTCGAATGCAGTTCAAGGTTGTGTTGAAAAAGACTTGCTGGATTATTTTGGGAAATTACTTGCGGAGAAAGATTGCGTGATATTAGGGTGGTTTGGGAGTAGAATGGGGTCAGAGCTAGAATTCAAAAGATATCCAGGGTGAGTAGTAGAGGTATATCCAAGCAAAGAACACACTGATCCTGACTGGATGTTTGGACATGCACATCATTCTTACTGGAGGTGTGAACTGTTTGGAAAAGCGAACGCTGCTTTGAGTTAAGTAAATTAGTGGCATAGAAGAACCTCTTATCACAAACTTTCTACATCAACTTCAATTAAATCTAAAGGTGCGGAGCTCAATATTAGGATGGTACTCACTCAATTTTTATCAAAGTTGTGAATAATTACAATATATGGTGATGGTTATATTCACCATTTTACCAGTGGGGATGCCCTTTACCAGAACCCCAACTGAGCAAGATGAAGATCATTCAGCAAAGACTACCACGAGACCACCTACTTCACGTACAAAGGAAATGTCTACAAGCAGACAAAAGGTAGCCTGACCCGCCAGATGGTTTGTTACACAGAACCATCTGAGAAGCTGTCATTGGAAACTGTTTGGAAAAGGGCAGGCACTTTCAAAAAGTACTTGGCAGGTGATTGGAGGAACCATCTGTCAATCAAACTCTTGCCGAAGCCAGTCAGGAGAAGAAATAAAACATTTTTTTTCCATCGAAAAAAAAGCCTTCAATGGCGTTCTTTGCTCTACTTTCAATGACAAAATACTCTCCAATTCTGATATAACTCATGCTATTACAGCATCTACGCTAACCTTTTTAGGGGCCGCCATTGTCATTTAGAACGAACAGTTGCCTCTCTGCGTCGCCACACACACCTAAACCACGCTCATAGCTGCCAGTAGCTCCTCACAGGACGCTGACTGGTCTGTGATCTGCCTTGCCGGACACAAACGCATTACTTGAAGCCTGACAGGATGGATTTTAGTGTGATATATGATCCTGCAAAATATATATATGCCCTGAAAATCCCACCTGACATCTGGCACGGGTACATGGACGACACTTTCACCGAAGTGCCCTGCTCCAGTATCCACAGTTTCGTCCAACACGGCAGAAACATTCACCCAAATATCAAGTTAATGCATGAACAGGAAGGGGATGGTAAGTTACCGTACTTAGACAATTGCATTCAGGTAAAGACTGACGAGAGCATAAAGAGCGCAGTGTACAGAGAGCCCACTCATGAAGACCAATATCTTAAATTCAACTTCAATCACCGCTTACAAGATTAAAGCGAATAGTGAGGACCCTCCTACAAAGAGCACAACAGGACTAGGAGGGCCAACGGTTACAAAGGGTGAATGTTGAAAATCCCACCCCGACTCAAGGCCAAGATGGACACTACCAGTTTCCAAGACACAAGGAGTTAACACTGATTACAAACGTTCAACAGCTTAAGATCTCTACTAATAGAAAGGACCCACTTTAGAGGAAATGGAGAAGACGTGAATGACGTGAATGGTAAATGACGTCACATGTGACAGCAGTGTGGGAATGGAAATGGCTAGTTGCTGTGGAAACTTGGAGTCAAGTGTAGAGTAATCAGTACTTGCAGATCAGATTTAGCATCTACTTACTGTATATTTGCATCTACCCACATCCATATTACCTTTACCTTTTGTCCACCCATGAAGTGATCGTGCTGCTTAGAAAGGCAGAAAGTCCATGAGTTTCTCAATGTTAAACTAGATGTAACTGTAAGCAATAGACACAGGACACACGCTCACACACACAGTGGAAAATAAGTCTATTATGTTGGCAATGATAGCTTTGCTCTTAGCTCTTGGCTTCTGTTCGGGGCCAAAGAGCTGTTATTACTGCGTGGGAGATAAAAGGAACACACATACACACTCATACGCACAGGGTGTAATGGAATGATGGGAGATGCCGGGGCCTATAGAAACGCGAGGAGCAGAAACCACATGACCTGTACATTACACATGATTTAACTCTCTCCTAGGAAAGTACACAGTAAACAAATGTGCATTAATTTAGTTTTTAAAGAAGCACAATCCCCAAGGTTAATTTTGTCAACGGAGATTTTTATGATAAGTACCTGTTGACGTCCTTTATTTCATGAATAAATTGTAATGACAATGTAAATGAAAAAAAAAAATACGGCGAAATCTCTGTTCATCATGCCCCGACGAGTAAAGACGAGACAAAATAGTTGGCTCTGTTCGGGGCGAACAAGGGATACTTATTTAGTTGTTTTTTTTTCTGATCGACAGCCGACCCTCAGTAACCGATCATTATCCGTTAACAGACAAGATTGAAATGTGCTATTTAGAAGGGCCCTTAACACGACTCCTATACAGCTGAAAGCGAAACAGTAAAATAAAGTGACAAGTTGCTTATAAAAAGGCAATCTCATTACTGTAATGTGTGTAAAAGATGTGTTATTTCCCAACACGGCCAATCATACTAAGTGCAACAGGGCAGTTAGAAAGCAACTCTATTCTTTCTTTTTTTTTTAAATGTGTAGAGCAAAAGTTCAAATTTTTTTTTTTTATGAATGACTGTAGAATTCTGAACCGGTGTGACTTGAATAAAGTAAAGACAAATCCAGCCTCAGCTCCTTAGGCATATCAATCACTTACAGTGAGTGAAGGCCTTTCTACTTTTAATATTGCAATATTTCATTGATCTCACAGGGAAATTCTTTTTTTTGTTCCCTTCAATCTGTAATAGCTTTTGCTTTCCACTCCATCTGCAGATGGTATTATGCAGGATGAGCTGCAGATCAGCTCTCCTGGTACCTGGCAGGGAATCAAAATCTGCACAGGTGACACAGCTAAAGCCTGAACCTGGTTTCTCCTGTGTAAAGCTGATGTTCTTTAGACCACAACAGCTATCCAAAGCTGACATCTGTGTTTCTGATGTTACACGAACAACCCCGAACTATACGTTAAGACTGTCCATGCCTAACATATAGTAACTCTAGGGACAAAAATGGTAGTTTAATAACTTTCTTAACTTGGCCATTTTTAGCTCTCATTTCTAGCAGGGTGGAAAACAGCCATGCTTGACAGAGATGCATCAGTGCAGGAAAAGCAGATAAGATTTCCCTCCCACATTTTCATTATAAACTCCACGGACAAATGTGAATGACTTGGATACTAATGCTGTAATGAATAATTCCTCTCAAAGGTCTCCTATGCCTATTGAATAACTGATTGGTGCCGTGCAGTGAGGTTTTTTGACTTTGTTTATAAAGTGATGTACTTTCACACAAAGATACTATGCTCTACAATACAGATAAGTAAAAGCAAAGGAAATAAGAAAAGCACAAATAAACAGCAAGTCATACATCATTGCAAAGTCAAAGTGACAGAAAAACAGCTAAAATGATAATGGGGGAGATTTGTTGGCAGCATACAACTATTTTCTTTTCAGAAATTACAGCTTTATTTTTTTTTATTATTATTTCCATCTGACATCATATCTTTTAAAATTAAAGTGTGTTCTGAATGTTAATTTTTTTTTCCTGAGTGCAAGGGTTGTATAAAAGGTTACATATGGTTCTCTGAGTGAAGAACCTATATATGCCACCATGCCATTGTCAAAACTGTAGCCTGCCTGAAGATGGGCACCAGTCCCCGGAGGTATCTTTGAAGTGGATGCATATGCGGTGCAGTGGGTCTGAAAAGTGAAGCCAATGCGGAAGTGCCTTAAAATTGCATTCTTTCTAATAGCCAGCAGGGGGCGACTCCTCTGGTTGCAAAAAGAAGTCTGATTGTATAGAAGTCTATGAGAAAATGAACCTACTTCTCACGTGATCTATTACCTCAGTAAATATTGTAAACATGAGTTTATGGTCTCAATCGCTAGTTTCAAGTCGTCTTCAATACACCATGATGTTCATTTAGTAAATTGAGGTCACATTTAGGGTCAAATAGACCATAAAGCAGGGTATGCTTTAGGGTGTGACTACCTTGTGATTGACAGGTCGACACCACTGCGTTGTTCGGACTGGGAGTTGTCCGTGTTTTCATCTTAAAACTTTAACCCTTTCACAGTGTGTTTTCAGTTCATGAAAATGTTTTATTCAGCATTCGGTTGTACTTAACTCCACCCTCTCGTGTCACTTCTGGTTGCAAAAAAACAAGACAGCGAAGGTCAAAAACCTAGATGGCAAAAGCCAAAATGACGAACTCGAGGCTTCAAAGTGTCAGTCCACAAACAATGGGTGACGTCACGGTGACGTCCACTTACTGCAGTCTGTGGATGGAGCCAATTAAACAACCTGAATTGCTAATGCCTTAAGCCCTAGGAGACTCCTTCTCCCAGAGCGCCTTCCCCGAGTAACAGATCTTTTCTGTGATCATCATAAGCAACTTGATAATCAACCGCTAGGCCGAACGGCGTCCTCTAAAGTATAGTAAAGCATATTGTCCCTGCCCTAGTGTTGCAAATTGCCAGTTAGCTAAAGCTACCGTCTGTACAGACGATACATTGGCTGGTTAGGGGGAAATAAACACAGACTGCACGTCCAGTGGTTGAATTATGGTTGAACACATCTAAAAATATCCGGCCCACTGTTGACTCAGTTGGGTTGTACTGTAGGCTTAAGTGTTCCAGACAAGTCAGTTGACTCAGAAATTCAAAACTCTAATTCTCTTCATTTGACTAGGCATAGTAGAATAACTAGAAAGGTGTTGAATTCTGTCGAGACGTAATAGTTAGTAGGCAATAGCTTCCCCTAGCCCCAGTACCTGTGGTTCACAAACCTCTTTTCAGTGCAATAAATCAGGTAAACCTTCATTGGGCGCATTACGGATATCATTAAGCAGCTGGTGGGGTGCTGAAGGGCGTCTACACTCACCAAACTGCAGATTTCTTCCACCACACAGGTTTTCATAGAACCCCCGATATTAGCCAGCTCACCAAGAGAAAAACAACCATCTCCGTATGCAACTATAACTGTTGTATACAGGGTAAGCAGCAGAGGCTGTTCCTCTCGTACAAACATCTGTTTCTCACATGCACACATGTCAACCTGCTCCTGTGGAATCTAATGATGATCAGTGAGGGTTTACTGTTGTCGCACAAGTGCTTTTATGCGATGCACATGCCTCCCACAGATGGTTTGTCTTATGGTCACATGACATTGTATGTTCAGTCCCTGTGCATATGGATCATGTGAGTGAGTGGGGAGAACATATATGTTGAGGTAAAGGAATAGAATAAAGAACAGTTAGAGATATGAAGTTTTCACAGCACTGAAGCACTACAAAGCTTCGTAATGATGATTGAATTAGTAATGCTTTCTTTGAATAATTTCACAGAAGTCTTTGTGATGCCTTTTGAATTAGTAATGTGCTCTCCCTATGAGTTGTTATGCGTAGTAAATTAAAGCATTTTTCATTTCATCCCTTAGAAATTCTCTTTGGTTTCAGTGTTTCTGTTGCCTTTGTTCTTCCCGTGTTGTGTTGTTTGCTATGCGTCTTTATCCCCCCCCCCCCTCCCCCCCTTGATGCCTCCAGTAATTATGCATGGCGAGGCCTCTTCACCTTTCACATTGATGTAACACTCGAAGTTGAATAAAAGGGTTCCCACTGGGCTTATCCAATTGAAAAAGTCAAAAGGTAGGTAGATCGATAAGTTTTCTTTACAATTGCAGATAATCACCAACCAAAGCTAACATGGGCCATCAGCAGTCCGAGTTAGCAAAATAAAGTCAATTATCTTCATCCTGGTATTCATCTGTAGGTTTATTGTGTTGTGTCCCAGCAATAAGCCTACATGCCAGGTTGGATCCCTTTGGAGGTCATCATTTTGGCATTTATTTGGTCATAAACCAAATGATTGGAAAAAAAAATTGACCGCCCATAGAGCTGCTAACGTGGCTAAAAATCTGGACTTTCAATATTAGAATCCATCCAAATAAGACTGATCCAAAGATGTATCCACCTTTAGAAAAAAAAAAACCTCATAAAAAAGTCAATTTTATGTTACTTTATGTTGTGATTTATAAAAGATTGTAGGTGTTATAAGTCCTTGGCTGCTTTGTTGAGCTTTGTTGAAGCTTCAAGAGACGCTGGCAATCGAAAGACCATTTCTCAAACAAGGTTAAATAGAGCATTTACGGTAAGAGTGAGTAACAAGACAGAGTTTGTGCCAAAGGAAGGCTCTCGGTGTCTGTAAGCTCGCAGCCGAGGCAGCTGCTGTGTCAGTTGAGAGCAAACGGTGTCCTAATAGGATCATGTGAAGACTCAACCTGTCAACCACTGAATACTACAGAGAGGAGAAGAGAGGGAAATAAAACACAAACACGCCGTTCACAACTAGAGACCACCAGACCTCTGGAGAGTAAACTGGTGTTTAAAGACATGTATTAACTCCAAAACCATTTGACATCCGCTGCAAACTGGACCCGCGTTTTCTCCCGAGGCACTCGGAGGCTTCTCCTGAAGCGCCTGCAGAAACAACAGCACTCTCGCAACTCGAGTAGCCCGACTGCTTAGAATGCAAATGATTACCTATATCTATTTCAATTTAACAGGGCAGGGTCCTGTTTCACACACACAAACGCTCAGTTTGAATTCTGTTATAGAGATTCTGATTAGCCTTAGCCATCATACAGATGAACAACATGATACAGCTTTAAGAAGAGTTTTCAAGATAAAGGAAATGTTGTTTTTTACCAAGAATTTGAATTACTTTATATCTACTTAACTAGGGATGTCACGAGAACCGATTCCTATGGTACCAAGTCGATGGCAAAATTCTGAAAACGTGACGGTACTCGTTTTCCTACAGTACAGCAGGTACCGTAGCTACCGTCAGGGCTGGAGCCTAACGGCGTCCCGTCATCCCGGGGATTATAGAAAATGTGTTTGGGATGCAGTAAACTTATCAGAAATCAGAAGGACGAGAGCTAGCTAACGTTAACTAGGTCTTGTCCTGCTGATGTCAACACGGGAGGTGAAGTTTTGGTGAAAAACTTGAATGAATACGAGCATATGTGCCCACATAAATACTTGATAACTCTCCCTTAAAAGATACATTTTGAACAGATAAAAATAAATGTGTGATTAATCACGATTAACTATGGACAATCATGCGATTAATCGCGATTTAAGTATCTTAATCGACTGACAGCCCTAGTATTTATATTCTGTAATTTCCTCTTCATATAGCAGTTTTCATAGTTAGTGGCGGAGTCCGCCATCCCTGCGTTGGACTCAAATGTAATCCAGTATAACTCTTTGTAATTCGATCTCATTGACATTAAAAGCATTTAACTGAAGGGACAAACGCTTCCATTTAGTTTTAGAGCATCTAGTACTGAAAGTACTGAATAGCCGTAAGCCTATGTGACAACCCATAGTTTCTTAAATATGCATAAGCAGGTGTTTATTATTCTTACTTGCACCTAAAACATGACATTTTAATTACGTTTAATCTTCATGGTTAAAACATTATGTTTAAATTGTGCCACACTTTGCGGGAAAAAAAATTAAAACATTCATACCCATGCTTAAAAAAAATAAAAAATAAAAACATTAAGCTATTATTTTTTGGCCATATCATTCAGCCCCATATGCACACCAATCAGTGATGTCGCAGCTGGTATATTCCATGAGCTATCAGTGGCATTGCTCTCTGTCCACCCATCAAGGAAATCTTGGGCTGCACATCTACAGGTTGATAATAAAGTCAAAACTATTGAAATAAACTTTTTGAATACTTTTTTAAACTTTGTTCGCAATGGTCTTGGAAGATAAAGTCTGAACTGATACTTGAACCACAATTTGATTAAACATATTCAGAATAATATCAATGTGAGGCGCTTTATTAAGATTTACTAGAACTGCACTTTGAGAAAACTGATCCTAATGTTTGCTTAGCCATCGGAGTGCCTCTGTAGATGTACACTTCACCACACTCATTTTGTTTGTATCGATTTCCATTTCTATTACAGCAAAATGTGTTTTTAGTAAGATAAAGTGACAACTCTGCCTGTGTCTTCTCCCCCCGTAACGATCTCGCTGTATGATCAGCCAGCCGCTGTGGGACCTCATCAGAGAACTGCTATTGATTCCAGATCGGCTTAATGAAGGTGACATTTCAACTCGCCAGTCCAGCCCATGTCATACACTCCCAGGGGTCGTAGTAGAAGTGGTAGAAGCAGGAAGTAATTGATGGATCTGATTAGCTTACCAATTTGCCCCGTATCCTAACATATCACAGGTGCGTTGGTGTGATAGAAGCAGTTTATGGTAAAGTGCCCAATAGAGTTAGCCGACTGCCTCCAGTTGCTTTGAAACACTATGTATGCAAACATGACATCCAATAAAAATGATGCAGAAAACCTTTGGGCTAAGATGCAGCAGCAGCAGCACACAGAATTCTAAACTGTGATCTTTTTTGTGTCTTCATTAAAACGATCAGTGTAAATAGTTTGAAAAGCTCGGCTTACATGACTCACATTAAAAAGTATTAGTCTCGCAACGCTCCTATCTCAGCCATCAGTGTTTTTTTTGTAACACACTGTCCAGTAAGAATTGGGAAGTTTCTGTTTTCAACTTTTTTTATTTTGACCTTGTATTACTTTTACTTTTACACTCTGGATTTATCTCATGTAAAAAGGAAAAAATACAGTTTGAAGACTCATCAGTAGGTTCAGCCAATGCACCAAAAAAATATGTTTACGTTCAAGTGACAAAGGCCTCTATAGTGGCCAGAAGAATTATGACGGGAGCAAAGGAGGATGGAATGGAAGGATCAATCCTCTCTATTGATGATGCATCATATCCTTGTTTTGGACCAATAGGCTTGCACATTGATGGAGAACCACGCTCCCACTCTATTGATTAGTGCATGCTGACAATGGCCCTTATTTTAAACAGTTATTGCCATGTAAAATAAAGGCCTTTTAATATCGTTCAAACTCAGTGTTTGAGACTTGCATTTTGCACTTTTTTGAGCTCATATTCCACCCACGCAACGAGCCGTTCACAAGACTGAATGGGCACCACTCAACACTCAAAAAAAACCATGTGACCGGAACTTGGTGTTCCTTCACCAGATTTCACAATGGCGGCGGCGTCACAAACTTTCTCATTTTACAGCTAAACTGTACACTACAAGATGATTCTGAAAACATTTGAGGCGAGAAATAGGCATTACAGTAACATAATATTGATTCATATTTGATCAGCGCTGCCTAGTTTGACCGTTTGGTCGGAGTTCGCGAGTGATTGACAGCCGGCTCTCATGGACAGCAGACCTCAGATCAGCTCTTACTGCTTGTTTTCGTCCGTCTGTGAAATCTCGCAGATGCCGTTAGGAGCACCGGAGGACACAGAGGCACATGATTTTTTTTCAGGTTACCTGTTTCATGTACTACTGTCAGGATATAGCAACCGTTTTATAAAAATAACTTTTTTTTAATCGTATTTGCTCCAATCTCGCCTACTTCAGCTTTAACAGCCATTTTATGCAGTTTTTATGCAGGGTGTTTAAAAAGGCACTTGTGTGAAATGTGGCTGTAAAGATTATGATGAGCCAAAACCTACTGCGAGGTGGTTTTATCTGATTTGTCTACTTATCTGTATCTCTACAAAACTCCACTTTTAAATCCATTATTCCAACAGTCTGTGCCGTTAATTCATTCCATTCATTGGATGTTCAGTATTTCAGAGACGCAGCTGACATGCACACGGATGTCATTAAGAGGAAACTTTTAAATCCACCATCTAGAAACTGACTCAGTGCTGTGTGTGCTGAGGAGGCTTTGTGGAACACTGACTTTCCCCCAGAAATTCAGGCTTTTTGTCAATCTCAGCAGGTCTGTGTTTGTGTGTGTGTGTGTGTGTGTGTGCGTGTGTGCACGCGCTGTAATCTGCTGAGCCATCAGGAACACTGGACTGTTTTTCTTTCAGTATTGTGTTTATGGTAATTCTGTTTTAATTTGCCCCAGCAGCACAAATTGCTATAAACAGTAATGGGACCCAGCTTGCTGGAGGTGCAACCAATTTAACAACCGGAATATTTTCATAATCTCTCATATCAATGGCGCGATTGTAATACTGCAAAAATGTTTTGAGCGTATCGTTTGTGCCACATAACTCGTTAATTGAACAGCCGTGGTTTTAATTAACGTTTTAATTTGACCGTGGAGCTCAGTTTAAAAGTCCCTGTGTTGAAGAGCAAGTTGGCGCTAGGCGACCTGATGGGCACTTGATATGACTAACTGGATGTCCCTTTACGAGCTTGGTGTGACACCAAAATGCTATGCTCATAAACACAGATGTGTTTGACACTTAGTATGCACAGTAAGTAAAAAAGTGTAGTATAAAATGGTGCGTTGTCAGTGTGAATATAAAACTTGAAGTATATGTTTTTTAATACATGGCTTATATTTGATGCAGAAACAAAGTCCCAAAAAGTCAGTGTATTCACTTAAATCAATGCAGATTCTACTGCCTGGAATCCCATGATGAGCATTACATACAGTATGACACCCAGTGCATTTGCTTTATACATAATGACTGTTTATAGTGATGCACAGAACTGTAACTGTAACACTGTATTGCCTTTTTAATAGTGGTATTATTTTTATTTAAAAGTAAATCTTGCCGATTTTAAACTGGCTTTGTGTCGTTGCAATGTGGGTGGTATGTAGGGATGAGTATCGTTAGGATCTTATCGATGCTACTACTCTTTTCAATACTCATTATCGGTTTGGTTCTTTATTGATACTCATCAGTTCTTTTTCATTACTAAATAATTGCTTTTTAATACCTTATTTCAAAAAAAGAATAAATTCAGAACAGGATTAGAATTTATTTATATTTTGAAATATAACTGAATGTCTCTAGAGCAACAATGTTAAATCACTATATAAACTCAATAATATCTTACTGAAACATTAATCTAAAATGTCAATAAAATAAATAATATTCCTGAGTGAAATTAAGACAGAATGAAGAACATCAGTCAGTATCAGTCCTTCCTCCTGTCCTCTGTCCTCCTCCCTCTGATGTTGGGATTCAATTGCTGCAGGTCCCACTGGTAGAGAGAGGAGGGGGGGCTGCTTTGTCTCAGCCAACAGATAAATTAGTTTACAATAATTTTAAGATACGTGGCAAACTAAGCGAAACAGTTAAGACTACATACAGACTTCTTTTTTTTTTAGCTTTGTTTGCAACAATTCACTATCAGCCGAGCTAGCGCGCTGTGCTTGTATAAAACATAGCGGCGATGGATGAGAGACTGCAGACAGAGCAGGATGAAATATCGCTTTTCTACATGTTTACATCATGTTTATGCTTGTTGAACAGGTGTATTGATAAAGTATTGGCTTTTTGCTCGCAAAGGTTTTATTGCACTTACAGTATTGAGCGTAGTTGTTGTAGTTATCTTCACTTCACCTGGTTTACTTCACTGTCTCCACCACCGCCGCCTCTCTGCTCTATTTGCTGACTTCAATCTCTGTGTTTGTGTGTGTGTGTGTGTGTGTGTGTGTGTGTGTGTGTGTGTGTGTGTGTGTGTGTGTGTGTGTGTGTGTGTGTGTGTGTGTGTGTGTGTGTGTGTGTGTGTGTGTGTGTGTGTGTGTGTGTGTGTGTGTGTGTGTGTGTTTGTATAGTTGGAGGATCTCAGCCATGACACAATTAG
Source organism: Sebastolobus alascanus (assembly GCA_916701645.2). Classification (NCBI taxonomy): domain Eukaryota; kingdom Metazoa; phylum Chordata; class Actinopteri; order Perciformes; family Sebastidae; genus Sebastolobus; species Sebastolobus alascanus. Next base: position 4,797,848 of record CAKAOJ020000030.1, on the reverse strand, counting down.
CAGAGGAGATGGGCGAGATGCGCGTAATAATAAATTACACCACAGCGTTACACAAGCACCAATAACGTCAGAGCTTATCGATACTCTGGTCTTTAAAAATGTAGCACCGGTGCCCGTTTAATACCGGGTTTTTGATACCCATCCCAAGTAGTATGTGCAAATGAAGGATGTTTGGCTTCCCTCCGTGTTGCCGGCGAGTTACCGGGGAACTCCGGGCGGCAACAACACAGAGGTTGAAAAACTGGCAGTTTCCCTTGTATACGAGCTAGAGTGGTAGAGACCTGTTTGTGAGTTGAATGCAGTTTGGATGACGCCTTCCTCACTAACAATAACTGACACCGTGTCATAGCTTTGTTTGTACTTGTGCTCACATTTGACATTCTCGGCGATGTCCACAGGTGGGTAAAGACAGGTCTGCAGATGTCAGGGATGTCTTACAAAAAAGGCTCCAGTACCTGCCAAGTACCGCTCTGTGACTGCAGTCGTTGTCAATTGTCACATTTTGAGAAGACACTGCTACCCGCGTCCTTACTAGGGAGGCAGATAGATGGACAGACAACAAGTATCCTCAAAACAGCTTTCCCGTTCTCACCCTGGTGGTCAGCACCTTGGCGAGCGACTGTAACACACTGTGTCTGTACAGAATGTTCTAAAAGATCCACCTGAGCTATACAGGGGACGCATACCGTGTACAACTACTATAAATCCACTATATAGGGTGGGAATCACTGAGTTACTAACAAAACAATGCTGTCAAGATGCGTTGCCCAGGATAACGACGGTATTACGATATAGCGATCATGATATCTGTGTAACTGAAGAAGAAAAAATACCCGTAAAAATGCAAAAAGAAAAAAAATATATTTATTCACAGCATTGTGGTGTCAGTTTCACAGAATTTGACAACATAGCAAGAGGAAGTTATAGAATACTATTCCCATATCAATATTTCGTCGCACCCCTGATGTAACCTAGGTAAAAAAGAGCAATATGATTTATAAACAAAGTGGATTCAAGGGAACATACTGACAGACTGTTTATCAGGTCACGGGTGATATAACGGAAGGATTTAGTCTAATTAAAATGTGTTTTAGTTATTCATGGAGACAAAAACAGTCTCCCTGAGGTTGTGCAGAGGTTAATTTTGTGTGAACGTCAGATGAGGATGATTTACAATTGAATTTAAGTATGCGCTGTTTAAGTGTCAACTTTTTAAGACGTGTGTGCACTTCTTAAAAAGTTGACGAAAGTATTGGCATTAAAAGTATTGGTAATGGGCGCCCCGCTAGCACAGTTGGTAGTGCGGGCGCCCATAAGGCTGAGTCCTGACCGCGGTAGGCCCGGGTTCGAATCCGACCTGTGGCCATTTCCGCATGTCGCCCCCTCTCTCTCTTCCCCTTTCTAGACTGTCCACTGTCCTCTAAATAAAGGCTTGAAAAATCCCCAAAAAATAACATTTAAAAAAAAAAAAGTATTGGTATTAGTAATTAGTTCTTCTTCTTCCTGCTTCTTTTTGATCACGGAATGTGTATTATTTTGATACAGATTAACGGTTATATAGAGTACAATTGTGTGTTAGAAATGTACACTCCAAAAAAATAAAATAATGAATGAGTGATGAATGGATGAACGCAACAGGATGCTATTGAACTGAACATGCCGTTTTCACTTCCTCCAAACAAATACAGCTAGCCCTCAGAGATCAGAAGTCATAAAAGCAGGCTTCTCACTGAGAAGTTTCTCGGTACAACCCTCGGACGGGTCGGAGCGGAAGGTCCACTTATTAGAAAGCGGGGCACGTCTGTGAAAGAAACAGCTCTGTCAAACTTTCCCTGAGTAAGACAAAATATATAGTTAATGCCAACGACGGTGCTTACTAAGTGCACTTGGAGATGAACTACATTTAAAGACTGTTGACTCATTAAAACCACATTGCATTAAGTATTTTGTACAGTTCATGCTGCCAGCTTCTTTAAATAAAACCATAGCATGCTGAATTGATTTTCTTAATGGTATGAAATGGATGGGTGCCACACTCACTCCAGTAAAAGTGATGTCTACTTAACTAGAGAATTTAAACCCTGACATTTTGGCCAAGGAGGCCTGCAGCAATACACCAAAAGCAGCGGTATAGAGACATGAAGTGATTCGCTGGTTGTTACGCCAATCAGGAAGGCGAATGGAGAAAACAATGACTCACCTACTATAGTTTTTTCTTTACTTGCCTCGAGGGAACCTTTTGTCAGCATTTTCACTCTGTCACATAATCCAGAATCCTCCAGAATGTCAACAACATGTCTTTCCCATCCATTTGTGCCCATAACCTTTGTAAGACAGCACTGTCTGCATTATATATATTTCCGCCGAATACAGTTTGACATATTTGGTATCTCCGGAAACTTTGGGATCTACAGTATAGTTCAAAAGTCTGTGAGTTTGACAAAAAACAAAACCTGAGCCATTCAATTTAGGGCTGCACGATTTTGAAAAAATAGCTAATTTGGGATTATTTTGACCGATATTAGAATTGTGATGTGATTTGCGATATTAGAGGGAATGATCATTTTTACATCACTATTCTCATTTTCATTGAAAAACATATGAAAATGATTATGGTGTGATATTTGCGGAGATCTGTACCAAACAAAGATGTTTTCTTAAAATTTTGATTAATTGTGCGTCCCTAATTCAATTCTGCAATTTAAGGAGGCTTTGATTTATATTTGTGAGTGGTGTTATAATTATGCAAGCATTATTGATGGATGAATTAATGGCTTACTGATCGAGGAGACATAATAGTAGTTAGTGCTAGATGCAGTAACATCAGTACAGTAATTGTATGTTGGTG